>JARHVA010002776.1:1905000-2365860 GCA_037957365.1 Torreya grandis | reverse complement strand
CCACAAAAATCATCATATTTATTACAAGTTTTGTCTTCTTGCTTATAAATGTGGACCTACATGTCTATAGACCTATAGGTCTACATTCACCTCAAATTGAGTCGTTGACCATTATATATATATATATATATATATATATATATATATATATATATATATATATATATTGTTATATAATTGTAATTTTCTAATTGTTTACAAGATAAAACACCTCTTTGAAGTTTTCTCAAACTATTTCTATACACTTGATTTGTTTGTCAACACTATGTTGATGGTCCTTAAGTTTATAGAAGCAAGTTCACTTCAAGTGTAATTATTGGGAGTTTGGTACATTATTAAATGTTATATAAGATCATTATATATTAATTCAATTAAATCCATGAATATTTAACTTTAAATACCAATCCAAACCTCAAAATTTTTGCTCCGTAAGACCTTATTCATTGACTTTGATGGTTGTAGGTGAACATTTTGGTAAAAAGAACTCTAAAAGAGTCTGAGGTTGGTTTATGAAGTTTTTTCACAAATTGAAGTATATTATGAACCTTTTAAAATCATTATATCACCTATAATAATATTTAACATTGAAATAAATCCCTTCTTTAGACTTATAATAATGCCTTAAACCAAAAGAACTTACAAACTGCTACCTATAACTTCATTGTATGAAGGTCTAAAGAGAGTTTGGAGGTTGATTGTATGGTATTTATAGGTTATTTAGTGTTATTTTAATGTTCCAAACTCTTTTAGTCCTTTCTTAAAGATCACATTTGACACCAAGTGCCCATTTTCTCTTCTTACCATATGCAGGTTTGTAAGTGTCTGTTTAGGTCTTTTCTCAAGTATTTGTTAGGCTCTTATATTTTTTATAGGGGTATAAGAACACATGGAAATATTATTCATCTATAATTTTAACTTATCATGTGGCCTAAAAAACCTTCTTCCCAATCACATAGATGCACACTACCCTTGATTTTTTGCCTAAGGCAAAACTTGGAAGTGTTTGTTTAGACGTGCAATCATTTTTCAAACCTATTTCTTTGGTGTTTTATGAGAGATATGAGGAGTCAATAAAAATTGTTGAAAATTATCATCACCTTATATACATGTATATTTAATTTTTTAATACTCTATTAAAGTGGCATTTCCTCTTCAATCTTTAAATTCACCTACTTATATGACTGTACCCTCTCATTATGAGCATGCCACAATGAGTTGGATTAAGAAGCGCACCTTAGATTATGAATTCAAGTGTAAATAGACTTTAGGCCATGATAGAAGGACTATGATATTTTTTTAGGGTTTTTTTGAATACTATTATATTGTTAAGCATGAGATGTACTAAGAGGGGGGGTGAATCAGTTTATCATATATCTTATAAAACTTTTCCCTTAATATCAAATTCCACATAATCAAACATTCAAGATATGCAATAAAATTGAAACAATAAACACCACACAAGATAGAGAGAGACACCATATATAACGTGGAAACCCAGCTTGCAAGACCACCAACCCCCTTTTCTAGGCACCAACCCAACAATTATTCATGAGCACCAACCCATAGGAGAACCACACCCCTTTGCTGAGCACCAACCCAACAACAATTCGTGAGCACCAACCCAAAAATAATTCATGAGCACCAACCCCTTTGTGTATACCACACACCTATCTCTCAATGTTTCTATCTCAACAAATGATAGTTCAATACAACATCTCTTTCCTCTCTCTCAGCTTTGCTCTTTTAAGCTAGATATAATAAATACAAATCATATTCATCTCTCACAATTGCTCTTCTAAGCTAGATATTACAATATCAAATCAACCTTTATCTCTCATATTACAAATGGCTTCTCAAGCCTTTATTTATATCTTTCCAAATGACCTTTGGCCTTCCCCCTTTGTGGACCCTTCAATCCTCATGGAAAATGGCACCAAACTTGTATGACCCTTCATATTCAAGCCTTTGAAAAGTCATGTGGTGACCCTTCATGACCAAAAACGTCCCTTCCCACTTTCATCCTTATCTTTGGTGACTTTTCATATTCCTTAAAGTGTTCCTTCATGAGCAATTTTTCCCTTCCTCTTTTGTCTTCACTTGGTGACTCTTGGAATTTCCCAAGATGACTCTTCATGGGAAAAATGCATCTTATCCTTCTTTTTTCTTTACCTCATGGCTCTTTGACTTCTCCATGGGCACTTATTTTGTCTCATATGCAACCAAAAATATATTCATTAATATTAAATAAATATTAACTCACATTAGCCAAGATAAATAAACATTAAAATGCAATGGGGGCCTATATCACCAATAATGCTAGACCTTTGACATCAATGACAATATTTTCCAACATATATTTTTATCCTTTTATCTTCTCACACATTCCATTGATGATGAAATATGATGTGATATGGATATTTAGACTAGTGAGGATGTAAAAAAACCAATCATTTTCATCAATTAATCTTGAAAACTCATTGAAATAAGAAAAAACCCTACATGTGGGGTTTTAGGAGGGTTTTTGGGCTCCTAAACTTGTTAACAATTGTTCATAAATATCATCCTTAAATACTCAAAGTAATGCCTATAATTTCAAGCTAATAAGGCCCCATATCAACCAATAGTATCACTAGTTCTAACTTTCCTTTCTCTTCATGGAATGAACACTTGAAAATGACCTTTTCTAGCTTGCAAAGGGGTTGATAGAGGAACCAAAACATTTTTTGGATTATTTAGACCTACCACCACTGCCATAATCATTATTTAACCATATAAACCTATAATATACTAACAAAATCGATTTATAACATGAAATGACTATATTCCACATTGAAAATTATCTTTACAAGCCCTTGGTAAGTGTACTTCTACATTATATTTCATCTTCTTGAGGTTTGGATGGTACCACCACTCCTTTCACATTTAAATGACCTCAATGAAAATGTTTAAGGGATAAATATCCTTGACATATATTATAATTAGTGGCCTCAAAATTAACTTAATTCTTCATATTTTACAAAGGTAAACATTACCTTATTTTCTCCAAATTTACATTAACTTTTTCTAAACATGAAATAATGATGGTTTCACTTACCATATCATGTATATAGAAGTATTGATACACCATAAGGACATTATATGACCTTTTATGTCAACATAATAATGATCCGTAATGGGTAAACATACCTTGATCTTTACAAAGTAACCTTAAACTTTGCTAAGATACCTTAATCTTTCCCAAACTCAAATAAGACCTTCATAAAGGAGATAATGACAAGACTAGGGGAATGAATCTCTATTATAGACCATGAAATAGACCTTAATATGATCTAAAATTTTACAATACATCCTTACTATGACCAAGTTTGACCAATAGACCAATATAAAGCCTAAAAATGATCAATAGCAAGGCTATGCAAGACTAGAAGTAAAGTCTTAAACTACCCTCACCTATGGTGGCTAATTTTGGATAACATGACCAAGGGAAAAAAAAACTATTGTATGGGTTAAAATTACCCTTCTAAATTCCCTAAAAAATTTTCCATGGTTTTTTTATTCACTCTTGGCCTTCTCAGGCCTACACAACTTAGGACTAGAAAGATTAATTTTTACATAACTTGAGCTCCACCCATTGGAAATTCATGAATATTTTCCAAATAACCTAATTTAATGTAACCTATATGATTTTAGTGTTTTTATATTATAATTGTATGATATATACTATTGTGTGCCTTCTTTTAGGCTTAATTAGGCCTAATTGGGAAAGATGGCGTTGAGAAAGTGAGTCTTCCCCCCTTAGGATTTGGGACATGAAACTTTGGGTTAAGGTGAAAGATAATAAAGGGTACTTTAATATTCCCTTATTTTTTATATAAGTGTTAAAAATAATTCAAACCAAGTATCTTTGTGTGTAAAACAAGGATGTAAAGAATAGGCCTGAAGAGAGTAAGACATGAGAACTATGAAAGAGATTACAAAACAAAGGTGGAAATATGATTAAAAAAAGTATAATAAATATATGTCCAATACAAGATAGGTTAGTTTTGAACCCAAGATATGATGTCACCTCATAATCACTCCTAATGGGCAATTTTAGGAAGGTGGATGAGTTAGATGACAATAATGATCTCCTACAACACCTTCATGAATAAGAAGATAATTACAAGAAAACACATGTTAAGGGAAGCTTCAGTAGTATCCTTTGTAGTTTTCATGTTTTTAATGTGCTTCTTCATGATGTCACACTTATCATAGACATATCATACACCCCTCTTCTCTCCTTCTCCTTCTCTTCTATATGATGGTTTGATTTGACTAGTAATAGATCCTTACACTAGGAGTATGAACATATCCTTGCTCTTTTGTATTCCTATTGGTCAATAATATGATTATTTTTACCCTCCTCCTATGGTTATTTGTAGTGTAAATAGTTGAATGGTTGATCTAAACAAGTGTAGACTCAACCCAACTTGGTTTTATTGTATTATTCTTCTTAGCTTATTGTAGCTTAGTTATTTATTAAAGATTGTGAAGAGTGTCATTAGGGGTTCTAAGTGGACTAGAACTGTAAAAAAATATTCCATTATATTATCACATTATTTTAACTCTTTGTAAATCATTGATGTGATAGGTTCTCTTAGAAGTGTATGTTTCTTGAAGTCTTATAGGTCTTAGTGCACATATAAATCAGTGTTATAGGGTCACAAAATTTGGTATATCACCTCTATAATTTAGTTTTATTTTTATTTGTTATCCATTTTTCCATTTCAATTCATAGCTTATTTTTTTATTTCTTAAGTGATGCATCATGGGAGCTATCCCTATCCAGAGGTTCTCTTTAGCTTTAAGGTCACCCACAACCTTTGAAGAGTTCTCATGCTATCACTTAAGTGAGAAGGATTGAAAATCATCCTCAAGTGTGAAAAATTTTAATTATAAAATTCGTATTTTTTAATAATTATCACATCTCAAAATCTGATTAAAAACTTCAAATTAAAGACCTCTTTCCTTGGAGAGGCAAACTAGCTCCTCTTAATTCTTGACTACACCAATCCATTTGATTAGCATAACCAAGGTGTATAGTGTATAGATAAATATTTATTATAATAAAATTTATTTATTACATCTGAAAAAAAATATATAATTCATATCTTTAATCATGCCAAACCTCTCACCTTGGGTCATTATTACTTTGCTTATAATAAAGTTCGTTGGGCCACTAGCTTGCTAGGCATATTTGGAGGTGGATGAAGAGTAAGATTGGATATATAAGATAATATTGAAACATATGAAAGAAAAATTATAATATTTAACATCTTCCATGTCCATTATAAAATACAATACCTTCATAAAGAGGTTTACTTTCTACTCAACATAGCGCATTTATGCTTAGAAACAAGGCCATGTTTGTGAACACTCATGTAAAAATTAAATTTTATTAGATTTTAAGGATAGATAAAACCTAAAAAATATTTAATACATCATATATCACTTTAAAATAAAATTTTATATGATATGGAATAATAGAACTTGACTTATAACACTTTTGGTCCTCTCTAGGTTTGATTTTCCTTCATTTTTGCATATGCAAGCATATGTTTTTGTGTTTTTATCTCTCATAAGATATATTAATAAAATTATACCAATTTAAAAAAGTTTTAAAATTTAAATTAATAAATTTAATCAAAATTTCAAGTCATTTAGAGTTATAAAACCCAAGTTATGGCCATTTTTGTGCAAACTAGGATCTACTTGGAAACAAGTAGGCCAATTTAGAAAATGTTTTATATATTGAGTTATATAGGATTATAAAGAGATAATTATTTTTTATATGTAAATTATAACCCAATATAAAAACTTCAAATAATTTTATGGGTAGGTCCAATCTATAAAAAATCACCATAATAATGCAATCTCAATCTTGCAGACCCTCTGTATGGCTATGTGCATTTGGGCTATAGAATTGACTTTGGAGGCCTAAAAATATATATATATATATATATACATACACACACACACACACCATAATAATTCAATCTCAAGCTTGCAGACCCTCTGTATGGCTATGTGCATTTGGGCTATAAGAATTGACTTTGGAGGCCTAAAATGCATGGCATGGTTATATATATATATATATATATATATATAACCATGCCATGCATTTTAGGCCTCCAAAGTCAATTCTATAGCCCAAATGCACATAGCCATACAGAGGGTCTGCAAGCTTGAGATTGAATTATTATGGTGTGTGTGTGTGTGTGTATGTATGTATATATATATATATATATATATATATATATATATATATAGTTTTTAAGAATTAAATATGACCTTAAAAATTTTATAAATATCCTTGGAGTACTCCCAAAGACTCAATATCTCTAACCATGCACAAACATGTTGATAATTTTCACTTTTTCACCTTGTGTATAAGCTTGTGACTGATCATTTCAATTTTATTCATGGTGTTTTTACCAGTCATAAACACACAAATTTGTCTCTTTTTCAACTGACTACAAACCTCTTTTGTGAGCTCGTATGCATGACAAACCATCTTGTGGGCCATCCCTATAGGTCTTGAAAATTTGAAAGGTATTAAGGATTTTTAAGAATATAAATATAGGATATAAATTTTCTTTATCATATTCAATCACTTCCAAGCTTGGTATGCTCTAGTATGAGTACTTTCTAATCCACATTGGAATGGGTTGTGGGTTTGTCAACCGGGCATGATGGGAGGCCAAGAAATGGTCCTAGATGTTATCCACCCATCTAGATGTGTTGTTAGTGACATTTTGTACTCAATAAACACTAGAAATGGTGTTTTCAAACAACATCTCAAACTTTGATAGCATTTATTGTTAGTTTTTCTATACTCTTGAATAGTAGTGAAAATGTGTTTATAGGTGGACTTTGATGTAATGGTAATGGAAACACATGTAATTCACCTATCTAGATGTGATCCAAGAAATATATTTTCACCTAGGGGTCCCAAATGTTAAAATTCTCATTGGAGCTAGATAAGTTGTCTTTTCACTACCAAAAAGTTGCATTTTAAGACCCATTATTATAACTTATGCTAGGGATTACTCTTCAAGGTTAGGCCAAAGTGATCTAGGGTGAAAGAAGAGTTTTTAGACATATATAGGAGGTATATTATTGTTTTTCTAATTGGTTTATAGTTTAATTTATATGCATGTATTAATTTGGGATAAAATTCTATATTTTTATTCTATTCGGAAGGGCATTCTTGAGGTCAAAATGGGTTGTGGGTATATACACACAATATTTTTAAACTTTATTAATTATTGATGCTTTATATCTTATAGGAAATCATCTTGACTCAATATCTATGATTTTAAACCTTAAAGGGTGAATCAAGAAAGGGTTGGGTAACCCATTTGTGATTCATAATATTGTTTTTACCTATACCATCACATTAAATTGACACAAACCTCTCTTATATGTTTCTATAAGATTTGACACATCCCTTACACATTCCAAGAAATTCACCATGTAAATTATCCCCTAATTAAGACAAAAACACTTTTTTCATCTATTAAGCATAGTCGCATGGGATAACCTCGTTCTTAGAAATGAACATGTTATGGGATTAAGCCAACCTAACTAACTTAATCTGGGACCTAACTACTTTATTTATTAAATAACCAAGCCAACTGGGCTGACTATGTTGGGTAAAACTTTAAAAGGATTTAAGATTAAATATGACTATATAAATACATATTTTTAACCATTTTTGATAGAGATAATCATTCAATTGTACTTTTTTACAATTTACTCTTCTATCATTCTACTTGAGAAGTCATTGCTTAGGGTTTACACTTGGAAAGAAGAATCTTGTCTTGTGAAAAAGTCTTGGATGCATAGGAAAAGTCTTTTAGACTAGATATGACCTATCTTTATGATCCTTATGAACCATAATAACCTTTTTCAAATAACTATTGGCCAAGGGAGAGATTGAGTCTTGACAGGTTTATCTTCAAGGTAATTATTTCTAACTCTTACTCTTTAATTTTTGTAGATAAAAGTAGCATAAGTAATGGATTTTGAGTGTATTTATCTATCCATGCATTAAGTTTACCTCTACATTTTTTTGCATATTTAATTTTATTTTTACTATCCCCTAGTTTTTCCACATGATTTGGTGAGCATTAAATTATTTTCACTTTACTTTCTTAGAAAACCATAGGACCTAGATAGGGTTATTATGTACTATTGTTCGAATAAAATCTTTGAAACCATCTCTAGCAATGTTATGTGGTAAGAGACCCCTTATTTAGGTCTAGTAGATTCATATTGGTCATGACCCTAATTGTCTAAATGTACCAATAAGAATAAGGGCTAGTTTTATTTATCTTATCCAAGATAGTATTGATTTGTAGATCATCTTAACTTTCCTTTGTATAGGTTTTAGTGAACCCAATGTGAATTAACACTTATTGTTTTTCTTTCACACCAACATTTATTATCATTTATCATTTATTTAATTTTAACATCACTAGATCAAATATATCAATCCTATCTAACATTATGTTTAAAATATTAACACAGTCAATTTGATCAACTCATTTTTGCTTTGTGCATGCCATCTTCAACCATAGGTAACTGGATCACTCTACTCAACTCGATTCACTTCCTTACATATAAGTTTTTAGACTTAGTTGACCTACTCAGATCTATTAGTAGGTTGAAAATATTCATATGGATGGCATAATATAAAAATAGAAAATTTAACATCTCTAAAATCATTAGGTTCATTCTCACCACTTTAGTCATTTATTTCCTTCATTTCAATATTAATTTTCATAGTTTTTAGTCTATAAAACTATAACCCTATATTAAACTCAGTTGACTAGATCGACTAAGTTTTTTAGTTTATTCTTGCATTGGAGACTTAGTCCATTCATTCAATTATGTTTCTCTAGCCCTTGCTTCAATAGATAGAATTGACATAATTAATTTTTTTATATACTATTTGCATACTTAATTGACTAAATTGACTCTATACTCTTCAAGAAAAATAATTAACTCATTTTTCTAGTAATTAAATCATCTTTCATTTTGCTACTTATTTGTGTAGAGTAGCACACATAGAATAAATAAAAAGTCTTAATTTATCAATCTAGTCGCATTATTTTTATTTTATTCACACACTTCCAAACCACATAATATCAAAAAGTATTAAACAAATTGCACCCAAAGTCTACCTACTTGGATTTCCTCAATAAAGGAGAAGGTAAGTTGGTTTTCTATCTAAGTATAAATATGTGGTTGATGGTATATATTGGTAAGGCACCTGACACAGTTATCGATGTAGTATTATGAATTGAAGGGGTAGGCCCCAATACCAATCTAGTACCATCACTAATATAAAGCCCTTTCATCCTTAACTACCTAGAACCATCCTTAGATTGCATTTATAGTTCCTTTATAAATCCAACTCCCTATCACATTTATTTCTAAAATTATAATTTAAAACATTCAAGAATGACTACATATATTAACATTTCCATTTTTTTCTTGTTATTTGATAATTATATGTTATATTTCATAACTTGTATTGGCTAGTGTTGGTACAAGGTTTGTTTTATGTGTCACAATTAGATCAACTATTTCAACCCAATTACCTATGTGTTTATTCCAAGTATTCTAAAAAATAATACTATATCATTCAGAGTCATACCTATCAAAACATGTCTTGACCCTCAAAAGATTATTGACCTATTTGAATGTATCTCTAATAGTTTCCCATTTCCCATAAAACATATTCATTATGTTTTACCCAGTTTCTCATAGGGTAGTCTTTAGTGCTTCCCCACAACACACAGTTGACTAATTTGACTGTGTCCTTTCTTAGATTTTTTTTGTTGGTTTTCCTTCTAAACTTAGTCAACCTAGTCAAATCTATACCTCTTGGTTTATTTATTTATTTTAACTAAAATCCTACTTAGGCAATCCAATTTTGCATATGGATGACTTTGCTCACATTTTTCACCTTTTCTCTTTGGTCTTAGTTTCTTAGTCTAGGCATCATGAAATACCCTATTATAATATTTTTGGAAAACCTTAATCCATTTAGATGATATATGAGGCATTATTTCCTTCCTACCTTTGTTACCAAAAAGGATACTCACTTTTGGTGTACTTTATATCACCCTTCATATTTGGACTGCAATATGGTCCAAATTACCCCAATTGATGACACTGATGGATCAGATATATTTCATACTTATCAAGACAATTTTATATCAAAATCACCTTATTATATTATATGGGTAATTTACATAAGCTTAACCAATAAATATATAGGAAACCGTTTAAACACCAATAATCTTCCACCCAACAACCCATCACCTAATACCAATTTAGGGAATGTTCCCCCTACCAATCCTAATAATCCACATTTAAATAATAATAACCTAAATATATCAATTAACACCACTCAAATTATTGCATAAATAGTTCAAAAAATAAGTATTATGCAAACATCTAATACTTCTTAAATAATGCAAATGCAATATCAGTTATTAAATATGTATAATCAACCTCCTATTCTCCTACCTCAAAATAACCAAAATTTTATCCCTCCACCTATTAGATATGATATAGGAAATACCATTCCCCAACCCCTTATGAATAAAAATATGCTCCAAAATATTCAAAATGAACCATTAGCTCCCTTCATTATCTTTATTGATATTAAAAATATCTCTCTAACTATTAAGTATTATGGTATTAAAGACCCCACATCTTTCCTTAAATCATTTGGTAATATTTACAAAGAGTGGATTAAAATATTTACTTTTGACACCACCAAAATTTTATTCAAAACATTCACAATAGATGTGTTATAATGGTATAACCAACTCACTCAACATTCCATATGGTAACTGATTTAACAATTTTGGGAATATTAGTATATTATTCCTAATTTAGTTAAAGGGTTTGAGTAGTAAAATTAGTTAATAAACATGCAATAACTAAGATACTAATTTGTGTAAATTAAATTAAAATTTTGATCTTTTTTAAAAAGGTAATAAGAGATGGAAAATAAGACTTAGCTAGAAATGAACTAATACAGTTGAGACAGGGTTTGATATTCACTGTGTAGGTCTAGGACACTATCATAAACTAAGATCTAACCTTCATTTTATGATTGGATGAGAGTGTTTAAAGTGGATAGGAGTGGTATTAACACTATATTCTACCTCTATTACTATTATTTTGAGGATTTGATCTTTTTGGGTTTTATTTAGTAGGTTTGTGTGACCCTATCTATGAAGTTGTGATAGTTTTAAGTCTATAGAGCTCCCTATAAAGTAGATTTACTCTTTAAAACCTATACTTCATTATGATTTGACCAATTTTGAGAAAGAGTGGGAGGTTAGTGTTTATAATATTTACTGAATGTGTATTCACATCCCTTGTGTGGGCATTTTGGCACATACCAATACTCTAAAGAGGGATCAAGCCATATGTAGTTATCCTAATTGATGTGTTTTATGCTATTGAGTATATGAATATATAAACTACTAAATTGGATTTACTTGAAATGGTTAGAAATTATTGTAGGAATTTGAATAAGCTTATAAGTATATTGGCTGGTTGTATGTAGAGAAAGGGAAGATTGCTTGAGTAGTCTAGCTTGTATTCTTGCTTGCTTAGTGATATTTACCAACCCTTTACAAATGATCTTTGAATGGGATTTTATAGGGATATCTTGGTCATGGGTTGAATGTTCTCAAGTTAGGTTAACAAGGATAAAGATGGGGAACTAAAAGGAATTGACCATTAGGGCCAAAATTATAATTAGATAGGAGCATCAAAAGTAGACAAGAGTAGCACCAGTGTTGTAGTCCAAGTGTGGTGCTATTATCTTGAGTAGATGGGACCTAGGAGGATTGATTTTTCCTAGAAAGAGTAGTTTAACTTAGCTATAATTAAGTTTAGAAGGCTAAAAATGACTAGGAATTAATGAAAATATGCCTATGAGGGTCATGAGAACAAGCATGATGGACCTATGGGTTGGATGTCATAATCCAAAATCAAGTTACTAATTTTTGCATTTTATATGACTACATTTCCCCCTACTTTATTCTAGTGATGTAGAAAAACAAAATACTAGGATAAAGGAAAAATAAAAAATGTACCTAAACTTACCTACAAGGGTGAATCTCATGAAGTTGTGTGATGTTGGGTGTGCATAGAGATAACACGCTATGAAGTATGAATCTACAAGAAAAATAAATAGTAGATCAGTTCTTACTAGATACGAGATATCTAAATTAATAATGTACAAAGCTGGGTAAGAGAGATAGAGGAAGAGAAAGGAATGAATACACCTCACTTGGTATATGGACCAATGTAAAACTTGTGATGATGAGTGATTTTGGATATGTTGGGTATGTTTTACCAAGAGTAATATCACAAATGGAGCTGAGTGATCAATTCTTCAAAAGTGGCTCAAGAATGAAAAAATTAGCCCTTTGGATCCATTGTCACTCACTAAGTGAAGCTAGGTGGTCATGCATGTGATAATTGATGTTTGGACCATGTTTTCAATCCCTCTAAATAGGTGGCTCAAGAATTTAAAGGCTAGATAGTCCTTTGGCTCCATAATTTCCCCATGAAGTGAAGTTATGAAATAATACCATTATAAATGAGTGTCATATGAGATGGATACTAAATCCCATGAATGCACTATGATCCAAAAATGTTGGCATGGATAGCCAAATGTATACTGGAAACTAGGTCACTCTTGGCCACTTTGAAAGCTGGAGATTAGGCTTGTATGAAAGCCACTCTAAAACTAGTGTACTAAGCTTATATGAAATCCACTCCAACATGAGGAGGTTATACTTTTATGAAAGCCAATCTAAAATAATTCTAACCACCTATAGATGGAATAAGGTATGTAATTACTAAGAATGCCTAGGTCATGTTGAACTTGGAAAGAAAAGAAAACAAATGTGTCATGCACATTACCCCCAATAACTAGTGTTTGAAACATGGATTTTGATCTAAAAGTTATACTAAATACCTTATCTAAAACTATAAGTGAGATCCATCATGTTGTGCATAATTCCCCTTATATCTAGATTCTCTAAGTAAAAGTATACTAAAAAATATTGATTCTAAACTGGTCTGATTATGTAAAATTTTAAATGAACCTAATTTTTTGCATGCTTTTATAAAGCCTAGATTTTTTTCTATTTGGACAAGATCACCAAAAATAGACAGTAGTTACATCAACATTATAGTCCAATCTCAATGATATTGTCTTGGGCCAAATTTGGTGACTATTCTAACATTTTCACTATCTGTTGGGTCTATTCTAGTTGGTTTGATGTTTGGTTTTTATTTTAAGTGTTTTGAATGCTATTTTTTAATTGTTAAGAGCTCTGATCTCTATGATAAATTCCCTATTTATTGACCCCTCTTTTGAGGGTAGGAATGAAGACCCTGCAATGACTATCCTCAAAAGAAAAGAGCCTTACAAGTGTGTTATGTTATAAAGATACATGATATATCAATGATAATCAACAAGATATCTCAAGATATATCATGGTTTGTAATAATATACTACTAGATCAACAAGGGTATGCCTAGATAGATATAACAATGTAATAGCATGTAGAATATACTCAATTGGAACTAGAAGTGGAAGTCTAGTTAGTTGTTAGTTGTTATGAAGGGATGGAGCATGATGTCCATCATAGCATCCAAGAAGGAAATATAATGCATGATGTAGATCATGTCATTAAAAACAATAAGAAACAAATAAAGAATCAAGCATACAAATCAAGAAGCATAAAAGGGTGGCCAAGGGGACAAGTAAACAAGGGACATGGGCACATGTCACTCAAACTAGAAAGCAAGCATACAAGGCATGTTCAAATGCCATATACACAAATAATTGAAACAAGAAAGGTTGGTTTCAAATCCATAATCACATAGAAGAGTAAAAGCAAAGGACATTGGAAAATTTCATAAGGAACACACATAATTAAAAGCAAAGGACATTGGTAAATGTCCTAAGGCACATATAGGAGATAGAATAGGAATTGAGAAATGTAAACAATCTAGATATGCTAAGAAATAAAGTTAAACATGTAATAACTAGAAATACAATCACATCTAACTAATCAAAGAAATAAGTGAAAGTATGAAAGACATACTAGTACAAGATTAGGTATATTCTAATAAATACACAAGTGTTATATACTAGTGAGTATAAATAGAGTAATCTATGTAAGCTAGTAAGTAATGTACATCAACATGATAACTAGAGTGTGAGGTGTAAGAATGATAACTTGGATGGTGTAGTCATGTAGAAGATGCCCCTAGTGGGTATGTATATCGATGTGTGTCTCAAATGTAGAAGTAGGATGCCCCCTCAATAGGTGGAGTGAATTAATCAAGGATCTGGATGTCACTGCACACACATAAAGAAGATCAAGTGAAGCATGGTAATGTAGATAAATCGATAAACAATAGCATAAAAAAATGTAACTTTAACATGATAGTAGAAATATAAAGCATAGATGATGCATACAATCAAAATATTGTTCATGTTTTGAATTATTTTAATGTTTATGTATTTTGAAATATTTGAATGTTTTTATATTTTTAGTTATTTGAATGTTTTTGTATTTTGAGTTATTGAGCTATTTACAATGAATCATAAAAAGACTATGTACAAGAAATACTAAGAAACTATGTATAAGTATAACTAAGGATAAATGATACTAACCGATGAGTCTCATGGGACACTCCCTATCATGGTATCCTATATCAAGTAGAGGAATTGTGCATGATCATGAAGCATGATGGAAATGTTGAGACTATGGATCTAGAAGTTGTATATGTTACAAATGTTCTAAAATATTTGAAGTAGAAATTGAGTGTGGGTTCTCCCTATAACTTTGAGAAGTGGATGTAATTTTAGGGCTCTTAGGGACCCATTTGGTGGTAGGAGAATTTCTTTGAACATGTGCTCTGTGTGTAGAGACATGAGATCTCAATGATATTGTCCTAGGTGTGAACACTATAGCTAGAATCTATCTATAATCTCGAAGCTATAGAAGTGTATGAAATATTTGTGGTGGTGATGGATGCCTCAACTATGTCTGAATAAGAACTAGAGGATGAACTATAATTGGTGGAAAAACTAAAATTGGTAGCAAAACTAAAACTAGTGACTAAAAAATTGAAGATGGATCTGAAGTGGGGAGTGGTAACTCATATGGAACTCCACCAATTGTAATAACCTAATTAGCATGAATGAATTTTATGCATCTATAAATTTTAGAAGGTACTACTCAAAGTTTTTGGATCCATGGTCAACTAAATAACATATCAAAACTTCCTACACTGAGAACTATAGTGAATGGTGTGGCCATGTGTGTTAGGCCAACCTATAGAGGAATTAAAATCTCACCTAATGAACTTTGAATATACCCACTAAATCTACTGATAACTATGTTCATCAAAGTAATATCCTTCTCTAAATATCCCAAATACTATAGTAATTTCATAGTGCACATGTTCATGATGGATCCATTATCTATGAAAACACTATGAATAAGATGATTATGAATGTAAGATTTGATAAAGAGTGCATGATAATTTGAATCATCCTCAATGATATTTTATCTAAGAAGGAGATAGAAGGTTTAGATAGAAGTCTAGAATTATATACACCAATCATGTTGTTCAAAGGATGTAACTCATTTGAAGGTGCCCTATATGTATTTTGTGGGGGATGTGTATGATATGCATGGTGAACCCCTGATGTGTCCCCTATCTCTTGTTTATAATGTTGTGAAAAAGGATCTAAAAATATTTTCAAAGCTTTATTTTGTGTTGGCTTTGCCTAAGGAGCCTCAACTGAAGTGCCAAGATCAATATGATTGTCATCTATCAAATCTTGTATTTTATGTCTAAAATTGATGCATCTATTTTTATATAGTTGGGTAATATATGAAACTCATAAAATGCATGATGATCATACCTTCATGAAAGAGGCTTTGTTGGGTCAAATTCATAAATAGGAGGGAAAGATATGTTTTTACATTCCAATAGCTATTGTAAAACTCTAGCTAGAGAAACTGGTAAATTGGTAAAAGTACACTAAGGAGGTGTTGATAAAACCACTCCCTGAGGAAGCTCATAAGCCACATTAATTGTAGGTTGATTATAACTCTTGATATCATTAAATTTGCATTTTTATGGGACTTTGTTGTTACTCTTGTTTATTGTGTATGATATACTAATATACTTGAGTTTTCCCATTGAAATTACTTTGATTTCTCTTTCCTTTAGTGTCTGACACAATTCAGTGAAGGAAGAGAATATTTTGAAAATAATTGATTCATGTAAAGATAGTAAGAGACTTTGTTTGAAGAGATCTTGTAACTCTTGATCGATCATGAGACTAGTCATTTTAACCAAAATAGTCTTATATTGAAGAACATAATCTATGAGATGCTCATTTGACCTTTATTTCTATTATGTAACTTGGGCATATGAAACCTTATCACCAATCTTAATGCTAAATTGAGCTAGGAACATGTTAGATAAAGGATTGAATACATTTATCAAAGACTATATAACTATTATAAAGTATAATCCTTTAGGCTCTATAGAAATAACTTGGTAAGTAGTAAGTCATTTGTTATATAGTCTAAGCATGTTGTGTGAAAATATCTCAAATGTGTCTCTGGATCATCCTTGACATCATATAGAGTAATCTTAGGTTGAATAAAACCTTGTGGCAAGGGTGTAGAAGCAATGTGATGTACCAATGGTGTATGCAATAGAGAAAAAGAATCCAAAGCCTGTGTAGGTCTAGAGGCACCTTTCTCAAGATGTAGCACATTGGATTGAAGAGATCTTATCTCTTACAAAAGGGATACCACATTAGGAGACAAATATGTACTAGTTGTAGTTGGTGGCATAAAGATAGGTTGGGATGCTATAGGGGGTTGTTAATACATAGTTACCCCCGTAGTGTCATTTATAATTATTTGATCTATGGTTTGGAAAGATTGACCATTGTTCACTCTCTGTTATTCTTATTGTAGTATTTTAAGCATGTCATCTTGCATGTCAAGGTGTTTAGTTAAGAGTTCTTGAATTTCCTTTTTATCTGTTTCATCAAAACTAGTGTATTTGGCTATTGTTAAGGTAGGAAAACAATTTAAAATTTGATTGATTTTTTTGTAATAATTTGTAATAGGCAAAGTGATAGAGAAGGAAATAACTAAATATAGGAAATGCAAAGTCCTAAATATAATTAACTATAAATTGTGTAAAAAGGATACAAAGCTCAAAAGCATGTAAGGTGATACCTCAAGAAGCAATGGGACCTAATATATACAACTAGGATTTGAAAGATGATTATTTTGAGATTTAATATGAAAATTTGAAATTTAAAGTGAATTTTTGAGCTAGATATACAAGTAAAAAAATTAAAAAATTATTGGAAGATTTATGATTGTACAAGACCTAGTAGATGCAACCAAGATTTTGAAAAATAAATGTTGTTGAAAATTTCTATTAAATTTTTAAATTTTAAGTGAATTTTTAATTTTAATATGCTAGTAAAAAATTAAAAAATTATTGTAAAATTACTTGGAAAATACAGGGACCTAGTATGGGCAACTAGGGTTTGAAAGAAAATTATTTTTAAATTACTATGAAATTTTAAAATTTAATTATAATTTTTTATTTTATTATTAAGGTAAAAAATTATAAAAAATAGGATAAATCAATAATAAATTTACCCTAGGGTTTCTAAGGTTTTTATGCACAAATAAAGTAATTCAGGTTCACCAAATGATTTAACAATTTTGAGAATATTAGTTTACTATTTCTAATTTAGTTAAAGGGTCTAAGTAGTTAAATAAATAAATAAACATGAAATAATTAATATACTAATTTGTGTAAATTAAATTACAATTTTTATCTTTCTAAAAATTGTAATAAGAGATGGAAAAGAAGACTTAGCTAGAAACAAACCGATACGACTAAGATAGGGTCTGATATTCCATATGCAAGACTAGGACACTATCAAAAACTAATATTTGACCTTAATTTTATGATTGGATAAGAGCACAAAAATTAGATAATAGTGGCACCAATATTGTAGTTCACCTCTACCACTATTGTCCTAAGGATCTGAGTTTTTTGGGTTTTATTCACCGGGTCTGTGTGACCCTGTCCATGAAGTTTTAGTAGTAGGAAGTCTGTAGAGTAGATTTACTCTTAAAATCCTATACTATATTATTATTTGACCAATTTTGAGAAAGATGGGGGGTTAGTGTGTGTAATATTCATTTAATATGTATCCACACCCCTTGTGTGGGCACACTAACTACATACCAATACTTTAAAGAGGGATCAAACCATATGTAGTTCTCCCACTTGATGTTCTTTGTGAAATTGAGTGTATGAATATGAAAAATTCTAAACTATATGTACTTGAGATGGATAAGGACTGGTTTAATAATTTTAATAATCTTGTAATTATAATGGTTGGTTGTATGTAGAGAATAAATAAGGTTTCTTGATTAGTCTTGCTTGTATTGTTTCTTGCTTAGTGATATTTTACAACCCTTTATAAATTATCTTTGAATGGGATTTTATAGGGATCTCTTGGTCATGGGTTTAATGTGTTCATGTTAGGTCAATAAGGAGAAGGATGGGGAACTATAAGGAATTGACCACTTGAGCTAAAATTGCACTTAGACAGGGGCACCAAAAGTGGACAGAAGTGGCACCAATTTTATGGTATAAGTGTGGCACTATTTTCTTAAGTAGATAGGACTTGGGGAGATTGATTTTTCCTATAAATAGTAGTCTAGGTAAGCTAAGATTAAGTTTGGAAGACTATGGATGACTGGGAATTAGTGAAAATATGCTTGTGAGGGTCATGAGAATAAGCAAAAGGGACTTATGGGCTGGGTGTCACAAGCCACACTCAAATTACCAATTTTTGAATTTTATATGAATACAACAACTCAAGTATTTATTCCATCCTCTAGTTAAGTAATTTCAACACAATAATCTTCATAAATATTGTCTTACCCATTTTATCAATGTTAAATAATCCCCTTCTAAAATAACTCATGATTTATTAAATGATTTAAATATGTGGCTCATAAATCTAATCATAACGTGACTAATGACAACTTATTTAAATTATTCATAACCTCTTTAACACCTTCCATTTAGTATAAGGTTCAAACTTTTTCTCCCTAAAATCTAAATGATGAATTGATCAAGTTAAAATACAAAACTCTCTTATGAAATAGTTTGAGCCCAAACTTAAAACCATCAAGGGATATTCCCAAAACTCCACTAATGCCATTATTAAAAATCCTCCTCAAACCAAAATAGGAGTAACCAAAGTAGATAAAATACAAGATTCTCATGTACCCTTAACTATTCAACAAATGAAGAAATTATTAGTTCCTTCTAAACCTTTCACTTACACTAATAATCTATCTACATGGTATGATCCTAACATTTTTTGTCAATTTCATACTAATGTGGGTCATTCCCATGAAACATGCCATGGGCTTACTAGATTTGTTATTTCTTTTATGTTATGGGATAAATTTAATAATGATGTTATGATCAAAATATATCATCATGATTATATTAAAACTTCTCAAAAGAAATAAGTCATGAAGCCTTCATCCTCTAAACATAAAAAAAAATCTACTTTCAACCCATCACTTTCAAACAAATATATATGCACAATTGACATTGGTTATAACCAATATTATACCAATTATTATTAATGTGGGTTTTGTAGACACCTCAAAAAGTTTAAACTAGGTAGCCTCTAATGTTTTGGGAACTCTATGGAGAAAAGTTCCATTTTGGGGCATGAGTTGCAGGTATGTGATTTAAACAACCAGGTGATGGAAAAATAGGTTTGAGCCTATGGATTGTTTAACCAAGTTTTGTGGCCTAAAATAAATTAACCACTATGCATGTTTGATGGGTAGAGAGTTATTCTAAAGTAGGTATATCTCAAAGAAACTAAAAAGGGGAAAGAAGGGTAAGGCATAAAAGAATGCTCTATTTTCCTAAAAGGTGTCTTCCAAGATTATTTCTATGGTGGAAAAGTATCTCAAAGATTAGTGTTTATCATTTGCATCAATTTCACACTCATAAACAAGCATGGTTAGTAGTATGGGATAGGAAAGATAGGATACTTAATGATATCAACTAAAGGTTTCTCTTCTTAGGGTTGATATTGCACACCCTTTTCTAAGAGATTAGATTTTAGACCATAAAGTAGTATAGAGTAGTTATGACTCATGCGTAGATGACTATATAAAAAGAGATACATCTACACACCTTAGATTATCAATTCAACCTTTACTATTTGTTTGAACTAATGAAACCTATCAATCCTCATATTCTATTACACATATAACATTAATATTCATTAATTGAAACAATCATATTCATCTATAGCATTATCACACTTCAAAATTATTGAATTAATATAGATAAAGAAACTTAAATATCATTAACACAGATAAGGAAGAAGAAAGAACAAACATAATTGCATGATAATCAATCTCTTGATCTATTATTGTATATTGATCCAAAAAATTTACCCTTTAAAAAGAGGGTTCTACATGTATATAAATAAATTGGGTAAGGGATCACCTCATCCTCCAAGTATAGAAAACTTTTATTACATCCTTAATGACTAGATCATAAGTCTTAGTTGCATGTCATAACTTATAGATACCTCAGACATGTAACATGTGCATGATGGTATAAATAATTTATTTAATTATAACATGGATGTAAATAAAAATTAACTATTCATTCTTAATTTTTGCATAAAAAATTATAAAAAATAGCCTTTAACTTTAGGCTAAATCATCTCCTACTTAAAACTTTTCAAAATAATTATTAGAATTGTTATTGTGCTTATTTTTACAAACATGGTGACTATAATTATACTTAGTGATGCACTCATTTATTAGACTAGAGTTATTATTTTATCAAAAATATGAGGTGGCATTTATGTATTTCTTAAACTATAAGGGGTTAAAGTTGATAATAGTGTTTTTATTGGCACTATAGGTGGGGTCTGAGGAGTAGAACTGGTAGGTAGCACTAACATTGATTTCTTCTTTACATCTAACTCTTGATAATAATTATATGCATTAACATGTTATGAGTGATTTAAGTTGATATGAGGAAGATGAGGTTTAATTACCCTACCTATTCATTCATCATCCTTTTATGTTTTATATTGTGGGATTGAAAGCCAAATTGGAAGACCTCTTTACATTTATTGCCTTCCTCCTTTCTATGCTCAATTTTTCTTCGATGTCCTATAAGCTAAGTCCTTGTAAAATCTATTTGAAATTTTCTAAAACATCAAATCATCTAATAAAAAATGGTCTGAACTACAAGCTTCCCCATGTTATCCTAGACTCTTATTAATTTAAGATCACCTAGAATTTGTGTTGTTTTCTTTTCTTATTCTACAAGCTTATTCACCAAAGATTTTGAAGATGATACCCAATATTGGGCACCCTATGTCCTGATGATAGCTAAATTTAATGCATTAGCTACCTCTAGAGGGGTCATCAAATCTAGGTGGTTGAATGCCTTATTAGGGGTGTTTAATACCAGGAAATTAAATTTATTTTCATCTTCTCTAAGAAGATTAAATAATTTTTTCTATTGAATTTACATGAGGAGCCAATTAGACTCTCAAAGAATGAATTGTATCTAAAGTTTCATACAATCTAAGTGCCACATTTTTCACATCATACTTTATACTAGGGGGAAATCATATCACCTGTTGCTTCTCTTTGAGAGTTTCCAACTCTTCTTCTAGTTCTTGTCTAGCTAGCTCTGTTCGCTCACGAATGGATAGTATTACCTTGATATGGATCTTTATATAGGACTTGAGCTCCTTAATATATGGGGACAAACCCTTCTTCCTATCCTACCTTTTTGAAAGGGAATAAATTTCTTCCCTTTCAACCAAAATCAACCCTCTCATAGAACCATCCTCAATCTTTCTTTTTATGATCCTCTAGACCAAGGCAAGGCTTTGTCAAAACATGAGTTTATAGTGGGAAGATAAATAATATATATAGTGTGCCTCTTATAAGATTAAGATATTAACTCCTTGGACTAGTCTATAAGATTGATCTTTGTAGGATATGATGATTGAGATTCTCTTTATGCATGCTCCTCAAGCTCAGTTTGAGGCTTAGTGGTGGGTTTGGGAATCAAGGATCAAATTATTTTGGACTAGTATATGTTCTTGAATTTTGGAATGGGGTGAACAAAATAGACTAGTTTCATTTTTTAGGACATCTTAGTTGTTACTATTATTGTGGTCTATACTGGTCTATAAGAAGGCAATAGTGAACCCAACTAGGTAGATGAAGTAACTATTTGAGTGATGGGTTGGTTGATGAATATGGAAATAGAAGTGGAGACTAAAAGAGTGGGAGTAGAGGTGGCTAAGATGGAAAATATTATCATTGAAGGGATGGAGACTGAAAGAATGGAAACTACAATGATAGAGATTGCAGGGGAAATGATGAAAGAAGTAGAAGTGGAAATTGGAAGAGGATAGGTTGGGTTAATTAAAATAATACCAATAGAGTGTGATTGCATATGAATGAAAGTATAAAAAACTATAAATGATATGATAGAAGTAACTAGTAATGACATTAGAGGAAAAAGGTCTAAGGGGGTAGTGAAGAGAACACCCTTACCAGATTGATTTCTAGTGAGGGGTGCCTTTACTTTTAGTGCTTGAGAGCTTAAGACCTTAGCTTAATATAGCTCTTATTCATCTACCTCTTGACTTGTCTCACCTTCCATTAAAGTTTTTTCCTCTATTAGTGCTTCTATAGATGTGGTTTGAGGTCTCTCCCCCTTTGGTTTCCTTTGATATCACAATGTCATTTTCCTAGCTTATGGAGTAGTCACTTATACAGTAACAAGAGAGGTCATGTTGGATATTAGGGATTTTTAAGCCACCATGATAGGTTTCACTTATTCCTCATTATAATAATCCAAGAAAATGATCTCCACCTCTTCCATACTTATGTTATATTTTTCTTGTGTCAACTACTCTGCTAATTCCTACTTTAGTCTCATTAGTTCAATAATAGGTGCTTGAACTGGAGGAGTCTATTCCTCTTGTTCCTATGTAGAAGTGGGTATCTATTTTATCTCTTGATGTTTTTCATGTTCTTCAAAAATTAATGCTTCCCCTACTAGCTACTTTTTCTCTTGTTGTCATTCTTGAGCCACTAATTAATTTTGGGGATATTGTCCCTAGTCTACTAGTTATTGGTATGGCCTACCACTCCATAAGTTAGAGGATCTCCATCACCCTAGTGGTGGGATCCTAAATTTTGGCTTTGTTGAGTCTAAGGGAGGGGTAAACTTGTATTAACCTCAATAATTCTTTGTTCAATCCTAATATCCTTACTCTTTCCTCTACCTACTCATCATCTTTGGTATTAAGAAATAAGAAGTCATGGTAAAATGGTTCATGCTTGTATGGGATGCCTAGGATATGGATATTTTATTTTACTCTCCCAT
Organism: Torreya grandis; assembly: GCA_037957365.1. Classification (NCBI taxonomy): domain Eukaryota; kingdom Viridiplantae; phylum Streptophyta; class Pinopsida; order Cupressales; family Taxaceae; genus Torreya; species Torreya grandis. Next base: position 2,342,223 of record JARHVA010002776.1, on the reverse strand, counting down.
AGGGGTCCCAATACCTATGAATATGATTTCCTTGCACTCCCTACTTCCCTAAAATGCCTCTTAAAATTATACTACATCCTCCTAATAGTGATATGGAAGTCATGGAAAGTGCCCTTCTTATTTTTTATTAGATCCTCATCTATTCCATTCCATATCTAGAAGTCAATCTCTTGTTCAAACACTTTATTACTAATGAAATTGGGAAGTCTAAGAGGGTCTATCATATTACCAAAAATCATGCTGATGGTGTATTAGGGTAGAGTTAATAGTCTCCCACATTGGTGAGTGTTTTGGTAATGTTGGGTGAAGTCATAGCCAGAGGCTGGCCATGAATGACCATCTAAACTTGAGGGTATAGGTCTTCTACAATTCTAGAGATGTTCCTAAGATATGCATATATGTGAATGAAATAATAAAAGTCACATATTCTATTCTTGTTAACATCAGGGTTGGGACTCCATAAAACCCCAATATGCCTATACACAATTCTCATGATTACATCTAGTAGGTATGACATCATAAAAAAATTTCACCCTTTAGGCTTCTTATATTTGTTAATAATTTATTCATCTATGTGGGCACTAATGACTTCCCCAAATACATAAGTTTACTCTAAAGTAATTAGTAGGTCTAGCAGGGGTACCCATTCTAGATGTAGGAAGTGGATGATCAGGTGGCTGAAGAGTCAATCAAATAATGCCATGTCTATGTGAATCCCCATCTTGAATGGGGTGATAGGTACATGTTTATTAATATGTACATTGATAGTGAACATCTCATCTAGGATAAGCCACTTCTCTACTACTCTTTACACATTGTTACTTTTCTTCCATGTAACTATAGTATATAAGTCAAATGTAACATATGGGATTGGAAGACTTAAATACCTCATGAATTATTATCTTGAGATGTATGACACAAGTGTGTTTTTATCATCATAGTATAGATAACCACCATATATAATTTTTCTATCAAAGAATAGGCCGCACATAAAACCTATACATGTCATGACTTCTAATTTTGTGGCTACATAGTGAAGGGCCTATTGCTTGAATGAGATCATATATTCTATAATTTATTTCTCCTTAGCCAGGATGTCATATTATGACATGAATTAATCAAAATTCTCTATGACCTTCCATAGAGTTGAGTAGTTGGGATAGAGGCCATCAAACACAATTAAATCAAAACCCATTTTAAGTATTTAGTAGAGTCCTTGATGGAAAACCTATAGGGTGTTGAGGGTCCCTTGTATAACCTAGATGAAGATGCCATGTCTATTTATTAATGTTGGTATACATTCAATATTTTGAAAATGGTAGTGTAAAAACTAAATTATGCAAGTTTCAAGTCAGTCTGATCATAGTTAGGGATTTTGAGAGTATAGAAGGTTAAGTTAGCGTGATCTCTTGAAAATAAAATGAGATGAACTTAGTTAGGGCTTGATTTTATATATTTATGTATTCATTATAATTCATGAACCATTAATCACTAATATCTACAAACTCATCACCTTCATTCAATTTGAACTTGACTACCCAGTCCTAGTGTACATGCCACATAAGATGCTTGCTCAAACCTCACTTTTAGGCCTAATAGACCCTAAAAATCAAAATTTTCTTTAGATAAATTCATTCCAAAATAATTTATCTAAAATCCACCAAAGGAAAAGTTCCCAAAGATAAAGTACTCTTTAGAAATATTGTCGTTTAGGAGGAAGTTATCGCATATAAAGTTCCTGAAGATAATTTTTTTGAATAAAAGATGTCAAAGAGAAAGTTTCCAAGGTAAATCTTATAAATACCAAAGTTATAAAATGTAAACCTTTCAAATGAATTTATCTCAAAGAAAATTTCTAACTGAAATAAAGTTCCTAAAATAAAATTTTCTAAAAAAAAAGTTTCTGAAAGAAAGTTCTTGAAGATAAATTAATCTTTAGAGAGATTTTCATTCAGGAGGAAGTTGTTGTATATAAATTTACCAAAGATAAATATTTTAAATACCATATCTTAATAACCAAAAAAATTTAAGACCAAAGTTTGCTAAGGAATTTTTCTGAAGAGAAAATCACCAACTAGATCAAATGATTTGAAGAAAAGTCCCTGAAACAAAGTTTACAAACCAATAGTTTATAAAAACCAAAAGTATCTAAATGCAAGTCTTCTTAATGAAAATAATATGAATAAACCAATATGAATAATTGTCATACATATCAATTATTCTCAAATTTCCATTAATAAATTAGTTTCAATAAGCCTTTCAAATGAAAATAGGTGCATGAAATTCAAAATGTGACTTAATATCCAAAATATAAATATCCTTAAAATAATAAATCTCATAAAATACCCAAATAAAATACAAGTCCTCTAAAAAAAAATGGGGTCCCCCCTTTTCAAAGAAAAATACCAAGTTGGGTTGTGTTGAATTCAACAAATGGTGACTTACATGGGTGAATACTCTCAAGTTTTAAAAAACCAAAATATATAGTTTTGCAATCACAATATCAACCATCAACCTTATTGGTTCCTATCTTTCATCTTGTTAGCCTAGAATGAATACATTTGACCCATGACCAATATATCTCTATAAAATCCCATTCAAAGTTTATTTATAAAGAGATTGGAAAATATTACAAAGCAAACAAGAATACAATCAAAACCACTAAGGTAAATTTCCCTATTATTTGCATACAACCATCCAATATAACTAAAAGCATATCCAAATCCTCACACTAGTCCTTAGCCAACTCAAACATACCTAGTTTAGCATTTTTTCATTTGCATTCACACTATTTCATAAAGCACATTAAGTGGTAGAACTACATATGCTTGATCCCTCTTTAGAGTATTGGTATGTAGGTAGTGTTCCCACACAAGGGGTGTGGATACATGTTTAGTGCATCTTACACACTAACCTCCCCTTCTTTATCAAGTTTTATCAAAGCAAAATGAAGTCTAATGTTTGAATATTAAATCAAATCTACAAGGAGTTTTATATACTTTCAACATTCAAGATTTCACAGACAAGATAACATAGGGACAATGAATAAAACCCAAAAAACTTAGGTCTCTACAAGTAGTTTGGATAACATCAGCATAAAATGACAACATCACCAAACTCTAGGGTATCCTATTTTGATGGTCATATCCTTTCACAAAATGAAATCCAGATCCTGATTTGTGACACTGTCCCAGTCTTACATAGCCAATATCAGACCCTACAATAGCCATTTCAATTTGTTTTAAGCTAAGCCTTATTTTCTCCATATTTATTATTATTTATAGAAAGGTTAAAAATATAAATAAATTATACAAATCAGTGGTTAAATTATTTCAATATTATTTATTGATTTAGTCAACCTAGATCTTTAACTAAAATAGGAATAAGACACCTATTCCCAAAAAAGATAAATCACACAAAATGACTTCTTATTTAGGGGTTGTGTATTGAAGGGTCTATTACTTGAATGGGAGTAGGTATATTATAAGTTATTTTTCCTTATCTAAGATGTCCTCTTCCAATGTGAATGAATCAATATTCTCTATGACCTCCCATATATTCGAGTAGTTGGGATAGAGGTCATCAAACATAGCTACATCAAAAACCATGTCTAAGTATTCAGTAAAGTCCTTGATGGAAAACATAGAGGGTATTGAGTGTCCCTTGTAGGACCTAGATGAAGATGACATGGCTATTGATGGATGTTGGTATAATTCAATATTTTAAAAATGGTAGTGTAAAAAATAAATTATGCAAGTTGTAAGTCATTATGGTCACAACTAGGGATTTTGAGATTATAGAAGGCAAAGTTAGCTCAAGCTCTTAAAAATAAAATAAGATGAACTCGATTGGGGGCTCAATGTTATAGATTTTTTCATTCATTCCATTTCATGATCCATTAATTTCCAATGTCTACAAGCTCATCACCTTCATTTAATTTGAACTTGACTACCTAGTCTTAGTGTACATGCCACATAAGATGCTTGCTCATTCAGGGTGCCACAATGTTGTCTTTTCCTTCTAACATTTATCACTATATAGTTTATTCAGGGGAGTCAAACTTTTCCTTTAGGCCTAATAGACCCTAAAAATAAAAATGTTTTTTAGATAATTTCATTCCAAAAGAATTTATCTGAAATCCACCAAAGGAATAGTTCTCAAAGATAAAGTACTCTTCAGAGAGATTATCACTTGGGAGGAAGTTTTTACATAAAAAGTTCCCAAAGATAAACCTTCCAAATGAAATTTACTAAAGATAAAGTTTTCAAGGTAAACATTCATAATACTAAAGTTCTCAAACTTATACCTTTTAAATGAATTTGTCTGAAATAAAGTTATCGACTAAAATAAAGTTCCTAAAAGAAAATTTTTCAAAAGAGAGTTTTCAAAGATGAAGTAATCTTTTGAGAAATTATCCTTTAGGAAGAAGTTATCACATATAAAGTTATCATAGATAAAAAAATTTAAGACCATATTTGAATAACCAAAAATTTTGAAAACCAAAGTTTTCAAAGGAATGTTTCCAAAGAGAAAACCACTAACCAAAAAAAATCATTTGAAGAAAATTCCCAAAAATAAAATTTATGAATCAATAGTTTTTGAGACCAAAGGTATCTAAATAAAATTATTTCAAATGAAAAGAACCTAAATAAGCCAATCTAAATCCCTGTCATACATAGTAATTATTTTGAAATTTCCATTAATAGATTAGTTTCAATAAATCCTTTCAAATGAAAATAGGTGCATGATAATCAAAATACAACTTAATGTCCAAAATATAAAGCTACTTCAGATAATAAGGCTCATAAATACCCAAATAAAATATATGTCCTCTAAAAATAAATGGGGTACCCACTTTTCAAATAAAAATACAAAGGTGGGGTGTGTTGAAATCAACAATTCTCAATATGTGAATGTAGCTAAAGTCAATTATATATGAAAACCTTCCCACAAAGATCATGTCACTAAGCTAAAAAACCATCACTTGATGAAAAACTTCTCAAATACACCACCAATATCACTACCATACCTTATAAAACAAATGAGGAAACACTCCCATAAATAGAAACTCAAACTAAATTTATTCTTAGTAAAAACATTTAACCTCCCAAGCCTTGTTTTAGTTCTTCATATTCTAAATATCATTGGATTTTCTTGGAAGAGCTCAACTCAATACCTTGTAAAATACCCCTCATGGAGTTAGTTCATACATCTCCATATCACCACAAATTATTAATGTAACAATTATAATACATTGAAGAACCACCTTCCTTTAAGGTGGAATAAGCTCCTCAAGACCCTTCACCAAAAAAATTACATACTATTAAAACTATTTGTAATTCTTCCAAACCTTACATATAATTTCTTAAACAAGATATGATTAATGATGAAATTATTATTTGAGATAACAATCCACCTCTTTAATTAAAATTGTAAATAATACCACCTTTATTTGAAAATTATTAAGATATGAAGGGTCAAGAATTAATGTCACCTCCCTTTGGTTAATTCAACAACTTAGGTATACCAAATATCACCTTAAACAAACTCATCTCACATGTTGAGTATTTTATAAGACATAAAAAACCACTTGGTTTTATTTAGATCCCCCTCACTATTGGACCCAAGATCATACATACCAAGCTCATGTTTTTTGACTTACCATTATCCTAAAATATACTCCTAAGTATCCCATGGACACATTGTATGAGGGATATTACTTCCTCAGGTAGTCAATGTATTAAATTTATAAATAATGGCAAACATTATAAACATGAGGTTGATCCTAATCCATGGAGTCCAACTACCTAAACCCAAATCTCAGTATCAAATTCCAACCATTCCAAGAATTCATAGTTCACCTCTATTTGAATTCATTAACATGAATATGGATTTATATGTCACTCATATTGATTCTAATGATGATAAACCAAATGAATTATGAAACACTTATAACACCACTAAGTTACCTCCTTATATTTTAGAGTGGCTTCCTCCTTATTTTCTTCCATGTGATTGTACCATCACTTTATTCGATGATATCATTGAAATTCCTCTTTCATGTAATGCACATGAAGCTTCTTACATGTAAGATGACTTTACATGAAATTAATACATAATTAGAATATTATTTCAATATCCTTTAGTAATATCACCCTAAAATGTTTTTGATCTAAGTGCATCCACTTTTTATTATCTGTTAGATACAAATGATTTCACTATTTCCCACACCTATGATGACAAATATATCATGTCTCAAACTCAATCACAGGACTTGGATGTAAAACAATATCAAAAAACATTATCAAAAATATAGGACTTTAAGTATTATGTCCATGTCATTCATTTATCAACTAATAATGAATCTGAACCTAAAGGTAATGTATCTCCAATTAATCCTCCACTTATAGACACCCCTTAGGTAGTTGACCAAGTCTCACCTCTAGAAAATCCATAAATTACTAAACAATCTATACCTTCTACACCCCCAACCAATCTACCAACTTGCATTCCCTCCCATGATCCTATAGATACCACTGAGGCTAACCACCTCAACTCAAATGAACCTCCATATACAATGCAAAATACCCCCTATTACCAATCTAATTTAATTCACTACAATGCAACCTACAATCCCACCCACACCTAAAATTAGCCTAGATGTTAAATCCATAAATGTATGACAAATACATATTAAATATGATCATAATGGAAATATTATATCAAATTTGGTGTGGAATATTATGGATCCTTACCCACACACCCTAGTGATGAAGCCATACTTCAGTTATTCCATGCTAGAGAACCTCAATTTCCATGACAACATCATAAACTTTGAAACTTTAAATGAAAAGATCCTCATTTTAATAACTTCATTACTAGTTTAGATCCTAAAACAAATCCTATATCTTCTCTTCCTCATGCTCCATATCATTTTTAAGATGGAAATGTTATGCTTATTAAAGAAACAACAAGAATAGAATATGGTACACCATCATGTCTTAGACCCATCACTATATCTAAATAACTCATGCCAACAGGGAATGATAACTTTAGTATATTATTTGATAAGTATCATGAAACCTTTATTTGGTCATATGAAGATATTATAAGCATTTGTCTTAGTATAATTATACATAATATCATCACCTACCTAGATGCAAAACCCAAATAACATAATAAAAAGGTCAAAGTTCACACATTTAATGTTGGTGATCTAATCTTGAAATTAGACCACACCCATGATAAAGATGTAAAATATGCCCAAAAATGGTGGGCACCTATCTAGTAAAATACATTATTTTTCATATTACTTATCATATATAATCTAATGAAGGCCATGTTTATAAATAACCCACCAATGTGCAATTTTGAAGAAAATATTTTGCTTTAATATATCCCACATTTTCATAATTATATATATTGTCATATTAACACTTCTAGTAGGAATTTTTCCAATGATCTCTCCTTGACAATAGTCTATATTATACACAAACCTTAGTCCCTTAATTTCATCCTTTCATTTCTTAAAATTCATGAGTTGCATGGTAATACCATAGATAAGGCCCAATTTACCTCATGGATACCTTTTTATTTTATACATCGATGTTTCATGTTCTTTTTTTCATAATTTTGTTATTTTAAAAAGTTTTTTCATTTTTTTATTTTTTTATGAGTTTCATTATAAGACCATGGATAGGGCCAGACATTCCTCAAAAATACCATTTTTCACTTTTTGCACCCACTTGGGTTTCTATATTATGAGTTATAGTGTAAGGCCATGGATAGGACTAGGCTCTCCTCATTCAATCTATTTATGCTTTCCAAATTTTTGTATAATTTTGTGTTCTTTTTATAATTTTAATAAATGGTTACAAGTTTGTGACTCCATATTATCATCCTTGGCTTTTATTTATTTTATGGTAGAACTTACACAACAAACTATGTTATCATGTTTCCCTACACTTCCATACATTCTTATGATAAGGAATCATAATTACCTATCACTTTATCCCTTTTCACATTGATACATTTTTTATGATTTGAAGTAATTCAAATTGTTTCATGTTCATTTCCCCTTGATTCCCTTCCTTTTATTTCCACTTTGGATAAAACAAGGTTGAAGTTAAAATAACACTTCTATTTACCATGAATAAATAAGACTCTTAGAAACCATGCTCTCTAAGTTCTCTTTCTTAGTAACCAAGTCCAAAAATTTCAAATTATAGTCATTTCTAGCACTCATGTTTGGTTCTCCAAATCTGTATGGATGATGAATAAAAAAATACATCAAAAGTTAAAATCAAAATCATTTAAAATAAAAGGTAATGATCAGAAGTCAAATATATAAACTAAAATTAAACATCACACCAAAAGATGTGATTCATATCACATATATTATCCCCAATCAAAGCTCAAAATCTAAATTTGGCCTCATAATATATCTGATGTCCATTGGGGTGAAGTAGGCCAATAGATTGGGATAGGAGAATTTAAAATTATCTATAGTGCTACCTATTTTCTCACATAAGTACCCAATCTTTATAATAGATTGGCAAATCTGTAAGGGGTCTTGAGGAATGGGGAACACATTATGGGAAGGTAGGTCCATTTCAATTTTCATGCATATAGCCATCATGGAAGTATATTCATACTTAATTTGTTAACCCAAGATTTATGTGAATAGGAAAAGTTATTCAGAGTCTTTAATGTCTAAAGTCCTCTTGTTTTGACAAACTTAATTTTAGTGTCTTGACTTTGATAAAGAGTTCCTCTACCTTAATATTTCTTACATATCCCCCATAACTCATTTAATTTCCCCTTGATAGGAAATTTTGTTTCTAAATCTATTTCCCCACTTCTATATTTCCCTTTCTTCACATCCTAAAACATGTTAGCACTATGTTTTTTTGGTTTTATCTATCTTTAGAACAAAATAATATGCTTGAGTGACTATGTATTATTTTATTTAAACCATTTATTTATTGTGGGAAGGTAGGTCCATTTAAATCTTCATGAATATAGCCTTCATGGAAGTATATTCATACTTAATTTGTTAACCCAATATTTATGTGAATAGGAGAAGTTATTCAGAGTCCTTAATGTCTAAAGTCCTCTTGTTTTGAAAAACTTAATTTTAGTGTCTTGACTATGATAAATATTTCCTCTACCTTGATATTTATTACATCTCCCCCATCACCCATTTAATTTCCCCTTGATAGGAAAGTTTGATTCTAAATCTATTTCCCCACTTCTATAATTCCCTTTCTTCACATCCTAAAACATGCTAGCACTATGTTGTTTTGGTTTTACCTATCTTTAAAATAAAATAATATGCTTGAGTGAATATGTATTATTTTATCTAAACCATTGATTAAAATTTATAAAATTTACTTGGTTTCATTTGAAAAAAATCATTATCACTCCTTTTTTTGGAAAACTATGTTTGTTTTTATATTTTCATCCTTTTTCAGAGAACTATGTATGTTTTCTATATTTTGTAATTTTTCCATTATTGAGTGAATTTGTATTATTATTTCTCACTCACTAATGTTATTTTCCCTTTCATGTTCTTTTTCCATTGATGATTGAGTAAGGATTGTTACTGCTCACTCATCAAAGTCGTTTTACCATTGCTTTCCCATCTTTGTTTAAGTAAGCATTGTTACTACTTTCACATTGATGTTAGATTTTCATTATCTATGTATCCTTATTTTTATTTGGTTTGTAAAAATTATTACTTAAGGTACACTTTTTTTTTAGTTAATCATTCATTTAGTAGTATTGAATTTTTCAATTACCTAGTTTACTTTAAATTTTGGCTTGGTAATTTGGTCCTAACTTAGAATTTATCACCCTATCTTACCAAATTTTTAAGTACAACATGAATACACATTTCAGTTATCTTGAATTTTTTACATTTTTTTATTTTTTGTCTTTAAGTTTTGTATCCTTAGGGTTTGTCCAAAATAGTCTCTTCACCCTCCATAATCAAAACTACAAACACAACAAAAAACCATCCAATGATAACGATAAGTCAAGGTACATATATATTACTTATTAATTTTAGTTATTTCATTTTTTTCATTTACTTTCAATTATTTTATGCTTTAAAATATTTCAAGTTATTTAGCTCATTTTTATACTTTTCTATGTTCTTTTCTCGAAGCATCATCCCTTATTATAATTATGTGACACATGATAAGATTCAAGTGGGGCATATGAATTTATAAAATACTTTTAACTTTATAAATTATTGAAGCTTTCTTTCTTGCAATAACCCATCAAGACTCAATCTATTTGAGTGCATGCCTTAAATAAGCACTGTGAGAAGGGTGGGTATACAATTAATGATTTATATTATTGTTTTTATGTATACCACCACCTAAAACTAAGGCAAACATCTCCTATAATTTTCCCTAAGATTTGACACCTCTCTTACACATTCTTCCAAGAAATTCACCAACTCAATTAGCCCCTACCTAAGCCAAACCCATTTTTTTCATCTACCAAACATATTCACATGAGCTGACCCTATTATTATGAATGAGCATGTTATAGGACTAAGCTGTCCCAGCTAACATACTCTAAGACCTAATTATTTTATTTAGTAAATAACTAGTTTGATTAGGATGACTGTGTTAGATAAAACTTTGGAATAATTTAGGGTTATATATGGATATATAAACACATCCTTTTCAACATTTTCATTAGAGAGAGATATAGATAATATTTTGTTTACACTTATTTACAATATGTTCTTCCACCTTTCTACTTGAGGAGTCATTGCTTAGGGTATACACTTAGAGAGAAGAATATTGTCTTGTGGAAAAGTCTTAGATGTATAAGAAAAGTATTATAGATTAGATATGACCTATATTTATGATCTTTAAAAACTAAAACAATCTATTTTAAAACACCATTGGATGATTATGACTCAATGGAATTGTATTCAAGGTGAGTATTCCTAACTCTTATTCCTCTATTTTGGTATATAGAAGTAGAATAAATAATGGATTTTGAATGTGTTTATCTCTCCATGAATTAGGGTTACCTCTAATTTAAATAGATTATATTTATTCTTTTCATGTTTCATTTTATGTTTATGATCCCCCATTCGTGCCACATGATTTGGTGAACACTAGATTAGTTTTATGTTAGTTATTTATTTTATTAGAAAACCATATGACCTAGCTAGGGTTATTGTGTGGTATTACTTGACTAGATGGTTTGAAACCCTCTCTAGTTATATTGTGTGGTATTATACCCCTTAGTTAAGTTTATATAATTCATATAATTCATGACCTTGATTGTCTAAATGTACATACAAGTGGAAGGGATAGTGTGATTTATCTTATTTGAGTTATGATTGATTTGTAGATCATCTTCACTTCCCCTTATCACACCATGGGTTTTATTGACTAGGTATGATAAGAGGATAATAATTTGGTCTTATAAATTATCCACCCATATGTACATGTTTGTAATGACATTTTTTAGTGAAGAAGCACTAGAAATGGATTTATATAACAACTCAAACTTGGACCACATTCATTATTAATGTTTTTGTGTTCCTAAACAATAGTGGAAATGTATTTTTGGTTGGACTTGGACATCAGGGACATGAAAACATGGGTAATTTTATCATCTAGATGTATTTCAAGTGATAGATTTTCACTTGGGGGTCTTTAAGGTAAAAAATGTTTTTTAGAGCTTGAGAAGTTCTCTTCGCTGCCAAAAAGTTGCATTTTAGGACCCATTACTACAACTTATACCATGAATTTATCTTGAAGGTTCAACCAAAGTGTTCTTGGGTGAAATAATATTTTTCAAATACATAGAGGAGGGATTTTATGATTCACAAAAATGACTTGTAGTTTCCATTCTATTCATGTCTAAATTTAGGCTAAAATTCTACTTTTTTCTTGTATTGGGAAGGGCATTCTTGAGGCTAGAATGGGTGGTGGATTTATCAACTAGGCATGATACGAGGCTAATAATCTAGTCTTATAAATTATCCATACATCCATATGTGTTGGTAGTGATAGGTTTTAGGAAATAAGCTCCTACAATCGAGTTCTCAAACAACTCAAATTTTGACATGTGTTGTTGGCATTTCTATGCTCTTGAATAATAGTGAAAATGTATTTTTAGGTGGAATTAGACATTGAAGTCATGAAAACACATGTAATTAACCTATATATGCATTAGCCAAGATATATATTTTCACCTATTGGTATTGGAGGTAAAAATGTCTATTGGATCTTGAGAATTTATCTCTTCACTACCAAAAAGTTGTATTTTAGGACCCATTATTGCAACTTATGCCATAAATTACTCTTAAAGGTTTATCCAAAGTGATCTAGGGTTTAAAAAAAGTTTTTATATTCATATAGGAGTTATACTATAGTTGATTTAAATGAATTATAGTTTATATTTTATGTATGTATGAAGTTAGGCTAAAATTTTGTATTTTTCTTATATTGGGAAGGATGTTCTTAAGGCTAGAATGGGTGGTGTGTGTATACACATAATATTTTTAAAAATTATCAATTATTAATGATTTATCTCTTTTAAGAACATGTCAAGTATAAATATCTCTTAGTACATTCCTTAAAGGGTCAATTGGGAAAGGGGTGGGTAGATCATTGGTGCTTCACAAGATTATTATCCCTTATACCACCACTTGTAGTCAATACAACCTTATATTATGCACTTACTTAAGCTTTGACACCTCTATTACACACTCCTCCAAGAAATTCACTACATTATTTAGCTCCTACCTAATCCTAAACCTTTTTCAATGTTTATCTTACACTATCATCATAGGTTGACTTTGTATTCAAATTGATATTTGCACATTACTGGTCTAGGTTGGCCTTGACTAACCTAGATTGAGACCTAACTTATTTTTGTTAATTAATGATACATAATCGAATTGGGATGACCCTATGGTTAAAATTTTAGAATGTTTAGGGTTATATTCATCTATATATACACATTCATTTTTACATTTATTAGAGAGACAACAAAGTTAATTATTCATTTGAGCTTCTTTACAATATGCTCTTTGACCATTCTACTTGAGGAGTTATTTATTAGGGTTTATAATTGAAGAAGAATATTGTATTTTGGAAAATCATTGAATACTTAGGCTTATCTTAGTGATTCTTATAAACTATAACAACCTCTTACAAATTACCTTTGGCCAAGGGAGAGATTGAGCCTGAATGAGTTCATCTTAAAGATAACTATCTCTAATTTTTCTCCTCTATTTTAATAGATAGAAGTAGTATAAGTAATGGCTTTTGAATGTATTGTTATCTCCATGTATTTGAGTTACATATATAAATAGTTTAATTAGAATTATTCTATGAATGATTACTATTAATGTTTATTACCCCCACTTTGTGCCATAATCTTTGGTGAGCACTAGATTATATTTTACATTAATTTGCATTTACTTAGTGAATATAAAAACATAGGACCTAGATAGGGTTATTTCATAGTGTTTCTTGACTACAATCTTTGGAACTCTCTCTAGTGATGTCATTGTGGTAATATATACCTTAGTTAGGTATAGAGGATCTATCTTGGTAATGAATCTAAATATATAATTTATCAACAAATGAAAGTGTAAGTAGGATTTATCTTCTCTGAACTATGATTGATGAATATGGTAGCTGCATTTTTATTTGTATGCAATGGGTTTATTGACTAGGTATGATAAGTGGCCAATATCATGGTCTTAGAATTTATCCACCCATATTAATGTGTCAATATTTATAGTTCATAGTGAATAAGCACCAAAAATGGAGTTCTCAAACACCAACTCAAACTTTGATAACATTTATTATCAATGTTTCCACACTCTTGAAAAGTAGTGAAAATGAATTTTTGAGTGGAATTGGACATCAAGGTCATGGAAACACATGTAATTAACCTATATATACATGATCTAAGTGATATGTTTTTATTTTTGGATCTTGGAGGTAAAAATTCATGTTGGATCTTGAGAAGTTATCTCTTCACTACCAAAAAGTTACATTTTAGGACTTATTACTACAACTTATGCCTTAAATTATTCTCAAAAGTTAAGCTAAAGTGATCTAAGGTGAAATAATATTTTTTAGACACATAAAGGAAATATATTATATTTCATCTAAATGTCTTATAGTTTCCATTCTATACATGTATGGAGTTAGGCTAAAATTATACATTTTTCTTGTATTGGGAAGGACATTCTTGAGGCTAGAATGGGTGATGGGTTTGTCAACTAGGCATGATGGGAGGCCAATAATGTGGTGATATAAATTACACACACATTTTAACATGTTTATAGTGATATTTTTTAGTGAATAAGCACTGGAAATAGATTTCTCAAATAATATCTCAAACTTTGATAATATTTGTTATCAGTGTTTTTGCATTCTTAAACAGTAGTGAAAATGTATTTATAGGTGGACTTAGATGTTAGGGTCATGGAAAAATGTTTAATTAAACTATATAGATTATATATTTTAACTTGGGGGTCTTGAAGGTAAAAATGAATATTGGATCTCAATAAGTTATCTCTTCACTACCAAAAATTTGCATTTTAAGACCCGTTACAACAACTTATGCCACAAATTTCATTTGAAGGTTTGGCCAAAGTGATCCAAGGTGAAATAAGAGTTCTAAAAACACATATAGGAGGGATAATATTATTCATAAAATGACTAACTTATCTAATTTTACTTTCCTAATGCACTCCAACTCTTAAGAGATAACCAAAAAGATAAAATTGCTAGGAAATAATGAAAAACTTTATAATGACCCATGAAGGTGTATTTATTCTTGTTTCACATTATTATAAAATTGAATTCAAATATTAATATGCTAAAAATAGGAAGAGACATAGTGTTTAACTATTTATTTGTTCATTATTTGTATAGATTGAAAAGTGTTTCTTTGTTTGAGACTTATTAGAAAACTTTCCACGATAGATTGATAGGTACAAGTGAGAGGACAAAACCTAATAAAGATTACAAAATTATTAGATAAGTTTTATTTGAGGCCTAATTAACCTTGCATCAAATTATCTATCATTGTTTTGTAGTTTATTCTTCTTCATATGTTATTAACCATTTTTGGCATTTATTAAATGAATGTGATGTAAGAGCATCAACAACATGATTTAAATTTGTATAATGTAGTCTACAACAGTTAAATAAGCCATGGTGTGAAGGGTAACGAGGCATGCCAATGTGTGTTATGTTTCTACATGCAATAAAAAAGATCTTATATGCTATAGAAAACATCAAGAGTCTTAATTTAATTATGAAGGATGTCTAAAATCCATTATTGGTACTTTCCTACCAAAAAGAGGAATTTAAATATTTAAATTGTATTGAAGGAGTTTTAGACTTTGTAACTAGTCATTAAGGGTATTAACCCTCTTCAAGTGGATCTTTGAGGTCATAAACATGATGTAAACATCCTTTTACCTTATTATAAAGGTAAATACACCTCATGTTTATCTAAAAGCTAATGATCAATGTGGGGGAAGGCAAATTTGGAGTATGCTATGTTGAGAAGACTATGGTATTTTTACCTATCAAATATTATATGTTTAGTCATAAATATAAGCTTGAATAGACTAATTACCTACCCAAGAGAATATTTAAAAGGAATTTTTATGTACAAATAAAAGTTGCTAAGGAGAGATAGAGCAAGAAAGGAGTGAGGAGACCAAAGGAAAACTCTACTATAATAGGTCTTCATTAAGGTCTATATTGTATCTTGTTATTCTGATTAATAAAAAATAGTGTTATATTGATAACAATGGGTTTTATTTTATTGTAATGATGATCATGGATTTCCAAATTAGTATAAATAAAATATATTTCTTCAAGCCTTATTGGACCTGATTGTGTAAGAAAATGTAGGCATCTAAATGTAACAAAGAGTATTAAATGTGATTCCAATGTATAAATAGAAAATAATTATGAATAAGGTAAGCCTTGATGTTAAGTTCTCTATTCACATCATTAACTTGCATTGGATATTGATAAAAAGGAGTGTTTTCTTCCCCCTAAGCCCTATTGAGTTTGTAACGGGGCATGATATGATACAATCATACACAGTCCATTCAAACTACATTTGAAGGTTGGCATGAGCTCAATTATGCTATTGGTGAAGTGACAGAATGTTTTTTACATTTTAATAAATGTGGTAAGAAGGTTATATAGACATTAGACTCTACGAATAACTTCTGAGAAGCTCTTGGGTCTCATGGAACTATATAAACCCTTAGATAGACATAATGAAGATAAATTGACCTTAGAAGGTATATTATTGAGAGAGAAGATATATAATTTGATAATTACTTATTTAATACCCTATTATTATGATAAAATGGTTTTTATGTTTTAAATAACCTATGTATGTTTGATTTGGTGGTCTAAAGATTACAAAACTTATACAAGTTAAGTTAATGAGGGTTTAATATGAATAAAAAGGGTCATATATATACATCTAAGCCTTATGAGTGCATTGAATCTCTATGTAAGAGTATAAATGATTGTGATAGATTATATAATAAATATTAATAGTCTTGGTATGATAAAAGTAACTTGATAAGAGGATAAATCTCATTGGTCTCTAAGATATAAATATAAGTGGATTTATAAGAAAGGACAAGAAGATTTAGTAGAGGTCATAGATAGAGAACTATTAGTGGTGAATGGTTAAGAAATCAAATAACTCAAATTTAGTTTTTAAAAACAAAATTTTAAGTGTATGGGACTAGTTTCATGAATGGGTGATAGATATTTTGGGAGATTGCCATTACAATGTAATTGGGATAATTTAAAAAACATTTTTTATGAAAAACTATGGGTGTAATTTAAACTAAGTTGTTTAAATAAAGAGGTTTTCAAGTTAGGTATGGGTATAGAATAATACCTTAGAAATAATGAATTAATGTCTCAGCTTGAATAAATCCATTCCAAAGAAGATATATTTTAGAAATAAAATTCAAGGGAGAATTGGTTAAATGAATGAGATAAGAATGATTGTTTTTTCAACAATCTAGTCATATAAAATTAAAACTCAAACATCATACACAATTCTTAATGAAAAAATATCATTAGTAAGATTTTAAATATAATATGACCAATTATATTATTCTCACTATCACATGACTTTAAATCATATAAAATTATCAAATCACCTAAAATTGTCAAATGTGGATCAATGGTCAAACATTACACTTCATTCTTGATAATAGAAGTAAGAAAACCTAATTTCTCATAAATTAGTTTTACAATATAATAATAAAATCCATAAAATATTTCAAAATAAAAATATAATAGAATGTCAGTTGAATGTCATATGGGCACATGTGCAATGTCAATAATACATAGATTTCCATATAAACATACAAAAAATGCATGCATTATAATATAGGAATACAAAAAAGTAAATCATGTAAGATGTGAGCTAATAATCAAATAGCTTACATCTCTTTTCCTTCATCATAGAAGACCCTCTTTGGGATGCCTTACTGGTATATGGAGATCCCTCAAATGCCTTGGATTGATCCAAGGTCTGACTACAAGTCCTACGCTCTTAGATCACTTATAGTTGAACCTATTTAAATCAAGTATTATTAGAAAATTAACAAAAAATACATGTAACCAAGTTAAAAAAAAAAAAATTAAAATAGAATTAAAAAACATGCACTTAATACAATCTCAGTGTCTCATTCAATTTAAATTTGATGCTTGATTAGGTCAATGGTAGGTTAAGCTAAATGAACAAGCATTTAAAATGAGGAAGAAACATGAGAAGTTTCCCTACTAATCATATGAATGGGAATGTCATATGTCATGGGACAACCCTACATACACAATACATTCACATAAGTTATATTGTTTGGGCAAGTATATAGTAAAATTATTTATAAAAATACAATTCAAAATTAGAAGTTAATATGTAACTTTGTGAGGGCCTATGCAGATGACATTGTTGTAGTAATTCCTATGTCTGTCTCAACTCATAGTGATGGAGGAATGTCTACTTGAGACATCAACTGAACAAACAAGGTCTCACTTAGTTGTCTATAAAGTATTAAGATGCATGGAAACTATTTCTCCTTTATTAAACCAAGTGTGTAATATTAACTCAAAATTTTACTTCTATATAAGTAAAAGGTGTCATGCTAACACAAGTAAATGTAGTAGTATATGGGCTAGTAATTGGATATGCATTTTTAAATAATGGATAGATAAGATCAAATCTTGCAAATGTGGACTATGATGATAAAGGCATCATCTCCTCCTAAAACATAAAAAATTACATATATATTATTCATTTTTGGTGTAAATTAATTATTATATTTTATATTTGAAATATAGCTTAAATTTGACATGAAATTTAAATAATATATACCTACATCCATGTCATGGCCAATGATTTCATAATAAATGTGTGTGCAAAAAACTCTTCACTCAAGAGCATATCATCCAACCCCCCTAAACCTTCAGTATCATCATCATTAGAAGGTCTAGTACATATAGCTTCATAAGATCTACAATGATGGGGTTAGATATGTATAATAGGTGCCATATCTCTAGTATCAATCATTAAAATCTTACTTGTATGTTAAATGAGTGTATTAGAAAGTGCATTAAATGCATGTAGAGTGTCGATCACCATGACCTCCTTTACCATAGATGGGATCTCAAGATGAAGTGGCTTTTGTGTAGGGATCCTTGTAGGTTGATAAGGTGCATAACATTAACTTGATCAATCCTATGTAGAGCCTTTATTTCAGCCCTAAACACATCATAATCAAAACAATTTAGAATCTCATTGAGGATAAATTCAGATTAGATTTTACTCAAAAAACACAATGGGAACTTGTGGTTGTTACACAGTGGATAATTAAACACCATCCACCATTATTCCTATATGTTGGCTTTGATTAAATTTTATTGGAACCTATGGATTGGGAAATGTTTAGAAATTACTATAAATGGTGAATTGGTGGTTGGATTAATGAATAACACACAAATGGATTATTTCGACATTTTTTTTTTTTTTTGACCTCATGTGCTCATAATTTGTGAGTATAATAAGCCTTATAATTATCTTGAATGTTAGAAATATGATTGTCATTGATGTCAAAAGGGACAATATGAGCATGGAATTGATGTCAAAAGGGAGATTATGCATGTCATTGATGTTTAGGGCTGAATATGGTGATTGGATGATATGCAAAGGATCCTATTAGTGGTCAAGTATGACTAGAATGCTTGTGTGCATGAATGGAATTCATCCGGTTCTTCATATTATTCATCTAGACATTTTAGGTCTATGATAGAAAAAATGTGAAGGTACTTTGCTAACATCTCCATTACCATGTGTGAATGAGTATTGGGGAACTAGTCACATGATTATTATCACACTAGTTCCTAGTAATTATGCACTAAATTTGAAGACATGAGATGAAGCACAGTTAAAGTTATGGGGATGCAAAGTTCGCTACCAAGATAAAAATCACTAAGTTTCTATACTTAGCCAAATTTGAAAAAAGGGCTAAATAGAGCCAAGTAAGCATAATAATGAGGTTAGTGTTTGTAGACATGGAGGCTTTAGGATAAAATAATCATATGGGTATATTCATTTTTGTGCCTAGTTTATATGTACTAAATAACAAGTCATGTGACGTAGCGTCACAAAATATATGCTTGAGCAAAGTAAGGCTCCAACACATTTTGACAATGTTTTCCAACACTTAGTCAAATTTGTAGGTTGTAAGAAAAAGATGAGAAGGAATTTTTGTGATGTCATATGTTGCACGTATGAAGGATTCAAGAGAAATTAGATATGTGGATAAAATTCCCTATGTAAGAGGATCATATGCACTAATTTTTAAGACATGAGACTAAGTGAAACTTGAGTTATGAAAGGATAAAGTTGGCCTTCTAGGAAAGTTCAAAGCATAGCCAGCTCTGTGGTATAATAATCTAAGCGAGAAGATTAATGGAATTATATCTCATATGCATGAAAGATTAAAGAATAAATGATAATATGGGTTTGTTCATTGTCATGCCTAGTTTATATGGTCCAAATTTTAAACCAGGTGATTGAGAGAAGAAAAAGTTATGTAGGTGCAAAGATAGCCTTCCAGGTATATTGAAAAAGTTTCCATACTTAGCCAAATCTACACAAGGTAAAGTTTGATCTAGTTAGAAGATCAATGTTTCATGCTTAACTAGACATTAGAGTTTTAATAGAGTGAAATGAATTCAAAGTGTCAAAGGTCCCTCTGAGTGAATGCACAAGTGATAAGTTCATAATCATAGAGCCTAGATAGTTAATTCATGGTGTAGATTAAAGTCAAAAGGTCAATGCACAATGTGAAGATCCCAAGTGTCTCAATAGTAAGAACTAATAGTTATGTATAGAAGTCACATTATTATGCCAAGTGATTATCCTTGAGGGTTAGATAGATATAAATAACAAGATTGTTAGAAGATCTGACATTGTGTAGGTGATCATGCAAAAGAAATCCAATGAAGTAAATAGACTTAAATTCTATAAAGAGCTCAACATTTAACAACTAGACAAATTTAAATATCGTGCTTCTTTGAAGATCAATGGAATGCAGAAACTTAAATGAGAGAGATCTAATGGAGCAAGTGGACTCAGATGGAACAAAGTGATCAATTTTTATTGACACAATGACAAGTTAAATTTAAATCAGGTTTGATAAGATCAACAAAGTGAAAGTGATCCAAAGATATAAGAAACTATGAGATAAGATTAAAGTGTTAAAGTTTAATGACTATTCAAGGTAAAGGTCATACATCTTTGTAGATCTAATGGCACATGGAAGATAGGATCTAGAGATTGATAGACACATTTTAAATAGAAGACTATTAAAGTTTATTAGTATACAAAGATCTAATGGAGTAAGAGAGGTTGGAGATAGCATGAAGAAAGAGATCAAAATCTAGTATTTAAAGTGTTTAAATAAAAATGGTAACATGTAAGAACATGTAATAACTTACATATAATCCATGAATCTTGACACAGACAATGAGATTGATCAATCCAACCAATCACATCTACATTAAAGAGCCCATACATCAAAATTTGAGTCTAAAAAATGTTATAGATAATAAAGAGACATTTTATTACAATGTGATGCATGAAATGGAGATGGGAAAAACTAACAATTTATGTCATAATGAATTAGAGTCCAAAATTGGTGTGATGTGTTACAGTTCGAGTGTGAACACATAGAAGCTATGAAACCCTATATCATTTTCTTATATATATGATATCTAGGACAAAGGAAAAGCTACTGGAGCCATCAAAATTATGTCAAATAAAAAATATAGACACAGAACTAGAGGGCAGAGAAAAAAAGAAGAGGCTATAGAGAGAGAGAGAGAGAGAGAGAGAGAGAGAGAGAGAGAGATGAAGTGTGTCAAATAGATATATATTCAAATATAGAAAGAGAGGGGTAGAGAGGAAGAAGGCACAAAGAGAATGTGCATATTGTGAGTAGTCATATATTATACTTGTAACATAGAAAAGAGACCTAGATTAATTTATGAATCTATTTTATATTGGATTTTTAGCTCCATAGATATAATTTATTGGTGCCATTAAACAAGATGAGTTAGTTCTCAATTAAGGGATTGGTATCTCATGTGGGTTGGTGCCCATAAACATTGTAACTAGTGAGGTTAAGCTGAGTTGGTCCTCAATTAGGGATTTGATTCTTCCTTATATTTGGTGCTCTTAAAATAGGGAATTGGTGTCTCCTTTGGGTTGGTGCCCATAAACATTGTAACTAGTGAGGTTAATCTAAGTTGGTGCTCAATTAGGGAATTGGTGCTTCTTTAGAGTTGGTGATCTTAAACAAGCATATTGGTGTCTCTTTAGGATTGGTGTCCTTAAATGTAACTAGTGAGGTTTTTCCAGTGAGGCTTTAAACTATGAGGCTAGATTATAATAGTAGTTTTTAAAAGTTATTCCCACCATGGTTGTTCCCTTTGGGTTTTCCATGTATAAATCTGGTGTCATTAGTATTTACGTGTGTATGTGATATTTACATTTATCTTTTAATATGCATATGCTTTTGAATTTTATTTAAAAGGATTAAAGTATTAGTTTTAGTTGATATACTAATTCACCACCTCTTAGTATCTAGTTGTGTTCCAATAATTGGTATCAGAGCCTAGTGTTCCTTGAAAGAAGCTTAATCAGCGCAGGTAGATCTTGGAATAGGGAACACAATGGCTAGTCAAGAAGTATCTTCATCAAACAAAGCACCTCTCTTTCATGAATCTAACTATGCATTTTATAGCATAATAATAGAAGAATATTTATCATCATTAGGGTTTTATATATGAATTTCTATAGTAAATGGATATACAACCCCTGCTACAACTCCTATTGATCAGGCTTCAAAGAAGGCATATAAGAGTAATGTCAAGGCAAAGAATGCTATTCTCTACAGATTGTCTAAATCAGAGTCATTTAAAATGATGCATTGTCAAAATACATAAAATATATGGAATAATTTGAAGAGAATCTATGAAGGTGATGATAAGGTATAGTAGGACAAGCTACAAACATATAGAGAAATGTTTGAGAGTCTTAAAATGATTGAATAAGAGAAGATTGCAGACTACCTTCTCAAGGTTTATGAAATAGTCAATGTAATCAAATGCCTTAGAGAAGAAATGAAAGAAACAATCATTGTCAAAAAGGTCTTCAGATCTTTGCCATTAAGATATGATTCTAAAATCTCCATAACAGAGGAAGCAAGAGATCTAAATAAACTCACTCTAGATGAGTTGCATGGAACCCTCACTACTTATGAGATGATAATGGGATAAAATACTCTTAAGAGAGAATTTGCATTCAAATCATCTAGGAAAGAAAAATTAGAAGCATCTACATATAGATATGATGACATTGATGAAGAAAAATCCAACTTTGTTAGAAGATTGAAAAGAGGATCTAGAAAGTACAAAGGTAAGTTACCCTTTAAATATTTTAATTATGGTAAAGTAGGACATTTTGCTACTAAATGTTGTTATGAGAAAAAAGATAACTCTAAGCAAGAAGAGGATGGAAAAATAATGAATCCCCACTATTCAAAAAAGATTAACTTCTTTAAAAACAAGAAAAACTTGTATATAAGAGAAGATAGTGACTCCTTGGATGATAGTGATAGCTCAGATGATGACCATGATGGCACATGCCTTTGTGGCTGAGGGAAATGAGTCAATGTTCATGGCATTAGAATTAACTTATGTATATCAATATCAAGAAGAAGTTAAAGACTTTGATAAATAAGAGGAAGGAGAAGTGGACCTAGAGTGTGAACTCGTCTATTCTCTAGATGAGATTGACTTTGTAAGAAAGGAGAACTTGAGACAAAAGAATCTTGGACAAAAAGAAACTAAAAAACTATCTAAAAGTATTGAAAGATTTGATCAGATGGTGATAAGCCTAAAGACATAAGTTAAAGAGGCCACTTGAATAGAAGATATAGTCAAAATTGAACTACAACTTAAGTCTATTGAATGTATGAGGCTATAAGTAGAGATAGTGGCTTTGAGAAAAGAGCTTGAAAAGGCTAAAAAACAAATAGACAAAGGTATTAGAAATTATTGATGAATTGATCAACTCTCAAAATCCATCAAAAGGGAAATTTGGTCTTGGTTATGAAAAGGGGAAAAGTCCCATAACCACTACATCTACTAAGTTGATGTGAAGAAGGCTCGGGAACAAAGAAAGAGAAAGCTTACAATGATATAAATACAAACACAAGAAATTTTGATGTGAAGAAGGCTAAAGTTGAAAAGATGCCTGAGGAAAAGAAAAATAACAATGAGTCCATCTCTTCAAACTCAAGGAAGATGTAGAAGATAAAGGCAGCTAATGCAGATGGTTACACAAGGGTGAGCAACTTGAATAAACAATATTTGAGAATAATTCCCCATCTTATACAAAAAAAATATATGACCAAGTATTCCTCATCATTTTATGGCTATTGTTATAACTATAATCAATTTGGTCATAAGGCTAGTAATTATAGAGTTTTACCTATAAGGAGAAGTTATTTTGAAAGCAAAAATTTATTTGTACCCTTGTTAGATATAAAAGTAATGTCCTATAATTATAATGATTTTGGTCACATAGCTAAAAAATTTAGAATAAGTTTTGAAAGACCAAAAGTACAAAGTGTGAAAAAAAGAATGCCTCTTAGTGTGAACAAAGGTTCACAAGTCTCTTAAAAAGAGAAAAGTAAGCCCAACTATACATATAAGCAACCCAAGCATGTATGGAAATTGAAGGATCAAGCCATGATGAAGAGTGCTACAAAGGTTGGAAAATGTCAATATCTCTCAATGTCTACACATGTTGAGAAGGAAAATCCCAAGGTGTTTATTGAGGATGGTTTTGAGGTAGTTACATATTCAAGTGAACATCTTGTTACTATAGAGAAAGTTTCATGAATAGAACATTAGTATTCTATGCCCAATGATGAAATTTTGAACTACAAGGAAGACTCATCAAATGCATAGGTATGTCATGGATCCATATTGTCTCCATGTATTGTTAATCCCATTATAGAAGGAAAGGAAAATAATGTAATGTATGAGCATGTTACTTCTCTCAAGCCTAAGAAGAAGAAGAATAGAAAGCATAAGATGACCAAGGAAGAGAAGGAATATAAGGAGTTATGTGAAACTCCTAGTTTCACATTATTCTAAGAAATTTTGAATTAATGTGTCTCTATATATGATTCTTAAGAGACCCCTTTCAGTGGAGAATCAAGTGATGTCTACTACAAATGAGAAATCAAGCAGGTTGTGATGATGACTTGATCAAACCAAGTCAAGTGTTGTGTATGCAGTGTTTGTAGGGATAGAATGAGTGTTTTTAATATGGAAAAATGACATTTTTGGAGTACATATCATATATGTGTGTGTGTGTGTGTGTGTGTGTGTGTGTGTGTGTGTGTGTGTGTGTGTGTGTGTGTGTGTGTGTGTGTGTGTGTGTGTGTGTTTTATATATTCATTTGGCATAAGGGTTCTAATGTAATAAACCCTTGATAACTTGTGTATCTTGGGTTGTGCAACAAGTTGGGTCACCAAACTTAGTGAACATATGTAAAATGATGATATAAATGTGACAAATGAAGTTATGGTGAGATATAGATAGTCCCTTGATGTAAATATGTATCATGGAGTTAGGGGGAGGTAATTCAAATAAACATGAATAACTTGAGAAGCTATGCATGGAATAAGGGGGAGCTATCTTGGTCAGGTCCTGGGATCAAAAGATAATAAGATACTAAGAGAGAAAGCTAGTAAGCCTATATGGAATATCCTACATAAAATCACTAGATACTATTGATAGAGAATAATTATAGAGGAAGGATCATAAAATTCTTGTTGATCCTTAGAAGAAGAGAAAAGGCAACTCAGGTATGTATATTTTACAAATTTCTAATGAGTTGATGGTTACAAGTTCTTGGATAAACTCCTTTATATGATAAATGGAGAGAACACTTTAGACAAACAATCAAAAGGATTACCTTTACCATTAATGTCAAAGGGGGAGAAAAATCATAAATTATCTTTATGGGAGAAAAGACCAAATGCCCTCTACAAAAGTTTGAAGAAAAAGTGCATATGTCAAAGAAGAAGTAGAACAAGTGTCCACATTGAGTATTAGGAAAATGTGCCATTGCCTAAGGGGAAGAAAGTATGGTATGAATATATTTAGTTCATACTAATCAAAATCCAATGCAATTAATGCTAGAGAATTAAAAAAATATTATAAGATTAGATCATTTGGTTTGCCATCAATGAAAAAAGGGGAGATTGTTAGAAATATGATTGTTATTGATGTCAAAAGGGACATTATGAGTATGTCATTGATGTCAAAATGGAGATTATACATGTCATTGATGTTTAGGAATGAATATGGTGATTAGAGAATATGAAAAGGATCCTATCAAAGGTCAAGGATGACTGCAATGATTGTGTACATGAATGGAATTCATCCAGTTCTTCATATTATTCATCTAGATATTTTGGGTCTATGATAGAAATGATGTGAAGGCACATTGATGACATCACCATTGCCACATGTGAATGATTATGGGGGAAGTGGTCACATGGTTTTGATCACATTATTCCCTAGTAATTATGTGTCATATTTCAATACATGAGATGAAGCACAGTTGAAGTTATGTGGATACAAAGTTGGCTACTAAGACAAAAATCACTAAGTTTCTATACTTAACCAAGTAAGCATATTTATGAGGTCATTGCTTGCACACATAGAAGTTTTAGGACAAAAATATCACATGGGTTTACTCATTTTTGTGCCTAGTTTATATGTGCTAAATATCAGGTCATGTAACATAGCATGACAAAAGATATGCTTGAGAAAAGTAGGGATCCAAGGCATTTTGACAATGTTTTCCAATAGAGTCAAATTTACAAGTTGTAAAAAAATGTTGAGAATGCATTTTTATGATGTCATATATTGCATGTATGAAGTATTTAGGAGAAATTAGATATATAGATAAAATGCCCTATATAAGAGGATCACATGTGCTAATTTTTAGGTCATGAGACTAAGTGAAACATGAGTATTGCAAGGACAAAGTTGGCCTTCCAAGCAAGTTCAAGGCATAGCTAGCTCTGTGACAAATAAATCTGAGTGAGAATATTATTGGAATTATATCTTACACATGAAAAATCTTCAAGAAAAAATTATCATATGGGTTTGTCAATTATCATGCCTAGTTTATATGGTCCAAATTTTAGACCAGGTGGTTGAGTGAATTAGAAGTTATGTAGGTGCAAAAATAACCTTCCAAGCATAATGAAATGGTTTCCATACTTAGTAAAATCTACACAAGGTAAAGTTTGAGCTAGTTGGAAGATAAATAGTTTGCACTTAATAAAAAATTGGAGATCTAATAGAGCATGATGAAGTTAAAGTGTTAAAGTTCCCTCTAAGTGAATGCACAAGTGATGAGTATCACAATCATGGATCCTAGATAGTTAATATATCATATGAATTAATGTCAAAAGGTCAATGAGCAATTTGAGGATTTCAAGTGTCTCAATAGCAAGAATTGATAGCTATGTAAAAAAGTCATGCATTTATGCTAAGTGTCATATCCCCTAAGGTTGGACAAATAAAAAGAATGATCTTATCAGAATATTTGATGGTGCATAAGTGATTGTCTAAAGGAGATCTAATAGAGCGAATGGACTCAAATGATATAAAGATCTCAACATTTAACAACTAGATAGAAGTAAAGATCATGTTTCTTTGAAGATCTGATGGCATGCATAATCTTGGATGAGAGAGATCCAATGGAGTGAGTGGACTCAAATGGAATAAAGTGATCAATGTTTATCAAAATAGTGGCAAGTTAAATATTGAGCATGTTCAAGAAAATCGATAAAGTAAAAGTGATCCAAATATATAAGAAGCTGTGAGATAAGGTCAAAGTGTCAAAGTTTAATGAATAGTCAAGGTAAAGGTCACACTTCTTCAGAGATCCAATGGCACATGGAAGATAGGATTTGGAGATTGATGGATGTGTTTTAAAGAGAGGAACATTAAAGTTTAACATCATATAAATATATTACAGAGCAAGAGAGCTTGGAGATGGTTCAAAGAAAGAGATCAAATGTTAGTATTTAAAGTGTTTAAATATAAATGCAAATATGTAGGAACTTGCATATAAGCCATGAATCTTGACACAGACAATGAGATTGATCGATCCAACTAGTGAAATATACATTAAACATATTATACATCAAAACTTGAGTCTAAAAGATGATACATATAGTAAAGAGACACGTTATTATAGTGTGATGGATGAAATTGAGATCTAGGAAGCTAATAGTTCATGTCATAATGAACTAGAGTCTAGAAATAATATGATGTGTTATAGTCTGAGTGTGAACACATAGAAGATATGGAACCCTAGATAATTTGCTTATATATATATATATATATATATATGATATCTAAGATAAAGAAAAAGTTTTTGGATCTATTTGAATTATGTCAAATAGAAAATATAGACACATAACTAGAGGGTAGAAATAAAAAGAAGAGGTTGTAGAGAGAGATGAAGTGTGTCAAATAGATATATATCCAAACATAGAGAGAGAGGGGTAGAGTGGAATAAGGCACAAAGAGAATGTGGATATTATGAGAAGTTAAAAATTATATTTATAACACAGAATAAATACCTAGATTCATTTATGAATCTATTTTATACTAGAGTTATAGCTTCATAGATCTAATTGGTTGGTGCCATCAGACAAGCTAAGTTGGTGCTCAGTTACGGGATTGATGTATCCTTTGGGTTGGCGACCAAACATTGTAACCATTGAGGTTAGGTTGAGTTAGTGCTCAGTTAGGGTGTTGGTGCTATTAAACTAGGATATTAGTATCTCTTTTGGGTTAGTGCCCATAAACATTGTAATTAGTGAGGTTAAGATGAGTTGGTGCTCAGTTAGGGAATTAGTGATTCCTTAAAGTTGGTGCTCTTAAACTAGGGGATTGGTGTCTCCTTAAGATTTGTGTCCTTAAATGTAACTAGTGAGGTTTTTCTAGTGAGGCTTTGAACTATGAGGTTGGATTAGAATAGTATTTTCTATTAGTTATTTTCACCATGGTTTTTCCCTTTGGGTTTTACATGTATAAATATGGTGTTATGAGTATTTATGTGTGTATGTGATCTATGCATTTCTCTTGTAATCTGCATATGCTTTTGAATTTTATTTAAAAGGATTAAAGGACTACTTTTAGTTGATATATTGATTTACCCCCTCTTAGTATCTAGTTGTATTCCAACAATGATATGATGTCAATATTTCAATTTAACTCATTATCAAGTCAACTTGACCCAATAATGACTCTAGGTTATTGTCTAGATAAGGTGGTGGGTGTCAGTGGATTTGAGATCATCATTCTCTTGATTACTTGCTCTTTGAGGGATATTTTAGAATCATAGGAGGGTTAGGTGGAAGAATATGAGGGTTAGGAGGGTTAAGTGGAGGGTTATCTAGAGGATTAGGAGGGTAATGTAGAGGGTTAGGTGAAGGATTATCCATAGGATTAGGTGGGTCAGGTGGAGGGTTAGTCACATGAATAATATGATTAGGTGGAGGTTAAGAGGATGGTTATGTTTTCTTACATTGGAATGGTATGTTTAAAATAAATAATTTACAAATTAAATAATTTAAAATAAATTTGGTGAAATACAAGGTTAATAGGTGTAGTTTTATATCACTTGCCTCATTTATATGGTGGTATTATGATGTGTCAATCTTTCCAATGAACTTCTAGTAAGTTTTGAGGTCTTTGAAGGAGAAACACAATCATGAAATAGTACTTAGGAGTTGGAAAAATGGTAAATGATAGCATTTTGTTGTGGGTTTTATTAAAATAAAGTAGGTAATGCATACACATTATAATATTATGTACATGTTATAATAACATGTAAAAATTACCATAACACATATGCATTATGGCTAGGCAATTATTGATTGTACTTTTAATAATGTGTATGTATTGTTCACATAATTCATACGTGATATGTGAATAATGTGTACATGTCAAAGGGTATGTCCACAAAATTGTATCCTAATTCAGTGTACATACCCTCATGTGAATGAATTATTAATACTGTTAAAATCAATTCAATGATCTTTATTTAATTAAATCAAAGGTTACATAGCTATATTTATAGTTGAAGTAAAATCCTAAAATGTAGGATCTAACATACTAGAAATAGTAAATGTCACCAACTAATAATATAAAAACCTAAAACATAGTGAGTTGTATTATGCAAGGACCTCATATGACATAAATACTATGATGAATTAATATCAATATTTTATTCTAACAAATACAACATGTAATACCTATAGTTATCTTCCCATGGGCCACTCAGGAAACCAAACAAAAAGGATGTTTTTACTGACCTAAAATGATTCAGGTGACAAAAAATTTCCATTTTAATCTCCTTGGAATATAGTGCATATATATATATATATATATATATATATATATATATATATATATATATATATATATATATATATATATATATATATATATATATATATATATCACAAGAAGTTTTCTAATTAATTCATAGAATTCATGCCATGAATAATGGATATTACAATATCATTTATTCATAATTTCTTGTTGTAGTAATAATAGCTTATATAACAAATAATTGGCTAACAAGAGAAACCATATTGTATTAGGGTTCCACCTTATTGTATGATGCATTCAATTCACTAAAAAATATCCATATATTTATCCTAAATAAATGATGACAACATACTACCATGCTTCATTATTTCAAAATGAAATAAATAAAAGACTTTAGGGATGTGCTAAAATAGTGCATATAATACATGGATTATACAACTTCATCTTCACCAATTATATCTAAATGGTAATAGGGGTCCTCATTATTCCCGTATAAGTAAAATGAATCATTTACATTAAATGATGCAAGTAACACTAATTGTCCTCTAAGTATCTTAGCTTAGAACAAGGTGTACCTTAATTTTGGCATTGCCTACTATTCATGATAGTCCCTGATTACATTAAGACCCATTCATAAGTTCCTCATTTAAATATAGTTGCTTATGTAAAATTAATTAAAATAAATGTAATTTTAGAACAAGAAATACAAAGAGGGTTAATACAACCTTAGTGAATGAAATCCAAAATGAATTCAAAAACTAACACTCTATACTTGCTCCCTAGGGTGAAATAGAATCACTAGACAATAAAATCAATAAAATAAGATAAATACAAAATTTACCTTCATTGAGGACCCCATATAGCAACTATTTTACAAATTATTGAGATTAGTTTGTGAAGTAGGATTTCTTGAAAATGCACTTTGTTCATTCAAATAACATCTCCCCTTGTCCACCAATGTATTTGACCAATCAAGATGAAGAAATTATGAATCTTTTAACATGATTTTGGCATTACATCTTTGCACAATAAAGCTTGATAATTGTCCATGGAGGCCCTTATATTTATATTTTACTATAATGATACCGATATTCCATCTCAAGATCAATATGTTTGGTCCAAGATTGAAACAACATTTTAGACCAAATGTCATTAAAGTTGCAATTAATATTTTGAAAGAAGAAAGTAATTAATAGGCATGGATCAACATTTCAGATTTTTATTGTGTTTATGTTGATATTTTTCATTTTTAACTTGTGACCAATGATGTCATGACTATGTTACCATTTATTATATTTTTTGAATTTTCATTTTCCAAAATTAGATATTCACTAATTTGATAGGGATTTTTCACTTAATCATATCATTGGATTTAATTAGTTAAGTGAATTTGATTAGGATTTTTGTAATTCTTAGAATTTGATTAGCTACCATGTATTATAGGTCAAAAATGCCAATTTTCTATGTCATAATTTTATTGGAGATGAATTAGAAGAAGGTGATGATTGTATATAGGATAATGCCCCAGTTAGGGACATATTCATGTAGTTTGACAATTGTACATGATGTGTTTGGATAAATCAAAGTGTTTTGATGGTTTTGGTCTATTTAGTATGTTATTATAGGAAGTAATTCATACTTGAAAGTTTGACACAATAGTGGTGAGAATTGAGTGTCTATATTTTTCCCATGTTTGGGAAGGCATTATGAGAAAATAGGCACAATAACATATTTTGAAAAAATGAAAAAATTGGCTGAAGAAATAATTAGTGGCCCATAGAATTAAAAATGCAAAGAGGGTTAATACAAAATTAATGAATGAATGAAATAATGAATTCAAAAAATAACACTATATTCTTTCTCCCTCGGATGATAAATAATTATTAGATAAAGAAATTATATGCACTAAAATATGTTCACCCCACTAATTTTAATAATTCTTGCTAATTTGGCATGATTGCCCTATTTCCTAGTCATACTAAGCCTTTGATTAATTACCATAGTCATTCCTATATCACATATAACCTTTAACTCATCCTAATACTAATTAATTATCTCATTAAACTCCTAATAGACCTTATTACCTATTAACCCACTCCTTAAGCTCACTAGTCAATTTTAAATTCTAAAATAATCTACTTACCCACCCAACACCCTACACTAGCCTTCCCTAAACCCCTAAAACCTATGGGGAGATTTATAAAATTTGATCATTCTAGAAATATCTCCAATTTATCCCCCTTTCTCTAGATTTATCTTATTCTATGAATTTTTGTGGAATTAAAAATTCCATGGAAATTCCTCAACCATAGATCTTGATGGACCAAATTTAAATTTGGACCATAGATCTTCCCCCCATATGTCTATAAAACCAAACCACCTCTCCATGCTCAAGACTAATGAATGAATTCATACACAAGTGAATCCCAATAAAGCCATTAACACTCTCATCAATCAATTAAAGCACTCATAAAGCCATTCTCCATATCTATAATCTTTTGGAAGCCATTGTCAAGCATCCACAAGCAACCCAACAATCAAGTCTTCAAGCTCAATCATATAAGTTCAAATCCTAAAATGGAGATATGATAAGGTAAAAGTGATGTTAAGAAAAATATATCAATTATTATTTAATTTCTCTATCCTTTCCTATTGGTCTCATTGATTTTGGGTGTGTATTTCCATTTGTCAATATTTTGAAGAAATCCCAAATTAGTGCACATTTTGACAACCACAGTGGGACCAACCTCCCTTGTTTAGGCTAACACTCTTGATAGAATAATTTTAGGTGATTTCAAGACCAATTGGATGTTGAATCAAGCTTGTCTTTTATTTTTCATGTATTTTAGACAAGTAGCAGGATTGCACTACAAGTAGCGATATTACAGTAGTGGTATCGTTAACTCGAGTAGTGGTATTATGAGATAGGATGTTAGTGATTAGGGGTTTAAGTAGGGTTTATGTTCAATAAAATTAGGACTCTATCAGTCATGGGATTTAATTTTTAATAGTGATATCAATAATTCCAATAATAATATTACAACTCTTACTAGAAAATCTTGGATTTTGAGACATTAGATTGACCATGGGCTTATCTGTAGGTGTGTTATTTTTTATTTGCAAGATAGGTAATATTTCTTTCCAATCCAAGTTGTTCAAACATCTTCAATAATTTTACCACTATTCACGTAGTGATATTATCCTTCTATTAGAGTTAACATAGATTTCAATAGTAGTTTTATTTAAATTAATATAATGGATCGACACTATCTTCCATTATGGGTTAGTCTATGATTTTGTAGGTTGTTTCCCCTCTAATATTAAAATTATGTGCAGGTTAAAAGGAGGATTTATATTCAAACCAAGATTAAGGTCTTATAGGTGTTCAACAATATTGTGACTCTTCAAGTAGCGAGATTGACTTGTAAGTAGCAGGATTACAATAGTATATCATGATATTTCTTGGTCAACAACAACTAGTAAAAATCCTCCCCTGTTACCTTTGATTTCCTACCCATAGTTAATTCAAGCTCTCTCTAGAAAATAATTAAAGGTCTGAAGACTTTAAGCCTTTAAAATATTCCCTTTTTATCAATAATTTTTATTATACACATTCCCATTTATGGTCAATATATCACTTCATTAATATCTACAAGGAATATTTTGTCTTGCAAGATTTTATAAAAGATTAGGGAAGCTACTGAAGACTCATCTTAAAAACTAATCTAGTCATATCTTTCAATGTGGCTACTTCAATAGCCATGAGATTACTCTATGACTAGTGGGATTATCACCTAGAGTCATGATATTACAGTTTAGCACATTTAGTGTTAGTTTTAGGTGCTTACCATAGTTTGGTCATCATTAATTGTATTAAAAACAAGGCCCTATAATTATTTTATAGTATTATGGAATTTTATAGATTTTTATTAGTTTATGATAAACTTAGGTAGTTTGGTCTAGTCTTACAATATTGATATTAGTATCTTTTCCTTAGTAATAGGTTTATCAGTCTAAATAATAGTATTGTCAAACCATGACAGTCATTGTAGTAGTTAGTTGACAATCCCATCATTAGAGTCACACAGTATTGCATCCAAGTACAAGGATCATGCATTTTGGTTATGGGATCACCCTATGCACTCATTAGGTTGCATATTTTAAGTAATTAATCTCTTTTGTATAAGATTTTGAAGACTTTTGGTACCTCTATTAGATATCTGACCTTTGTTCTTGATGGAGGGGTGCCACTTTGGTTATTATAGCCTTAGATTTTATCATAGTAGATACATTATTGATTTTGATATATTATTATCTTCTTTAAAAATTACTTGTTGTGTGAGTGGGTATTTTGCTTGTAAATTATTGTATTGTGCAAATCTCACATAGGTAATTAGAATGGTTAATTAATTGTATAATGTGATTGCTTATTTGTTTAGCCCTCCCATAGGATAACATGTGACATGGATTTCATCACCATGTACATGGATTAGTATTTAGGGCTTAGTGTCTTGGATTTCACTAATGCACTCTAACCACACTTTGTGTTCCAATAGAGTATAACAATAAGGAAAGTTGTCATTATGGCCTAAGAAAAATTCCCCATAAAGGGTTTCATAGAGAGAGGGATAGTTAAGTCCATATACCTAGGGTAGTAAAATAGCCTCCTACATAGACTTGGGCCCCAAGATACCATTATGTATATTATGGACTCCCCTAGATCCTTTTTGTAAACCTTAGAGTAGGGGACTATGTTTGTAACAGGTGTTCCACTGTAGGCATCAAGAACAATGTCAAAGTATCCATCAGGTGCAAGCAAGGTTAAAAGGGTTCGATTGATTCTATAACAAGTCACTAGCCTATAAACTCACTTATGTATCCATTGGATGGTGTGGACATCATGTTACACTCTTATATAGTTTACTAATTTAAGATTGTATTTGTGAGTGTTTTTTGTGTGTTGTGCCAAGACCCATTTTGTTTGCTAAATGAGTCGGTCATACCCTTAATTTTTATGTATATACCTTAAAAACCTTATAGGATCACTTCTACTATTCCATCATCATTTCATCATTTCTTATTTCATCTCATCATCATTTAATCTTGACTATCCATATCTTATCTTTCTAACATTCACCTTAGCATACACTCCTTTTTATTCCATATCAACTCCCACACTCATCCTAAAAATCATCTATTTTTCCTTCACCAATATTAGTCAAATATTTTTTCCAGCCCACATCCCCATAATCATACCATATCATAGCAACTTTTGTGTATACATCCATCTCATAACACTTACTATCCATTACCTTTTTTTTCTATCACTCTTCCCTTTCTTTTTTTATCCATATCATTTTTCACCTCTTCATCCTATCCACACATCATAGGATATATCTCTCATAATACCATCATCTTTCACACCCTCCCTTATGCATTATAATTATATACTTATCACACTTTCACCCATCCCACACACATTATCTCACTTGGCATCCATCCCATAGTATCTTGACATCCATATCTTATACATATCCTTGTCTAATTATCTACATCTCATCCATCTCCACATCTCATCCCTCCTACATCCTTATCCACACTTTTATCTATTCTTTCATATCTTTTCTTATTTGACCACACCTTACCCATCTCATAACCTTAGGTCAAATATTATCCACATCTCATCCATTTCTTATTCTTGTCTATCCATTCGACCACCTTTTATCCATTTTCCTTATATTGGCCATCTCATACTATCTGACATATAGTGTCTATCAATTTTCTCTTCATCACTCCATTGTATTTTCATCTTGTACCTAGAACCACTTCCACTAACCCATACCAATTATATTAAACCCAAAATTTGCCTACACCCATAGTCTTATCCTTCACGTCATATCTACCTCCCATTTTCATCAACTATCTACCTATCCCCCATCTTATATTTATATCACCTCATCTTGTCACTCCCTTTGTCTACATAGCACATCCCTTATTTATCCTTTCATCATTACATCATCCCATTTTTATCATAATATAGTTGTATTCACTTATTTCCAATCCCATCTTGTGATTACCTTACCCTATCACCCAACCCATATTATACATCTATCATAATCTCATCCATCCATCATTTTCATTATAAAATCCTCTCCCACATCCATCCTATCTATATTATTCTCATATCATCTTACCCCATCTTGAAATTACATTAATCTATTATAGTCTTATCCATATTATCTTCATACCATCCTAATAATCTACCATCTTTATCATAATCATTTTATCCACATAGCATATTCATTCACCCATTTGGTCATTGCCTCATCATAATCCTCTTGTAATTATTTCCACTCCCCCTAATCCATCTATCATAATGATTATCCATCCATCTATTTTCCATATCACCCCATCCATATAAATTCACCTTCCATCATCTTCACTTACATTATCTATATATTATCTAACTTTACATTCAACCACTCAACTCATCCATACAATCCCCTCCACTTTATACTCTTATTATGATAACTTATTATAAATAGCTCATCCACAGAGTCTATATTTCAAATATACTAATCACATGTCAACTCACCTCTCATATTTAATGTTTATTTAACCACTTTTTTTTGCTAAGTGACCCTCCCTTATCCACCTACTGATCCTTCCATCCTATCATATCACCATAATCCATCTCTTTTTGGTTAATTTATCCATATATTCCATATTTCACACCTTTCATATAGTATAGCTCACCTTCATTCATTAATATATCATCCTAGTTCACCCTTTCATATTCCCCTCCCCTCTCATACAATCATTTCATCCACATAATTTGTCATCCACATTTATTGATTATACTAGCTTTTGATATCTCTCCATTCTCCCCTCCAATTTAATTTTTCATCCATAATCCATCCATAAAATCCATCTGTAAATCAAATTGCATATATTCCTAATATCCCATATTGCACATCCCTTTCTTATCACTTGTGCATTCCCATCCTTTTATAAACCATCTATAGTCACCCCTTCATCCATTTCATCTTTTTTCATCTTCCCCATTTGTCTATATTGAGTATTAACATTTTTCTAACCTCCCATGTTACATTTTACATATCATTATCATCCACTCCCACATCTTCCTTTCAAATACTAGTTTTTGTCTAAAATCTACACTTTTGGTGATTACCCATCCATCTCAAATCGACCTTCATCATCATTTTATATTAACTTTAAATTATAATTATACATATCATTATAAGATATGAATATATCATCCATCACTATCTTTTATCCCTATTAGGTATCTTTGTCCCCTAATACCCATCAAACTTGTCTACTTGCTAGTTGACAAAGTTATTTGATCTCATCATACCTTCTCATCTTTTCTAGATAGACTTCTTAAAATACTTTGTATTTTGGTAATTTTTAGTCACCAAATCTATAATAATCCTCATCATTGAACACTACTAGTCTAAATTTTAGCCTATAAAAAGTATTTTAAACTCTCCCTCATACCTCATCCTCTATCACCCACTTAATCCTTCACCATGGTCATCAAAACCTGAGCTAAACTTCACTTTGGACAAGGCTCTAGTCAAGATGACAATTCTAGGGGATAAATAATGGATTCTAATCAAGAACATGAGGACTATCATAGTGATATTCATACTTCTTAAACATAGAATGGGATAAATAACCTCCTCCATAATGATGATGTTCATAATCTCATCGAATATTAATTGTATGATCTTTTGAATAATATCATCTACCCATCAAGACCAAAATCACCACATCAACATGCTCATCTGAATATTCAAGAAGAAATAGAAGTAGACCATGGATTTAGGGAGAAGGAAAAATAACCACCCCTTGTTAACAATCATAATGAGGCTAATAAGAGATAGGTTGCCATTAAATATTGCTTAGATCAACTCACACAACAAATTAACCTTCTCCTTCATAGTCAATGTCCACTATCACCGCAACATAATAACACCAATACCACTAAAAATGTCAATAACCTAAATAATATTAACAATTACAATCACAACCTTAGCAATACCAATAATACTACCAACAACACTCACCATACTCACATTCAACAAGGTAGTCATGATCAAACTACCAATCCTCTTGGAGACCCAACCTTTTCCCAAGAGTGGAAGATGATGAAAGAAACCCTCCAATAGATGGAACCTTGATCAAAAGTCTTTAAGTATAGGTATGAGGATTTGTGTTCATCACCATTAGGCATCGACATTCTACAAATTCCTTTCCCCTCACATTTTGAAGTTCTAAAATTGGAAAAATATCAGGGAAAGGGTGATTTGATAGACCATGTACAAGAGTTATATGTTTCCTACCATAAAGTAGCATATGAGGATGCTTATTTATTGAGGATATTCCTTAAGATTCTAATAGGGCTAGCATTAGAATGGTTTATTCACCTACCAAAAGGATTAATTTTAAGTTTTGGTGAATTAACCAAATAATTTGTCAGACATTTCTCCTTTAATATAGAATATGACATATCTATTATCGACCTATATAACACAAAATAAAGGAATGGGGAAATCCTAGTCTAATTCTTACAATGAAGGCATGGATTGGTAGGCCATTTTAGGTGTAGTGTGCCTAAAAAATAACTTTCCAAAATATTTGTAGACAACCTCAATACAAAATTAAAATACCAATTGAAAATACATTATTCTAAAACCTTTGACAAAATCATAAAAAAGGGAATGCAGATTGAAAAGGCTCTTATAGAGAAGGGAACCATCAAGTTATTTTCTCATAATGAACACACATCTAATACAAAGAACTCCTTTTCAAGTAAGCCCAAGATCTTTAACAATACTATGAACATTATAAGAGATGGAGTGATATACTCAAAACAATAACCATAACATGTCCAAACCATCCAAATAAAGGGGCCACCATAATACGCTCATGTCTTTACTATCAAGGTTCCACAAGGTAATCCTAATCCTTGCATAGGTAAAAGGTCACTAACAAGCTTGGGAGTTCCACTAGAGATGGTCTTAGGATAAATGGTTACTATTAATATGATTACTCTACCTAAAATTAGACTGGTAGATAATCATGAACCTAAACTTGATTGGTACTGTGAAGATGAGTTTTACTAATTTCATTTGGTAAAGGGACATGATATTGAGAATTGTATGTAGTTAAAGCACTATATCCAAGAATTAATAGAAAGATGTGTTATCGATATTGAAGGTGAAGTTCCCTCAAATCAATCAACAAATCAACACCTTGGCATTTATAAAGATCCTCTCCTAAAGCATAAGCTAAGGAACCAGAGACCCCAATAGGACTAGGTTCAAGGATCATATTCAAATTTAACTAATTATCATAATGTTCCCTATCATCAAATTAATACCATTAAAATCTAAAGCACTTAAGATTCTATCCTCCTCTCCATCTCCCATCCTAAAAATAATTAGGGCTATAGTTGATTATGTTGTCACTACTTGGCACAACAAAATAGTCATTCCTATAGCCTCTCTTAAACAACATTATACATCATCTACTACACCTAGGGGGAATACCTATAAGAAAAATACAAATGGGTCAAATAAATCCTATGATATTATTCAATATCTAGAAAAGAACCCTACCTGAATTTCCCTAATGGAGCTCCTCAAAACATCTACTTTGCATAGAGAAATATTAAATCAAGTTCTTAATGAACTAAAAGTACCTATAGATCTTGATACAAATCAATTTAAAGAACTAGTAGCACATATATAACCCTCCCCATTGATTAATTTTATCATTTAATATTTACCATTAGTTAGCCCTCATCATAATTACCCATTGTATATTAAAGCCACCATTGATCATCATGTCTCCGATATCCTTATAGATGGAGGATCGATCCTTAATTTGTGTAACATGGAATTCCTAAAGAAGTTGGGATATGTTGAATCATCACTTGGGCCCACCCTTATAATGATAAATGCATATGATGAAAATGAGCAACCATCTATGGGATCTATCTATCTTCCTATCATTATGGGACCTATAGTTCATCAAACCTTAGTACACATGGTAAATGTGGACCTACCATACAACATGTTCCTCAAGAGGCCATGGATCCATGAAATGCAAGACATATAATCCACTCTTCATTAGTGTTTAAAATTTCCTCATTCAGGTATGAAGTTCACCATTCCTAGAGGTATTGATCATCATAGCTATTAGATGGATCAATCCATCTCTCCATCACTATCTCCTGACACTAGAAATTCTATACTTAGTCCTATGATTGTAAAGTACATTTCTACTAACCAATTGATACCCACATCTTCTCCAACACTATATCTTACCAAGTATAAAATCACATCCATTGACTATAATGAATATGAGTATAAATCTTTTTACATCAGTCATCTTCCTTTATCTCCTTGTAGCTATGAGTCCCCTAGAATAAAAAAGAATAATCTTGTCAAATATTAATTTGGAGCTACAACCTTTGAAAGCATAAGATTTTTATTAGAATAATACATTGAAGATGGTGATGATTCTTGGCTCCTACATGGGGATGAATTCTTCATTTCACCTAAGCAAAACTATCCCAAAATCCATTGTATGATAGAGAACATGAACTACAAAGGAAAAGGACTAGGAAAATAAGAACAAGGTTGGTTGGAGACTATTATTGTTCAATAAAACTCATCAAACTTTGGTCTAGGGTATAAAATATATGATTATGACCCAATTAATATCATTGGGGCCTCTATCCTGATCAATGAGTAACCTCTCCCTGATGAGGACATTGAGACAGGCTCCATTTGTAGTCACTTTGAAGAGGTGATTACCACAAACCTTTTCCTTGACACCACCATATCCAATATCAATGTCTACCTCCATTACCTTTCCCTCATTGACTAGGATTCAAAATATGAGCCTACTTTTGATGCATTCTAAAATGATGAGGCCATCCTTGAATACATGAGGGCAAGAGCTTTTATGTCATCTAGAGACCAAATGATTTTACATTAATTTATGTGAATTAGTATACTTCAAAGAAAAATAACAATCTCATGTCCAAGATGAAGAGGAATGTTTAGAACAATAATAAGACCCCTTTAAAAAACTAGACAAAATTACATTCAACCCCATTATATCAGGAGATTACTTGGGTATTGATACCAAGTTGCCAAATGGTTTCACCTTTGATGTATCTCAAATAAATGTACCCCCTTATCTAAAAGATAAATCACCCTCGCTCATCAAGGATGTGCTAAAAGTAAATATTAGAACTGAGGAAAATCCTAAGATGGTAAAACTGGAGGAATCTCTCACCACATCCGAGTGTGATATACTCATTGAGTTTCTAAAAGAGTTTGTTTATATATTTGCATGGAGCTACACTAACATGTTAGGATTATATTCTTCACTCTTAGTAAATCACCTTATTATACACCCAAATTCC
This sequence comes from Torreya grandis, assembly GCA_037957365.1. Taxonomy (NCBI): domain Eukaryota; kingdom Viridiplantae; phylum Streptophyta; class Pinopsida; order Cupressales; family Taxaceae; genus Torreya; species Torreya grandis. The sequence continues at coordinate 2,300,690 of JARHVA010002776.1, read as the reverse complement.
AAACCAATCAATAAAAAACTATGTAAGATGCATCCAAAGGTGGCACTACTAGTTAAAGAAGAATTAAAAAAAATATTGGAAGCTGGGTTCATCCACCCCATTGACTATTCTGATTAGATATCAAATATTATTCCCATTACCAAACCTCGTCATAAAATCCAAATTTTCAATAACCTTTAGGACATTAATAAGGCATGTCCAAAAGATGACTTCCCACTTCCTAATATTGACATGATCATAGATTCCATAACTGGTTATGAGATGATATCCCTCATAGATGGGTTTTTTAGATATAATAAAATCAAGATCGCCCTTGAGGATCAACATAAAATAACATTTGTTACTCTATGGGGCACATTCTACTATCAATTCATGTCTTTTGGCCTAAAAATATAGGGACAACATATTAATGGCCAATAACCATTAATTACCATGATATGATGCATGAAATAGTAGAGGAATATGTCAATGACATTTTGGGGAAGTCTCACTTATGATCTGAGTACCATGCAGTCCTTAGAAGAATTTTCAAGAGATTGTAAGAATACAAGGTAAGGTTGAACCCTAAAAAGTGCATTTTTGGTGTAACATAAAGAAAATTGTTAGGATTCATTATTTTGAGATGAGGTGTTGAAGTAGATCTAGCTAAAGTCAAAGAAATAACTGAAATGCCACCCCCACATAATCTTAAGCAAATGCATAGTCTCTAAAGTAAAATTTAGGCCATTAGGTGATTTATTTCTCAGCTCACCAAAAAATTCCACTCCTTTACTCACTTGATAAAGAAAGGGGATACCTTCCATTAGAATGAAGAGTGCTAATAAGCCTTTGAAAGTCTAAAATAATACTTGGCAAATCCACCTATCCTATCTCCACTAGTTATAGGAAAGCCTTTCCTCCTATATATTTTGGCTACATCATGTGCTATTGGCACTCTCTTAGCTCAAAATAATGACCAAGGAAAGGATTAGGCCATTTATTATCTCATTTGAACATTAATATCATATGAATTGAGCTATAAATCTATCAATAAATCATGCCTAGTTGTGGTCTTTGCATCTCAAAATCTTTGGCATTATATGCTTAATAACTAAGTTCAGCTTATCACTAAAGTTGATCTTTTAAATTATCTACTATCCAAATCAGCATTAATAAGGTGAGTATAAAAATGGATCATGCTACTTAGTGAATTTGATATAGAATATATTAATTAGAAATCCATCAAAGGGCAGGTCATAGCTGATCAACTGGTTGAATCACCATTAGAATTGATTAAGCTAATTATCACTACATTTCCATATGAGTCCATCATGAATAATTCACAAATAGAAAGATGGAAGTTATATTTTGATGGATCATTCACTACACATAGACCTGAGGTAGGCATCCTTATAGTCACCCCTCAAATTGACCTTATTCCTAAAGCATTCCACCTCACCTTTCCTTACACTAATAATATTTCATAATATGAAGCATTAATCATTGGACTTTAACTAGTTGTTCAATGGAATATATATCACCTACAAGTATTTGGGGACTCACAACTAATTATTAAATAGGTCAACAAGGAATTTCAAATAAAGGATGATAAATTACATCCTTACAAATAATTGGTGGATCAATTTAATTCAAATTTGTAATACATCACATTTGACTAGGTTCCACATAAAAGTAATAAGGCAGTTGACTCTATGTCCACTTTAGGATCTCTCATTGACCTTCCTGAAGATGCCTTAGAAGACAATTTTATTATTGAGCATTTAGTCACCTTGATGCATCAATCATCAGTTCCTCTCCAAATCTACATAATTGATAATCTTAGTCTCCTTTGGTACCATGATATCTATTAGTACCTTCATGACAACATCCTTCCCCAGAACCCTAACTACCACCAACACAAAGAATTCATCCATCACACCACCTATCACACCATCTTTAGAAGCATGCTCTATCAAGAGGGTTACAATGGAACCCTATTGAGATGTTTAACATCAGATGAGGTAGTTCAAGCCATTAGGGAGGTTCATGATGGTATCTATGGAGGTCATATTAGTGGAATGGACTTAGCTAAGAAGATCCTTCAAATAAGATACTGTTGGCCAACTATGGAACAAGATTCTTGTTAGTACATGCAAAAATGCATGGCTTATAAAAAACATGGGAATTTATCCATGCACTAGCATAAGAATTACAACCTATCATGAGTCTATAGCCTTTTTCTATATGGGGCCTTGATCTGATTAAAAAGATTAATCCAACTTCCTTTGATGGAAATAAGTTTATCATTACAGCCATGAAATATTTCACCAAATAGGTAGAGGCAATACCATTGACTTATACAACAGATCTCCAAATATAAAAATTTATCCTTAATCAAATCATTTGTCATTTTTTTATCCCATCTAATATAATTTTTGATAATAATTCCTTCAAGAATAAAGATGTTGAGTCCTTATGTTAGAAATACCATATCATGCAACATTTCTATTCTCCATATTACCACTAAGGTAATGGATAGGTAGAAGCAACAAATAAGACTCTGGTCAAAATTTTGAAGAAAAATATCAATCAAGCTAGATGTAATTAGCATAGTGAGATATGTCCAACCTTATGGTCTTACCATAGTATTGTCCACACACCAACAGGAGCTACTCCATATGCATTGGTATACGAAGCCAAAGCTATTTTACCAATGGAAGTAAAACTCCATTCTCTTCATCTCTCACTATGAAGAGTCATCACTGATCACAATATTAGACAAGAGTAACTATGAGAATTATAAATATTTGATAAAAAGAGACAAAAAGCCTTAAATCACCTTTGAGCATATCAGAATAAACTCAAAACTCAATATCATAAGAATATTCAAGCTAGGGATTTCAAAGTGGGTGATCTAGTCCTCAAAGAAAAATAGAAGAATACTAATGTATAATGAGATAAAAAGGTATATTTTTAATCTAATTGGCTTGGCCCCTACATCATTGTAGCTAAGTTTGGATTAGGAGCTTATAAGATGGCTACACTTGATGGATAAGAATTGGATGACCCCATGAATATCATACATCTCAAGCATTTTTACACCTAGTCATGATATAACATCCTCTATCTATAGGTCATCTCCTATCCAATTCCACCCATTCATCATCTTTCCTAATCAGTCATAAAAAAATCATCCAATGGTGAAAACTAGCCTGATGGCACCTTAGACAAGTATCATGGTGAAAATTGGTTTTTGGCATTATGATAGAGACATCCTGACCCTAGTCTCAAGAGTGGAAACCATATCAAGTAGATCAACAAACAAGGTAATATTATTATAGTAAAGGGAGAAGATAGGACTAGTAGAGAGCCATTTATTGGAGGGCCCCTCTTGAATAATTTTTCCACACCTTGGAGACATTTTATATCCCTAAGACCCATCCATGTCTACATTATCCCTAATCATCCCTCCACAAGTCTTCTTTGGCATGCATGTCTCCTCTTAGCCTCAACTAGTCCATAATGCATTTTGTCATTCCTTGCTATTATTAAACCTTGAATCCATCCCTTCCCTTATCATTATGGAGTGTCATCCTAAAATGTGATTAGTCTCTATCCAAGGCCCATAGCAATTATGGTGGTACTGATGCCTACAATATCATCATGACCCCTATTATCATATCTTGCCTTGAGTTTTTCTTTTTCACCATGGATAAAGTTCTCAAGTATCATATATCCTATAAATAGTTTCCTTATCATACGGTCTTTATCTAATAAATCTCCTCATCCATGACACCATTATTTTCATAGTCACTAATTTTCCCCATAATCATCATCCTCTAACCACCAAATCATCATCATTGTCATCATCCACTAGCTATAACTATATTGTCCTAAGGTATTTTCAAACTATGTAAGAAGCACTTGGTCACACTTTTCATGCCCAAGGATAACTCATCCACTATATTCATAATCTTATCCCCTCATGATTATCATCATCATTATCCCAATACCAATTAGTTGTGCATATTGATGTATGTATATGTGAGTGTTGCATGTGCATGCATATAACTATAACATTTTATTTGTTTATGTCTACATTTTTCATTATGATAGGCTCTCAAGGGAATGATGATGGCTTGTATTCCATTTGTAATTTCTTTTTCCCAAAAGGGTCATCCCCTAAAATAGAGTTCCCACATGCATCTTTACCATGGTGATAAGGCTCTGTCATACATTGCCACCCTACATGAAGATGCAACATTAAAAAGGATTGCTTATGTTCATGGCTTGATAATATTCCAAAAATAACAATCCAACCCTATGACAACCTACCCATGTCCTAGGCCAATAACCAACCTATTCAGCCTACCCACCCCACCTCCACAATTCAAGAGGATTCATATTTTGGGCCCTTAATAATCTAACCAGGGGATTAATCTCTAAGATTGTACATACTATCACATCATGATAAATAATCATAACATATAATACCATGAATTAAAATATAAAATACATAATATATCTATCACTACATCAATGCATCTACCCTACAAAATCATTTAAATTATCTATCATAAAGTCTATATGTATAAAAAAAATCACTAACATATCATCTAATAATCCAACCATCACATATCCATAATATGCAATAATTCATAAACATCATCACATCACATGTCAATATCCATCACAAATAATAAATCATATCACATGTCCATAAATAAATAAACATATAACACATGAATTTTCACAAGTACATCATATATCTATATATCATCATCAAAATACAATGAACACTATCTGCATGGGATCCATGCCAAAATATATGATACAATTGCATGATCCCATGAGGAAAGAATGAGATATAATACAAATAATCCCTTGTAAAAAAATAATAACCCAAAATATAATCATGGTTGTGGTGAGAGAGGTGGTCTTAGTTCTCTACTTCTTGAGGGTTGTCTGATTGATGACTAGCTCACATGTAAGGATATTACATGTCACTCTAAGGGATTAATGCCCTCATATATTGTATGGTAATACTAAGCCTCTTTATTAAACAAAATAATCTATCTCATCATCCCCATCACACCCTTCCCTCATAGTCCCTCATCAGTTGTGTCTCACACCCTCTTAGATATACCTAATTGGCTCTATAAATCTTGAATCCCTTATTATAGCTATGTAATTTATCCTAGGAATCCATCCACCTAGCCCTATAAAATTTTAATTTTTGCCTATTCTTACCCTATCTATGTATCCTTCTAAGTAACTTATGACTACAAGGATGTAATCTATGCATCTCTTTACTACACTTGAGCCTACAATGTCACTACCTACTCTTATAGTTGCTCCACCTCTTAGTATCTCTAGGCAAGGTGACCCTACAAAACTACACTCTCCCCGCATGATTATGTTAGGTTACCATCCTCCAGAGTCCTCAATCTCTATAAACAAGCATGGAGTTAATCCCTCTCTTAGGTAATACCCAAAATCTCTACCAATTGGGCCTAAATCTCTATTTGTTGCTTAGCCACTAAGGCCTCATTCTCTACTATTTTAAGGGGTCACAATAGACCTACACCCCCATCATCACCTAGTTATACCTATGGGCCTTGTATGGATGCCTATGGTATTTTTAATTCCTATAAAGCTACTTGTAGAGGTACCTCTGATATCAACACCTAAGGAACTACCTATGCTTGGGATCCCCCTTATCTATGACTATATCTATCCTACTTATCATCTCCATCCACCTCTATAGCATCTTGATCTCCTTCCCCATATTATAACTCTTGATTTGAAACCTATCTCATCTATCACACCCTCATATATATCCTCACTGAGCCTCCAACACTCACCATAATACACCCCTCACCACCATGTGTGGTCAAGTCAAATGCCTAGGTATCTGCATCTACCACTAGCTAGTAAATGTTGATGCCACTCTTGGATCAACTATCATTATATGAAAATCCCACTATTTGGGAACTACCCTATCATAGTCAAAAATGGCATCCAACCTCACTATAGGCCTACCCTAATAAGGTCTTTCATGCTCACTATGTGTGAATATATGTTCTAGGGTTGGAATATCCTATACCAATCTAAACTAGTGTTATACCCAATCTGGTCTATATCTCTCAATAATGTAATCTCTTTTACTAGTAATATATCATGGTGTCAACATGAAATATGTCCACACCTCATCCCCCTAACAAAATTTGATCCCTCTATAAGGTATCCATGTGATATGATCAAGGTGTAAGCTGTCATTTTCCTCCCTGTAGTAGACCATGTCTCCACCATGTCCTAAATATAAACCTACCACTACTCACCACCTGAACACCATCAGCTACCTAGGCTCCAATCTTGCTAAATTACCTAATGGCCATTGGATAGAAATATGCTCCTAGCTCCATATCCACAGTAAAAGTGAAGGACCAAAACTATGAGCTCTCTTGTAGGCACCTAAATATAGCTCTCTATATAGATGTGCCAAGATTACAGGGCCCCAAGAAAAAACTTTATGGTCATGAACCATATATGCTACTACATCTCCCAAACCAAAATGAAACCATCACCCACTATTGTCTAAAAATAGGATACCAAAAACAAGATCCATCATCACCAATGTCAATCTATCTAGGGTCTCCTCCCATCAACAGAAGTCCAAGTCATTGAAACCATCCTAAACTCTTATTTGTAAGCTGCCACCTAACCACTATAATTTCTACATCAGTGTCCATAATCTCCAATATATCCTCACACCCCTCATAGATAGATGTAAGATCTTATAGACATCCTCTAATGTAACTATCATCTCTCCCATCACAAAATGAAAGGTACTCATCTATAGTGCCATCTCTATACCAGTATTATGATAAGCGTTTGATCAATCTAGAATAATGGCATCATCACCACATCATACAAGCCTACTAAATTCAAAATATTTTACTCCTCTAGAGTCACCTACCACATCTCATGCAAGATCTTAGGGTATCATGATCATGATGCTGATATCTCTAAATGCCTATCTATTATTACCTTATTACCCTCATATTTTACCCTATCACTAGCCTACCCAATCCATACCCACCCTTTATCATTATCCCCACTAACCAACTCTCTAGTCTATCCACTAACTATCCTAAACTTGAGCCCCAATCTATCATCTTATCTAACTATCCCAAGAACAAAATCCTTTTCTAGTTAAATCCCCAAACCAATTCCAACTAACTAATATTCCCCACCCCATCCTCCCTATCTTAACCTCCATATCTCTATCTACAATGCCACTAAAATTCCTACAATCCTACTAATCCTCACTAGCGATATTGTAATCCCATGATTCCCTACTCATAGGATCACAATACTGTGACCCCCATCGATGGGATAACAATCTCATAACTTCCAGTCATGGGATTGATAATGCCATCATTCCCCCAATTATGAGATCATAATCTTGTGATTCTCTACTAGAAGGATTATGATCTTTCTATTCCCACTAGAAAGATTATAATCTCACCTCTTCCATGGTATGGGATTGAAATCCTACCACACCTTTATCCATTCTTACCATTTGTATCAATAATCTTATGACTATGGGCATAATACCTAGTTGAAAGATTGCCAAGCTGTGATGGATAACATTTTATTCTCCTAAAATATATCTTTAAATTCACCAAAAGAACTCTAAAACTATAAAAAAACATAGATTAAGGGCTTGTTTACTCACTAGAGGTCCAGCCTTGGGCTCTCTCTAATACACCTATACTCTCTCACTATGATGCAAAGCTTGAGGAATCTAATCCATTTTTTCTAAGATCTCTAATCTCCAATAGCCTAAGATAAAAATGAACCTATTAATGCCCCCTTAGACATATATGACCCCCACCCCCCAACCCCCATTCACCCTTAACACCCCCTATCCATTTATCCATCAAACCTAGTTCCCTCAATTTTACCCAGTTCATTACTAACATCCTAGGGCATGACATGCCCATCCTCATTAAAATCTCCAAAATTTTCTATCTCAAATCATACTAGCCTAGGTCCCTTTTTGGCCCCCAAAACCATCAATAGACCCCACTATTAGTATCTTAGGATCATTAATCTCTCATCAACATCTTGTAAGTAGATTTATTATCCATCATTTTCAAATATTGAATTTAATGGAAAGTGGATCTTTATTATTATTAGTTAATTTCAACCCTTGTTATCTCTTTTTGATCCTCCCATAGCATGTATCCTTTTTAATAGACCCATAATTATCTTGAACCCATCATATTTTTAAAAGAAATCCACTCTTTTATCATATAATCAATTTCTACATAAATTTTCTATTGTCTAGACCCATCATTTGATCCACTTCTTTATCAATATCGAGGCATCTATTCAATCCACATAGAGGCATACCTACCCCCATCATCATCACAATCTTATCCCACCCTAGGATTTCTGATTGAGTCACCTTTTAGGTTGGTTCAACTCCTCGCATGCTTCCCTGAGGGGGAATCATATCCTAATAACAACATCCCATACCATGGTTTTTATTTGAAATATTGTTACCCTTTCTACTCATAACACCCTTTCAAAAAGGGGTAAAATGTATGCATTAAAATATGTTCACCCTAATAGTTTTAATAATTCCCACTAATTTGGCTTGATTATCCTATTTCCTAGTCATACTAACCCTTGGATTAATTCCCATACTCATTCCTATATCCTGTATAACCTTTACCTCATCCTAAAACTAATTAATTATTTCATTAAACCCCTAATGGACCTTATTACCTATTAACCCACTCTTTAAGCCCACTGGCCAATTTTAAATTCCAAAATAATCTACCTACCCACCCACTACCCTACACTAACCTTCCATAAACCCATAAAACCTATGGGGAAATTTATAGAATTGGAGGATTCTAGAAATCTCTCGTATTTATCCCCCTTTCTCTAGAATTTTCTTATTCTATAGATTTCAATGGAATTAAAATTCCATGGAAATTTCTCAACCATAGATCTTGATGGACCAAATTTAAATTTGGACCATAGATCTTCCCCCCCATATGCCTATAAAACCAAACCACCTATCCATGCTCAAGACTAATGAATGAATGCATGCACAAATAAATCTAAAGTAATCCATTAGCACTCTCATCAATCTATTCAAGCACTCACAAAGCCATTGTCCATATCCATAGTATTTTGGAAGCCATTGTCAAGCATCCACAAGCAACACAACAATCAAGTCTTCAAGCTCAATCATACAAGTTTGAATCCTGGAATGGAGATATGAGAAGGTAAAAGTGAGGGTAATCAAGCTCTATCAATTCTTATTTATTTTCTCTATCCTTTCCCATTGGTGTCATTGATTTTGGGTGTGTACTAATATTTGTCAATATTTTGAATAAATCCCAAATTGGTGCACATAAATCAATAAAAGGAGACAAATAAGACATTTACCTTCCTTGAAGACTGCCCATCTAACAACTATTTTGCAAATGCTTGAGCTTGGTTTGTGAAGTAGGATTCTTTATCAATGCACTTTTTTCATTCCAAAAACATATCCCCTTTTCACCAATGGATTTGATCAATCAAGATGAGGAAATGGTGAAGCTTTTAGCATGATTTTGGCATTATATATTTGCACAATAAATATAGATAATTATCTATGGAGGACCTTATATACATATAATTTTAATTAAAATGATATTGACTGTACATCTCAAGATCAATATGTGTGGTCCAAGTCTGATAAAAATTTAGAGATAAAATGTCATTAATGTTACAATAATATTTTAGAAAAAGGGATTAATTAAGATGAATGGCTCAAAATTTCTAATTTTTATTGCATTTATGTTGATATTATACATTTTATGACTTTGTGATCAATGATGTCACCTTTTCAAATATTTATTGAATTTTCCTTTTCAAAAATTAGATATTCGCTAAGTTTAAATGAATTTGTCACTTAAGAATTTATTTGGATTTAATTAGTTATGTGAATTTGATCCAAATTTTTGTAATTCTTAGAATTTGATTAGTTGTCATGTATTATTAATTGAAAACATCAATTTAATAGGTATGAATTGGAATAAGGTTATGATTTCATATAATATAATTCCCCAATTAGGAACATATTTATGGAGTTTAGTAATTGCACATGATGTGTGTGGATGAATTAGAATGCTTTGGTGGTTTTGTTCTTATTTGTGCATTATTGTGAGAAGTCATTCAGGGTTTTAATTTTGACATGGTAGTGGTGAGAATTGAGTGTACATATTTCCCCTATTTGAAAAGGTGTTGTGAGACACTAGGAATAGTAACATCTTTTCAAAGAATGAAAAAGTCATTAAGAAGACAAAAATTAGATGAATAAATAATTAGTGACCCATAGAATAAGAAATACAAAGAGGGTTAATACAATGTTAGTGAATGAAATCCATAATGAATTGAAGAACTAATAGTTTATGATTGCTCCCTAGGGTGAGATAAAATTAATAGACAAATAAATCAATAAAAGAAGATAAACAAGACATTTACCTTCCTTGAATACCCTATCTAGAAATAGTTTTTTAAATGCTTGCACTTGGTTTATGAAGTAGGAATCTTTGTCAATGTACTTTGATCATTCCAAAAAAATATCCATTTGTCCACCAATGGATTTGATCAATCAATAATAAGAAATGGTGAATTTTTTAGCATGATTTTGGTATTATATATTTGTAGAATGAAGTTTCATAATTATCCTTAGAGGCCCTTGTATTTATAATTTTCTTGAAATGATACCGACCATCCATATCAAGATCATGATGTGTGGTCCAAGATTGATTAAAGTTTGGAGAAAAAATGTCATTAATGTTTTAATTAATATTTTAGAATAAGGGAGTAAGTAATAGGAAAAGCTCAACATTTCTATTTTTTATTGTATTTATGTTGATATTTTGTAGTTTTGACTTTGTGACCAATAATGTCACCTTTTTATATATTTACTGATTTTCATTTTACAAAATTATATATTCTCTAATTCGACATGGATTTTTCATTTAATAATTTAATTGGATTTAATTATTTAAGTGAATATGATTGGGATTTTTTCAATTTTTATAATTTGATTAGTTGCCATGCACTATCACTTTAAAATGTTGATTTACTAGGTCATAATTTTATTGGAGATGAATTGTAATAAGATGATCATTGTATATAAAATGTTGAATCAATTAGGGACATATTGATGCATTTAAACAATTACACTTTAAATTTGTGTATGAATCAAAGTATTTTAATGGTTTTGGTCTAGTTTATGAATTATTATGGGAAGTCATTCATACTTTAAATTTTGACATGATAGTTGTGAGGATTGAGTGTCTACATATTTCCCCTATTTGAGAAAGCATTTTGAGACACCATGAATTGCTGAGGATTGGAATAATTTTTAGGTACTATAAAAAGAGATGATTCATTTGGGCCCATTATGATCTATTCCAATCATAAGATTAATTTGTGAAATAAAAAAATACAATTGTTGGTCCAGTGGGACCAATTAAATGAGAAAAGTGCCACTTGTGGAGATGAGAATATTTTAGGTAGTACTGTCCTCAACTATTTATCTAGGCCCTAGAATGGTGCCTTATTTTATGGTGGAATAATTTTTAATACACTTAGGACTATTGAGACATTTAAAACTACTATTTATTTTACATTAAATTATGACTTATATTATGATGATAAAATTTTATTTATTGATTAGATATATTTTGTTTTATATTTAAATTGGTTTACATTTTACCATAATGGCATTATTTTTGTTCTTTGATGAATTTATTTAACATCTATGTGATATGAGCTACGTTTAGGCCTAGAATACACTGTTAGACAATAATCATAACATCTTATTTGTGCAAGATATTCTTAGAAGGAATTTAAGGAGTAGTGGCAAACTGAAACCCAAAAATAATAATGGACTGGAAAGAGAAGAGGGCTATTATAATGAAAATACATAGGATGAAAATGAAGTTATTGATCTTGATGAGATTAGTACTAATGCTGAGGTTAACAAGGATAAAAAAGTGGAAGGGGAGACTGTTGGTTTTTAGGATGAGCAACAAGATAGGTGTAAAAATGTAAATAGGGATTAAGGGTTTAATATTGAGAAAAAATAAAATGTACTTAATAGGTAGATATGAATGCTACTAGAAGTTTAGATGAGAAGAAATAGGCTCAAGGTACAATAGGGGAGATACAATAAAGAACTCAGGTTAAGTTGGATCTTGACTTTTTAAAATATATTGCCAATCATCAAGATAAGTATGAAAGTTTAGAGGATGAATTCAATTTACATAATGAATTCATCAGATGGTTCATTAAGGATCATTTCAATCTTAAATAAGAAGTTAATAATCTTAAAAAACATGATGTTTTATATTTTTCACATGAGAAAGAGATTGAGATGACATCACTAATTAAAACTTTGGCTGATAGAATGAATAGGTTGGATGATGAAAATAGATAAATCAATAAAAATTGAATTTTTTGGTGACTTTTACAAGGTGATAGTGCCTAATTCTATGCAGAGTATGGAGGGTTTGTATAAAATTTTCAATGATTTTAGTTCTACAAGCAATGATAGTATTATCAAGAATAAGCTTAAATGTGAAGTATCTACATCTGCTCATGAGGGAGTGATGAATGGGTTGGAAATAAATTTTCAAAGTATGATAAATGAATGTACATCTACATATGAGGATTGGATGAAAAATCATTGGAATCTTTGGGTCTATAATCATGTGTTGTGAATTAGCTATGTTTATGCTATTTTTTCTCTATTTTTGTTATGTATTCTTGTTAGTTTTTTCTTTGTTTGTGGTTTTTTTCAATGGCTTATTAGTCAATTTGGTGGATTTTTGTAATGGTTAGAGTCCCTTTCAAAACTCACTTTTACCTTTAATAAAAACATCTTGTTTGTGCTTCATTTATTGTTTGATTAAATGATTCATTTTAACATTGTTGGTTGACTTTGAAACTTGGGGAAATGAGTTTAAATATAGGTTGATGGTTATATGAATCATTATACTTTAGTACTTATGATACATTAGTTTTTACCAATGTAATCATGGTTGAAAAATTATTGTTCAATAAAGAAAGGCCATTTGATTAGACCTTGGTAACATTATGTTTTGAGCATTGACATTCAACTTGATTGAATGACCTAATCATTCAATTAGGGTTTTCATTATGATTAATTTGTTTTTAGATCATTTTTTAGTTGTTATTTTATTTTGGGAACTATTTTTGGAAGGTGGAGAGAATCTTGGAGGGTGTTGGGGTTAACTACATCAACCATGGGAGATGTGAAGAAAAATTGATTACCACCACTCAAGTTCCATTACGAGGATGTAGTGGATGGATGAAATATGAAACATTGTGGTGGAATATGGGTAATACACATTTTGAGGGAGAGATAATGAAGAAAATTGGAAAAAAGAGAAGAAAGGAAAGACAAAATAAAACCATGAACATTTTACTAATTATGTAAGTTATTTATTTTCGTTGTTCTTATTATCTTTCATATATAATATCAAATGTGTTTTTTCCTAAGGAAATGCATGGAGGATGGGGAAGTTGTGAGAAAGGTTTAACCTTCACTATAAACTTAACATTACCATATAAATTGATTCACTACATACTTGCTATACTACATTAGAGAAAATGAAATACTTCTTGGAGTGATTATGTGGTCGTTTACTGGGTTTATTGCTTAAATGTACCATTTTCTTGGCTATGTTACTCTCACTCTGAGAACTTCCAACCTCGCTCTGATACCACTTGACAGGACCTGAGTTCCCTAAAGCTCTGACATAACTTGTTAGATTTAAGAGCACACATGATTACCTTTGTATAAGAAACTTAAACATGAAAAAATAACTAGAAGAATAAATAACTATCAATGAGAAATAACACAGAATATGATAGGCAACACACAATTGTATTCAACTCAGTTAGAAGGAAATTACAACAAAGAGATCACGCTATTTCTTCTACTTCATGGGCTTATAGTAATCTTCCCTCAAGAGTAATCTTCTCTCAATAGGTCACAACACACAGCTAATACAAGCTGTTGTTCACCTCATTATACTGCCAGTACAATCGAGTACGAACCGGTACTCCAAGTAGATCTCACCATGATCTTGCTCCTTGATGTATTGCTGTCACCTTAGATCTTGCTCCCCCACTAATCTCCTTTTGACCCTCACATACACACACCCCTGCAGACCAACCTAATCTTACTTATCATATGTAGATCTCCACCATGATCTTGCAACACCCTGCAAATCAAACCTAATCTTACATACGGGAAGAATTCTACTTGATTCTACCATGGGAAGAACTCTCCAAGTTCCACACTTAACAATACAGCCCATGAGTCTACTATATAGATCTCATGCATACAATGATTGGACTTGTGGCTCAAGACTCGAACTAGTCTTTAACATGCAAACTCTCAGTTCAACAAACTAACTGTCTGTCAACAAGCAGTTCGAACTGCACAGGCGACTGACGTCAGTCCCTGTCTGATCAGAGGTGACCAATGTTGACCAACTACTACTGAGGTTAGTTTCCTTTTGTACTATCCACTGATCGATGTCAGTGATCTTGTCGATGCCGGTGATTGCATACTCAGCATCCTCCATGTTTGCAACAAGGTGAAGCTTTTAGCTCCACACCCTAACAATCTCCCACTTGGAGATAAATAGTTGCACCTATACCTATACTAGTACTTTGTCTAATCTACATCCTAGCTTGTATTCCTCTTTGAGATGAATCTTGAATACTACCCACCACACTCCTTGTGGTGTTAATCCTATGCCTGAATTTCTCCATTCTCAGCTTACCTTCTTCTGCCATTGCTATACTCCCACTCAAATAGAAACCCCTGTGAGTAACCTGTAATCAACACACACTAACAAAATTTGGGCCATTTGTTAGTCAAACTCGCTCTGAGAATGTCCAACCTCGCTCTAATACTAGTTGTTAGAGAATCTAAAACAACACACTTGTCCTGATCCCACTTGTTAGGATCTTGCTCCTCAGAAAGAGCATAATATGATTACCAAATACAAGTAATTAAACATGCAAAATTAACCAAAAGTACAAGTAACTAGAATTCATAAATAACACAGAATATGAGAGACAATACATAATCTTGTATTAATACTCATCCAAAAAGAAAATACAATAAATAAGATGCCACTTCTTCTCCACACCTCTTAGAGGCTTCCCACACCTCAAGTGTTCAGTAATTTTCTTCAAGAGTTCACTCTCCTACCAAAAATGGTCCCAACACACAACTCACACACAGAATTGGTGTTCACCTCCAACTAGTCAGTAATAACCCTGCCAGTACACAAGTACTCAAAGTACTTCAAGTAGATCTCCTATAAGCTTGCAACAACCTGCAACTCAAATGATCATACTTACACATGTAGATATTCAAACATGGCCTTGCACACTTGCTGACCAAGATCCTACAACTGGAAGAAATCATTTTCTTGCCTTTCTTAATTACAATACATGCCAATGGGTCTATAAATAGATCCCAAACTTAAACATAACTTAGACTCTTAATTTAGACATGCAGCTCAAGACTCGAAGTAGCCTTTACATGCAAACTCTCGATTCAATGAACTAACTGTCCGTGCAACAAACAATTTTGAGACTACCACAAGTGACTGACATCGGTCCCTATCTACCTGGTGCTGATCGACATCAGTCGACTACCTACCGATGCCAATTTCCTTCTGCATTCATCATGACCGATGTCAATTATACTGCCGATGCCAGTGTCTCTAGAACTTTAACAACCTCCTCTTCATCTGCAATAGTTGAAGCTTTTAGCTCCATAACCTAATAGCATGGAGGATGGGTAAGTTGTGAGAAAAGTTTAACCTTCACTACAAACTTAACATTACCATATAAATGGATTCACTACATACTTGCTATACTACATTAGATAAAATGAAATACTTCTTGGAGTGATTATGTGGTCATTTACTGGGTTTATTGCTTAAATGTACCATTTTCTTGGCTATGTTACTTGAAATAATTGTGACATTATTATTTTTTGAAAAAATAGTGGTTTTTTATGAAAATTATCTTTAATAATGTTTTACTTCATTTATCATCATATTTGCCTTATGGGTTCTTTCTAAAATTTGGTTGAAAGGACATTTTACTTTTAGGGTTTTTGGTTGAGTTTATGTTCTTATCAAAATCTTTTACAATGGAAAATATCTCTCTAAACCCTTATTTTATTTCATTTATTTTCATGGGTTTTTACCTATATTTGGTGACCTGATACAACCTCATATTGATTGGTGGGGTGGGTGCAGATACCACCAAATGTATGGGATCAAACTTCACATATTTTTATGTGTGTGGAGGACTTCATTTTGGAAAACACATTTGAACTTCAAATATAATGCATTTGCTAAAGACATATGGAGGCACTATATAAATATTATGTATTAAAATGGGAATATATATATATATATATATATATATATATGATACATTAGATTAAAACTTGATCATCTATAGTGAATATTAACCTTGTTTTAGCTATCATTCATGATTGAAATGCTTTGTATTAAAACAATTGTTTAAATGATACTTTTTTGGCTTACATTAAAATACATTCATGAATTCATTATGATTTTTTTTAATATTTATAAATAAATATGAATAATATTTAAATAATTTATATTATTTTAGTTAATTTTAGTACTTAAATACTTGGGTACTAATTCGATAAGTTTCATACATTAGCTTATTTTCAACTCTATTGTATATTTAGTGTAATATTTTAATGAAGGTATGTGATGCTTGATTTTATATGTTAAATTAAATTATATTTAGTTAGTTAAATGAATATATATTATTGGAAATAATCTTAAATTATTCATTTTATACTTAGACTACTTATTATAGTAATGGTCATGGCATATAGTTGACTATGTTACTATCACTTATAATAATAGGAAAAGGGTAGACTAAATGTGTGTTCATTAAAATCTAATGAAAGGAATCAAATGTATATTGAGTTAAAATAAATTAGATTAAATGTGATCAAATTAAAGTTTGTTGATATGAGTAAACTCTTACTAAACCTTTTAGTGAATTTTATGCATGAATTCCTACATCTTTTTCTTAGCTTGAGTAATGAGATTTTTTTAGATTTCCTTTATAATATTCGAAACTTGGAATTCACTATTGGAAACATTTAAGTTCTAGATGAAATGGATATATATCTTTTGGATAATATATAAAGATACTAAATTGACTTTTATATAGACTATATGTATAAAGGAACATACATAAATTTATTAGCCTATGTGTTGATTATGAAATGGAAGGATATTCTCATATGTGTATTGATAGTTATTAACTCATAAGAACAAATTGTTAGTGTCTTTAGATTTTAACATGAAAAGGTTTTTTGTGAGCTTGAACTCTATTTAAGGTTGTATGTTATGGAATTTTTAATATTAATTATAAATTTGGAAAGAATTTTATGGTATGGTATGAGTGTTTGAATCCATATAAAAATAAAAAACTTATTTGTTATTATTTTGGAAAAAAATGTGTGGACATGAGTAAATTAGTATGGCTTATTCAAGTGATGGCTATATATCTTAAATTATTCCATAGTAGAAATATTAATACGACAACACTTTGTTAATAATGATTATGGCATGTTGTTTATGAATTTTGATCATTCATCTTTTGAAATATTACCTTACCTAGAAAATGTTAATTCCATCGATACACCTTAGAAATTGTGTTGGTTTATTTCTATGGTCTGTGTGGTACGACAATTAAGGAATGATGCTATTGATTAAGTTTTGAGTAATAGTGTATATAATAAGGTAATATATGATATATAAATAAGTAATAAAATATACTTAGCATACTTTGTGTTGGAAATATTGTCATTGATGTCAAAGGTTTAGTATTATTGGTGATAAAGGCCCCATTGCATTTAATGTTGTTTATCTTGGGTAATATGAGTTAATATTTATTTAATATTAATGAATATATTTTTGGTTGCATATGAGACAAAATAAGGGCCCATGTAGAAGTCGAAGAGTCGTGAGATAAAGACAAAAGAAGGATGGGACACATTTTCCCATGAAGAGTCATCTTGGGGAATACCAAGAGTCACCAAGTGAAGACAAAAGAGTAAAGGGTGAATTTTTCATGAAGGGACACTTTGAGGAATATGAAGAGTCATCAAAGATAAGGACAAAAGTGGGAAGGACGTTTTTGGTCATGAAGGGTCACCACATGACTTTTCAAATGCTTGGATATGAAGGGTCATCCAAGATTGGCACCATTTTCCATGAGGATTGAAAGGTCATAAAGGGGGAAGGCCAAAGGTCATTTGGAAAGCTATAAATAAAGGCTTGAGTAGCCATTTGTAATGTGAATGTGAGAGGTTGATTTGATATTGTGATATCTAGCTTAGAAGAGCAATTGTGAGAGATGAATATGATTTGTATTTGTTATATCTAGCTTAGAAGAGCAAAGGTGAGAGAGAGGAAGGAGATGTTGTATTGATCTATCATTTGTTGAGATAGTAACATTGAGAGATAGGTTTGTGGTATACACAAAGGGGTTGGTGCTCTTGTGGGTTGGTGCTCATGAATAATTTCTGGGTTAGTGCTCGGCAAAGGGGTTGGTGCTCCTGTGGGTTGGTGCTCACGAATAGGTGATGGGTTGGTGCTCACGAATAGGTGATGGGTTGGTGCTCAGCAAAGGGGTTTGAATCTCCTATGGGTTGGTGCTCATGAATTGTAGCTGAGGTTTGTACTTGGCAAAGGGGTATGGTGCTCTTGTGGGTTTGTTCTCATGAATATATATGAGATTGATTCTTCGTGGTTTTTCCCACATTGGGTTTCCATGTTATATATGGTGTCTCTCTCTATCTTGTGTGGATGTTTATTGTTTAAGTTTTATTACATATCTTGAATGTTTGATTAAGTGGAATTTGGTTAAAGGAAATATTTATAATATATATAATATATTGATTCACCCCCCCCCTCTCAGTATATTCCATGTTTAACAATTGGTATCAGAGCAAGTTCCTTTTTGAAAAGTTTTACAACTTGAAGGTAGATCGGGAAAGCACGATGGCTGGGTCATAGGAAGGATTTTCTAAAAATAAGACACCTTTGTTTGATGGGATGAATTATACTTTTTGGAGCATTAGAATGAAGGTTTATTTGATGGCCCTTAGATTTGACATATGGAAATTAGTGTTGAAGGAATATGAAGAGCCACAGACATCTACAATTACTCCAGTAGAAAAGAAGGAAAGTGAATGTAATGCTAAAGCTTTAAATGCTATTTTATGTGAATCTAAATTTGTTAAAGTTATGCAATGTAAATTTGCTAATGAAACTTGGGTAAAACTTGAAAATATTTACAAAGGTGATGGAAAGGTTCAACAAGCTAAGTTGCAGACTTTTAGAAGGTAGTTTGAAAGTTTGAAGATGGAAGAAGAAGAAGATATAGCAAGTTATCTTTTGCGAGTTGATCAGATAGTAAATCGGATTCAAAGTCTTGGAGAAACATTGGAAAAGTCAATGGTGGTGCAAAAGGTTTTGAGATCTCTACCAATGAGATATGATGCAAAGGTTTTGGCAATTGAGGAGATGAAGAATTTAGCCAAGCTAAAGATGGATGAGCTTCATGGTATTCTCATAGCATATGAGATGTGGATAGAACAAGATAAACCCTCAAAGAGAGAAGTAGATTTCAAGACATCAAAGAAGGAGAAAGCTAAGATTCAAGAATCAAGTGATAGTTCCAGTGATGATGAAGATGACAACGAAGCACTTTTCATTTGTAGGCCAAAAAGAGGAATAGGTAAATATCAAGGAAAATTACCTTTTAAATGTTTTAATTGTGGAAAGATTGGACATTTTTTAGCTAGATGCCCAGATAAAGTTAAAGATGATGAAGAAGAAAATCCCACATACAAGAAGAATTTCAAAGGCAAATCTAAGAAGCGATTAAGAAGAAGAAGAGATTCTATTCATGGCCATACATGATAATGATCAAGAAGAAGAAGAAGAAGAGGAAGCTGAAGTAGATATGGAAGGAGAACTCAATTGTGCCTTAGAAGATTTAGAAGCTGTTTAGAAGAAGAATCGAAGGTTAAAGTGCCAGATCGAGAAAAATGAACAAGAGTCAAAGGAAATGATTGAAGATCTACAAGCACACTTTGAAGAAGCCAAGAAGAATGAAGAAGATCTCAAAGCATAGTTGGAAATAGCAAGAAAAGATTGTGAAAGGTATGTTATTGAAATTGCCTCTTTAAAAGAAGATATTAAGAAAGCAGTCAGTGATAAAGTAATCAGTGATTCAAATTTTGAAGATAGCACTAACATGTTGAATAAGATATTGGAAAGTCAAAAAGAATATTCAGATAAGATAGGAATTAGTTTTGAAAAGAAAAAGAGCTATGCTAAAGCTCTGACACAAGAGGAAACCAAATGGGGAGAAGTGAAGAATACAGAGGACATTCCAAACAGAGAAGGTTGGAAGGAACAAAGCTATAAAAGGCAATCAGGTCAAAGATATACAGACATGTCTTATTTTTATGGCTATTATTTTTATTGTAATGGATATGGTCAAAAGAAAGTAGAATGTAGAAAAAGAGCTAACAATTTTAGAAATAAGGAGAAGGAAAGTCAAGTAGAGTCATGAAGAGTCAAGCAGAAGCCACAACTCTTTTGCTCCTCTATCAAGCTTTAATGAAGAGACCATAGTATGCTACAAGTGTAACAACTTCAAACACATAGCTTGATATTGTAGAAGCATGTTCAAGTCAGTCAAGAAGGATCAGAGGTTTAGAGATCCATTCATCAAGAATAAGGGTTAGAGTTTCAAAGCTCCATTCATTAGGGAGAAGGTTCAGACATGTTCATGGTAGAAGAAACAACATGACGATTCTATGATGGTGTAGATAGCTCTGCATGTGGGAGGTAAAGTTCAGCCATGTTTAAATGATAGCAGATGTTTGACGCATATGACAGATGGTAAAAGTAAGTTCATTTCTCTAAAGAAGATAAATGGTGGTATAGTGAGGTTTAGAGATAAAACCACTGCCAGGATAGCTGGAAAAGGTACTTTGAGTTTGGATTATGGTAGAACTAAGACTAAGAATGTTTTGTATATAAAAGGTCTTAAGCATAATCTATTGAGTGTTAGTCAAATTTTTGATCAAGGATACACATTAAGGTTTCATGCTGAAGGTTGTGAGATTAGAAAAAAAGATTCAAATGAGTTGATTGTAGATGCTCAAAGGATAGGGAACAATGTGTATGTATTATCAGATATCTTCTCAAAGGCACGATCAAAGGATATATTCAAAGATTGATGAGAGGAGTTGGGAGTAATTTCTATTACTTCCTGCCATTGATGTTCAGCATCAAGTGAGGGGGAGCTAAGTGTTAGCTCCATGTAGGCCCTTTGCCATTGATGTCAAAGGGGGAGAATAACAGGTACAAGTACATGTGTAGAAAATAGGTACAGGGAATAGGTATAGGTTCCTATAGTAAGGGGGAGTTATTGTATGTTTTCAAATGATGGTATGTATAGGTGACAAAATGTGGCAGTTTCAGGATTGAGGTTACCATCAATGACAAAGGGGGAGATTGTTGGAAATATTGTCATTGATGTCAAAGGTTTAGTATTATTGGTGATAAAGGCCCCATTACATTCAATGTTGTTTATCTTGGCTAATATGAGTTAATATTTATTTAATATTAATGAATATATTTTTGGTTGCATATGAGACAAAATAAGGGCCCATGGAGAAGTCAAAGAGTCACGGGATAAAGAAAAAAGAAGGATGGGACGCATTTTCCCATGAAGAGTCATCTTGGGGAATACCAAGAGTCACCAAGTGAAGATAAAAGAGTAAAGGGTGAAATTTTCATGAAGGGCCACTTTGAGGAATATGAAGAGTCATCAAAGATAAGGACAAAAGTGGGAAGGAAGTTTTTGGTCATGAAGGGTCACCACATGACTTTTCAAATGCTTAGATATGAAGGGTCATCCAAGATTGGTACCATTTTCCATGAGGATTGAAAGGTCACAAAGGGGGAAGGCCAAAGGTCATTTGAAAAGCTATAAATAAAGGTTTGAGTAGCCATTTGTAATGTGAATGTGAGAGGTTGATTTGATATTGTGATATCTAGCTTAGAAGAGCAATTGTGAGAGATGAATATGATTTGTATTTGTTATATCTAGCTTAGAAGAGCAAAGGTGAGAGAGAGGAAGGAGATTTTGTATTGATCTATCACTTGTTGAGATAGCAACATTGAGAGATAGGTGTGTGGTATACACAAAAGGGTTGGTCCTCCTATGGGTTGGTGCTCACGAATAGGTGCTAGGTTGGTGCTCAGCAAAGGGGTTTGAAGCTCCTGTGGGTTGATGCTCATGAATTGTAGCTGAGGTTTGTACTTGGCAAAGGGGTATGGTGTAACTATGGGGTTGTTCTCATGAATATATTTGAGATTGATTCTCCATGGTTTTTCCCACATTGGGTTTCCACGTTATATTTGGTGTCTCTCTCTATCTTGTGTGGATGTTTATTGTTTGAGTTTTATTACATATCTTGAATGTTTGATTAAGTGGAATTTGGTTAAAGGAAAGATTTATAATATATATAATATACTGATTCACTCCCCCTTTTTAGTATATTCTGTGCTTAACACTTTGTTTAAGATAAAACATTAATTCATGAAATCATAAAGGGTTGTGTGGATTGTTTTAAAAGTTATGTAATCATTCAAATTAAGGAACTTAGTGTACAAAAATATCGAACATTTATTTGGTAAAAGTAAGTGGTCATGTTTATTATATTGAATAAATATGTTTTTGGATAAATTACCAAAGGATAGTAAAATAGGGAATGAATAAAAAATATTTGTACATTATTTTGTATTAATAACGAATAAAGAAATATATCAAGGGTAGAATCATGTATTGTATGGATCAATAAATGTATTAAATACTATATTAGTAAAATTAACTATGTTGATACATAAACATATTGGGATACATGATCAAATTGATGATTAAATAAAAAATGCCAAATAAATTATTAGAATGAATTTTACAAAAGTAGTGAAATATAAGATAATATATAAACTACCAATTTGTAAATAATGATAAACTCTTGAGTAGTATAGTCTATGACTAATTGGGTTTATGAATTAGTCATATGGTTAGTCTAATAAATAAATACTATAATATTGATGAATATCATGGTAAGTATTAAGAGGTAGGTAATATATTATATTAGTTTTATTTATGTGTTGATATCATATGGTATATTTGAGCTAGTAACTATGAAATCTAATCAATGTAACATAGTGATAAGTATGTTTGAGTAATGTCACTTATGAAATGTTTTTTCTACTTTTTGAAGTGTTGAATTGAACTAACCAAGAGACTAAGCTTGTGGTTATTATTTCATGATAAAGTGAGTGATTTAAAATGTATAATCAAATTTTTTTTTTAGTATTTTTATACAACACATATAACAGTCTTGTGAATAAATCCTACTAGAATTATAAAATATTAAAGTTTTTGTGACAACTTAAGGTTAAGGCATGATGTGTGTAAAATTTGATATAGCTACTACAATAAGGATTTAAAAATCATTCACATGTTTTTTTATTTAACAATAGTATTGAATGAACACATATAATGATCCAAGTTGGGATTTTATCAAGACTCTGAAAATGCATAAATTTGTAGGCTTATTTTTGGGGTTGTGACATGGTCTTGGATTACGTAAAATATGTAAGTAGATTTCACTAGGAACGATTAGATTAATTGGTTACTCACATTCTTAATTGGTTATTCTTGAATCTAATGCCAAGAATGAAATAATGTATTCTCTCCAAAAGTTACACATGAATATTTCTATCCAAAAACTTCTGAGCAATGAAATCATGAATGAATTTGAGAATTTAAAAGGGCTCCTAAGTCACAATTTGATAGCCATAAATTTGGGCAAGGATTATTTAGTATGCACTCCCTAGGGTGACAAATCAACTCAAAGTGGTAGAGAGGAGGAGGTCAACTAGAATCTCGAGGAGGAGAAAGCAGAGATTTAGTCTACCAGTCTCAAGCATGAAAGATAGGAAGAGGATAAGGACCAGTTCATTGGAAGCCATACCAGAGGAACAACAAAGGTGAAAGTATCGAGACCAAGAATTTGGTCTTTTATTCTTATTTGGACTAGTTGGGTTCACTTTGTCTCTTTTTGTTTGGTTTTAGATTTTTTCACTGAAACTTTATGGAAGTTTGGTGGTAGGGGTTTTAGTTACCAAGTTCATCTTTTGTTCCTTTTTTTTCCTATTGTTTTATCATGTCTATCTTCTAGATTTCTTCTATAAAGGGAATGACCCCCTTCAACTTGAAATTTAACCAATCAAATTAAAAAATAGATATAATAGTAAAATACCTTACCTAAAGATTAACCATTTTAACTCTTATGAGTAGTTTAACTCTAAATCATACCAATTTCAAAAAATGATACTCATGTAAAGATTCGAAGATAAAAAGCTTACCCTTTTAATATGAATGATAATTAAATATAATTAGCTGTAATATTTATCCATGTCATAGAGAAAGTATTTAGGGTTTAGGACTTAAAAAGGTAATATTCAACTCATTCCATAAAAGGAACAAATAAAATGATTAACTTGTACAAAATAATATAAGTTTCCAAGAGAAATTCATATAGATGTGATAATCCCAATAATTATACTAAATAATCCAAATAGACCTTTGAAAAATAATTTTAGAGTTATAATCTATTGGAGAGAGTCATTTTTTCAAAGTTTATCCTAAATGGGTTAGGACTAAGTTCTTAAAGTCAATGTTATAATAACCTTATAACATAAATGTTTGCATTTTTCCAATTTTATCAAAATATTATAAATAAGTAGGGGTAGAGTAGCCTATAGAGATAATTATAAAATCAAAGCATAGGCCTCATAAAATTTCATTCTAAGTGTTTTCATTAACAACTTAGCTATCAACATTTAATAATCTAGATTATCCTTGTAGTACAAGAAAATAAACTAATCTTTTAATGTAGTTTATTGTGAAGAATTAATGTGATCAAAATTATAAAATTAATTTGGTAATTATGTCATGTGAAGGAAATATTAATAATATTAAAATTAATTCAATGATATTTCATTAATTAAACCAAAGTTTACAAATCTATATTTATAGCTGAAGGAAAACCCTATAAAGTAGGAATTAACATACTAAAAATAGTAAACACTAAAAACTAATAATATAACAACCTAACACATAATGAGTTATGTTATGCACAAACCTCACATGACATAAAGTCTATGATGAATTAATATCAATATTTTATTCTAAAAAATATAACATACAATACCTAAAATTGTTTTCCCATTAGCCACTCAAGAAACCAAACAAAAAGAATGATTTTATTGACCTAAAATGATTAAAGAGACAGACAATTTCCATTTCATTCTCCTTGGAATAGAGTATATATATGTATATATGTTTAGCACAATAGTTGTCCAAGTAATTCATATAACACATGCCATGAATGATGAATATTATAATATCAACTCATAATTTTTTTATTCAATTAGTACTAATAATGTATATATCAAATAATTAACCAAAAAGAGTTATCAAATTGTATTAGGTTTCCACCATATTGTATGATTCATCCAATTCACCTAAATATATGCATAGAGTTATCTTACATAAATGAGTACAACATACTTCTATGCCTCATTATTTAAAACTAAAATAAGAAAAAATGCTTTAAGGATATGCTAAAATAGAACACATAATACAAGGATTATATAACTTTATATTCACCAATTCTATTTAAATGGTAATAGGGTTCCTCAATATTGTAATATAAGTAAAAAAATAATCATTTACATTAAATGATTCAAGTACTATTAATTATACTCTATGTATCTTAGCCTAGAATAAGGTGTGCCTTAATTTTGGCATCACCTATTATTCATGTCAGTCCTTAATTTCATTAAGACCCATTCATAAGTTCCTCATTAAAATAAAATTGCTTATGTAAAATGAATCAAGAGAAATTTAATTTTAGAAAAATAAATACAAAGAGGGTTAATACAATGTTAGTGAATGAAATATAAAATGAATTCAAGAACTTCTATGCTTGCTCCCTAGGGTGAATTAAAATTAATAAACAAGGAAATCAATAAAAGAAGACAAATAAGACATTTATCTTCCTTGAAAACCCCATCTATAAATTGTTTCTAAAATGATTGAGCTCAGTTTGTGAAGTAGGAGTCTTTGTTAATGCACTTTGATCATTATAATGTCATATCCCCTTGTCCACCAATGTCTTTGATCAATCAAGATGAGGAAATGGTGAATATTTTAGCATGACTTTGGTATTATATATTTTCACAATAAATCTTGATAATTAACCATAGAGGCCCTTGTATTTATATTTTCCTCAAATTAACTTATTCTTGAGTCATGCTATGATTCCTTGGTCCAATGGTTGATGTATCTAGAATTCTATCTAGTTTAGCATCTATTATTTTACTTATATATCATTTAGGCATATGTTTAACTATTCTTGTGGGTAGATTTGTGTTATCTAACTGATCATCCACATCATCATTTTCACATTATATGATTTCATGACCTTCAAAATTATTTAGAGGTTTGATTACTAAACCTTGTGATTTTGTGGAAAGTAAACTAATTTTACCTTTCTCAACAAACTATATATCTCTACTTATAAATATTTTCCTTGTGTTAGGATACATAAGTCTATAGGCTAATGAATATTCACTATTTCTTAAGAAGATGTAAGTCATGGATTTATTATCCAATTTATTTCTATTATTTTTAGAAACATTCATATAATCCTTACATCCAAAAATTTAAATACAATCAATGGAAGGTTTATGTCATGTCTAGGCTTCATGTGGAGTCATATTATCAAGAGATGTAGTGGGTGACCTGTTCAACAAGTAAATTATTGTATTTACTACCTCTACCCAATATTTATGTTCAAAACTTGAATCTTCAATCACATAATGCACCATTTCCATAATAATGTGATTTCATCATTCTATAACACATTCTGTTGTGGAGTGTATGTTGGAGTCATTTGTTAGTGATTTCCATGTTATTTCAAAGTGAAAAATGATTCATTGGTGTATTATTCCCATCGATCTAAGCAAAGTTATTTTATTTTAGGACCAATTTCTATTTTTACAATGGTTTTTAACTTTTTTAATATGTTGAAGGCTTGGTCTTCTATATATAAATAATATACCCACATTTTTCATGATTAGTCATTTATAAAGGGCATAAAACACTGAAACCCATGATGAATAGGTCTCATTGGTCTGCATAGATTAGTATGCAACATGTCTAATTTTTTAGATGTTAAGCAAAAAATATACTAAAAGGCAGGGTGAATCAGTATATTATATATCTTTTAATTAATCTGATTTCTTTTCTTTAACCACTTAATCACACATTCAAGACATGCAATAAAACTGAAACAATAATATGCACCACACAAGAGAGAGAGAGAGAGAGAGAGAGAAGAGAGAGAGAGAGAGAGAGAGAGAGAGAGAGAGAGAGAGAGAGAGAGAGAGAGAGAGAGAGAGAGAGAGAGAGAGAGAGAGAGAGAGAGTGAGAGACCAAATTTTTATGTGGAAACCCAAAGTGGAAAAAACCATAGAGAATAATCTAAAGTATATGAATGAAAACCAACTTAAATTACAAAGTTCACAAGTACCAACTTGTAGGAGCACCAACCCCTTTACTGAGCACCAACATAACAACTATTTGTGAGCACCAACCCATAAGAGCACAAACCCATTGCAAATATTTTTTATCACCAACCCACAAGAGAACCAAACCCTCTTGTGTATTAAAAACAACTATCTATCAATGTTTCTTACTCAATAAATGATATAACTCTAAAATATCTCCTACTTTTCTCTTTTCAAAAATAAATACAAACCATGCACACTCTTGCATATTACAAATGGCTTCTCAATCCTTCATTTATATCTTTCCAAAAGACCTTTGGCATTCACCCTTTGTGACCCTTCAATGCTCATGGAAAATGTCACCAAACTTGCATGACCCTTCGTATCTTTACATTTAAAAAGTCATATGGTGAGCCTTCAAAAACAAATACATCCTTTCCTCTTTTGTCTTTATCTTGGTGACTTTTCCTATTCCTAAAAGTGTCCCTTCATGGAAAAATGCACCATACCCTCTTTTGTCTTCACATGGTGACTCTTAGAATTCATCAAGATGACTCTTCATGAGAAAATACATCCCATTCCTCTTTTGTCTTTACCCCTTGACTCTTTGACTTCTCCATGGGCCCTCTTTTGACTTATATGCAACCAAAAATATATTTATTAATATTAAATAAATATTAACACACATTATCCAAGATATGAATATTAAAAACACCATTAAATGTAATGGGGCCTTTATCACCAATAATTCTAGACCTTTGACATCAATGACAATATTTCCAATAGTCTCCCCCTTTGTCATTGATGTTAACCTCAAACTGAAACTGCCACATCTTGAAACCTAAACATACTACCATTTAAAAAACATACAATAACTCCCCCTTACTATAGCAACATGTACATATTCCCTATACCTATTCCCTATACCTATTTCTATTCTTATCTCCCTTTGACATCAATGGCAAAGGGCCTACCTGGAGATAACACTTAGCTCCCCCTCAATTGATGTTGAACCTCAATGATAGGAAGTAAAAGAAATTACTCCCAACTTCTCCCGTAGATAATAAAATATGTCTTTTGGTAATTCCTTTGTGAAAATATCTGAAATCTACTCTATAGTACTGATATATTCCATCTTAACCTATTGATTTGTTACCTACTCTCTCAAGAAGTGATATCTAATGGGAACATGTTTTGTTCTTGAATTTATCACTAGATTTTTTGAAATATTAATAACACTTATGTTTTCACAAAAAATAGAAATAGGTTCATCATATTTTCCCTTGATATCTTCCAAAGTTTACTTTATCCAAAGAACTTGAGTACAACACAATACCACTGCAATATAGTCTACTTCAACTAAAGAAAGTGATACTAAATTTTGCTTCTTACTTAGCCATGATACTAAGCTATCACCAAGGAAGAAATCTCCTCCACTTGTACTCTTTCTATCATCCAAGTACCCTACCCAATCTAAATCTGTATAAGCAACCAAAGTGAAATCTCTACCTGTGGGATACCATAATCCATAATCCAATGTCCCCTTGATATATCTGAATATTCTTTTCACCAACTGAACATGACTATATTTTAGAGCTGATTCATATCTTACAACCATACTTACTACATGTATGATTTCTAACCTCAATGCTATCAAATATAAAAGACTACCAATCATAGATCTATATAAAGATTGATCTGCAATAGGTGAATCTTCAGCCTTGCTCACCTTATTTCTTATACACATTGGTGTGTCAACTAGTGCACAATCCTCAAAACCAAATTTGTTCAACATTTCCTTGGCATATTTACTTTGAGATATAAAAATTCTTTTATCTGACTAAAATATTTGCAACCCTAAGAAAAATGACAATTCTCCAAGAATAGACATCTCAAATTCTTTTTGCATATTATCAAAAAATTATGTTTTCATCTTTTCAATGTTTTCTCCAAAAATTATGTCATCAACATATACCACAATAATCAATTTATGTTCACCTTCTATTTTGATGTAGAGATTACTATCAGCAAATCCTCTCTTGAAACCTTGATCATGTAGGTACTTATCAAGTCTTACATACCAAGCTCTAGGAACTTGTTTCAATTTATATAATGCTTTCTTCAATCTACATATATGGATACTAATATTTGAGATAATAAATCTCTCAGGCTACTCAATGTAGACCTTTTCTTCTAGATTCCTATTTAGGAAGGCAAATTTGACATCTATCTAAAACACTATGAAATTTTTAAACACTACATATGAAAGAAACATTCTAATAGCCTCTAGCCTTGCCACTAGTGCAAAAGTTTCTTTAAAATCTATTCCCTCAATCTGAGCATGTTCTTTACATACTAATCTTGCTTTATTCTTGGTCACTTCTCCATTTTCATTGAGCTTATTTCTATAAACCCATTTTATTCGTATCACATTATGATCTTTTGGTCTAGACATTAATCCCAAGTATCATTATTTTCTATCTGATTTAATTCTTCATCCATTGCCTTAACCCAATGCTTATTATGTCTAGCTTCTAAAAACATTTTAAGATAAATTTTGGATAACAAAGAGAAATTAACTAGCTCAGATTCACTTATCATCATTCTTCTAGTGCAAATCCTTCATTTATGTCCCCAATGATGTCACTATAATTATGATTTATCTAAACATATTTGGATGGATTTTTGGTGTCCTTTTTCTCTTTCTTCTCATCTTCATCTGATTCTTAAAAATCTTCCTCTTCAATGATTTCAAGAAACTCTAATGGATCACTAATTCTTTGTGCTCCATCTTCTTCTATCCTGACACTTGTACTTTCAACAATTTTCTTGGTTCTTTTGTTATAACATTTATAAGCTTTACTTTTGTAATAATAACAAAGAAATATACCTTCATCTACTCTAGATTCAAACTTACCAAGTTTTTCATCAGTTTTATTTATGAAGCATCTACTACCGAAAACTTTGAAATAATCAACTATTGCTAGTTTGTCTTTCCATAGCTCATAAGGAGTCTTGTCACTATTGACTCTCAATAATGTTCTATTCCAAATATGCACTACTGTAGGAACTACCTCTCACCAATATTTATCTAGTATCTTGGATTCATTTAGCATTGTCCTTGCCATCTCCTAAACTATTTTGTTTCTCCATTCAACTACTCCATTTTGCTATGGAGTTATAGCTGCTAAATAATGTCTCTTTATTGCATGGTCTTCATAAAACTCAATAAACTAATCTAACATGAATTCTCCTTCTCGATCTAATATTAGACACTTAATCTTCAAACTAGTTTCATTCTCAACTAATGCTTTGAATACTTTAAAATGTCTGAAAGCTTTTGATTTTTTTCTTTAAAAAATATTACCCAAGTCATATGTGAAAAATCATCAATAATCAGCATAAAATATATCTCACCTTGAGTACTTTGAGTTCTCATATGTCCACATAGATCAATGTGAACAAGCTCTAACATTTGAGTGGTTGAGTACTCTTTTGTTTTAAACCACCTTCTGGCCTGCTTCCAATGCTAACAAGGTTCACAAACCATGTCAAATGGCTTTGTACTCTTTGGAAGATTTCTGATTGCTTACTTCTTATTGATGTTGATAATATTTTCAAAATTTATGTGTCCCATTCTCCTGTGCCATAGCCAACTTTCTTCAATCTGACTCAAACAATATCTTTGACCTTTGATGTCTAATAACATATATAAATTATTGCTTATTCTCTGAGCATCTACAACTAACACATCTGAATCTTTTCTCCTAATTTCACAACCTTTTGCATAAAACTTTAGTGTGTGCCCCTGATCACACATTTGACTTACACTCAAAATATTATGCTTAAGACCTACATATAAAACATTTTTAGTTTTAGTTCTACCATTATTCAAACTTAGTGTACCCCTTTCTAGCAATTTTGGTAGTAGTATTGTCTCAAAATTCCATTATGCCCCCATTGATCTTATTTAAGGTTATGAAATTGATATTGTCTCCTATCATGTGACTCTAACATCCACTATAAATTAACCATGGCTTTTCTTCATTTCTTGCATGCAAAGTTGTTAGTACCAACATAGATTATTTAGGTTATTTCTTTTACCATGAACCCGTCTGAACTTTCTTCTTGATGAATGGAGCCTTGAAACACTGGTCCTTCTTGACTAACTCAAACATGATTCTATAGTATTAGGCTATGTGTTTGAAGTTTTTTCACTTGTAGCATATTATGGACTCTTCATTAAAGCTTGATAGAGGAGCAAAAGAGTTGTGGCTTCTACTTGACTCTGCATGACTTTCCTTCTCCTTATTTCTAAAATTGTTAGCCCTTTTTTGACATTCTATTTTATTATGACCATACCCATTACAATAAAAATAGTAACCATAAAAAATAGGACCTATCTGTGTATCTATAACTTGATTTCCTTTTGTAGCTTTGTTCCCCTCCAGCCTTCTTTGTTTGAGATGTCCTTTGTGTTCTTAACTTCTTCCCTTTTTATTTTCTCTGTTGTAAGAGCTTCAACATAGCTCTTTCCTTTTTCCTTATTTATGAAAGTAGTGGCCTCCCCTTTCTTTTTTTCAAATCTAAAACCTATCTTTTTTGACATTGATCTTTGACTTTCTAATATCTTATTCAATGTATTAGTGATATTCTCAAATTTTGAATCATTGGCCGCTCTATAATTGATTACTCTTTTTGTTTTCTCAAGATCTGCTTTTAAAGAAGCAATTTCAATAACATACCTTTCACATTATTTACTTACTTTTTACAACTATGCTATTAGATCTTCTTCATTCTTCTTGGCTTCTTCAAAGTGTGCTTGTAGATCTTCAATTGTTTCTTTTTACTCCTTTTCATTTTTATCAATCTGGAGCTTTAATCTTAGATTCTTCTTCTCAAGAGATTTTAACTCTTCTGAGGCACAAATAAGTTCTCCTTTCAGATTCACTTTGGCTTCATCTTATTCTTCTTCTTGATCATTTGTACATTTTCTTGTGGAGGCATCTTCATGTATGGCCATGAATAGAATCTCTTCTTCTTCTGAATCACTGACTCCACTATCATTGGCTGAGCTAGGATATTTAGAATACAAACTCTTCTTCTTGAATCCATTCTTGAATTTTCCTTTGAAATTATTCTTGTATGTATAATTTCCTTCCTCATTGTCACCATTACCCTTATCTAGTCACTTTTCTACAAAATGTCCAATCTTTCCATGATTAAAACACTTAAAATTTATTTTTCCTTGTTATTTACCTATGCCCTTTTTTGGCTTGTTAATGAATAGAGCTTTGTTGTCATCTTCAACATCACTAGAACTATCACTTGATTCTTGAATATTACCCTTCTCTTTCTTTGATGTCTTGAAGGCAACTTCTCTCTTTGAGGGTTTCTCTTATTAGGTTTGCATCTCATATTCCGTAAGAATACCATGTAGCTCATCCATATTTAGCTTGGTTAAATTATTTATCTCTTCAATTTCCAAAAATTTTGGATCATATCTCAATGGTAGAGATTTCAAAACTTTTTGAACCACAATTGATTCTTTTAACTTTTCTCCAAGACCTTGAACCTAATTAACTATTTGATCAACCTGCAAAAGATAACTTGCTATATTTTTTTTTCCTCTTCCATCTTCAAACTCTCAAACTATCTTATAAAAGTCTGAAGCTTAGCTTTCTGAACCTTTCCATCACCTTTGTAAATATTCTCAAGTTTTACCCAAGTTTCATGAGCAAATTTACATTACATAACTTTAAAAAATTATGATTCACATAAACCACATAAAATAGCATTTAAATCTTTAGCATTATTTTCACTTTCCTTCTTTTCTGTCAGAGTAGTTACAAGTGTCTATGGCTCTTCATATTCCTCCACCACTGCTTGTCAAATTTTGAATCTAAGGGCCATCAAATAAGTCTTCATCCTTATGATCCAAAAAAAATAATTTGTCTCATCAAACAAAGGTGCCTTATTTATAAAAAATCTTCATGTGATCCAACCATTACACTTTTTTAATCTACCTTCAATCTATAAAACTTTTTCAAAAGGAACCTACTCTGATACCAATTGTTAAGCATGAAATATACTGACATTGGGGGGTGAATCAATATATTATATATCTTTTACTTAATCTGTTCTATTTTCTTTAACCACTTAATCACACATTCAAGATATGAAATAAAACTAAAACAATAATGTGCACCACACAAGAGAGAGAGAGAGAGAGAGAGAGAGAGAGAGAGAGAGAGAGAGAGAGAGAGAGACCATATTTTTATGTGGAAACCCAAAGTGGGAAAAACCATAGAAAACAATCTCAAATATATAAATGAGCACCAACTAAAATTACAAAGTTTGAAAGTACCAACTTACAAAAGCACCAACCCCTTTGTCGAGCACCAACATAGCAAATACTTATGATCACCAACCCATAGGAGCACCAATCCCTTAATATCTCCTATTTTTCTCTCTTCAAAAATAAATACAAACTATGCACACTCTTAATACACATTAGACAAGATATGAATATTAGAAACACCATTAAATGCAATGGGGCCTTTATCATCAATAATGCTAGACTTTTGACATCAATGACAATATTTATAACATCATATGCTCTAGAGGAACTTCAACCAAAGTATGATCTATGTTGTTTCCCTAGTAGACAACTTAGACATTTATCAATATGTTTTTTCAACTAAGGAAGTCTTTGTACAATATTATGATGGCTAAATAAAAAAAGGTATCTAAAACTGATATGCCTATATCTATGATGCCAAAAATTTGTTGAGTATGAATCCTTAGTAATAAGAACTTGATTATTTGGCTAAAAAAAGTCAAGTTGGAACATATTCCCAACTCCAAAGGCTCATGCATCAATTTTCAAGTGTTTTGACTTATCTCTAATTAGACACATATTTTTACCACATATACAATCAAAATCAACCTTTAGGTTATTCTCAAGTAATTGACTGATAGATAGTAGATTCTTATTGAGTCATGGGACATACAAGACATACATGATATAATAAATCATCACCTAGTGAGATATGATTTTTATGAGGAGTCTCATTCAAACTATTATTTCATTTAAAGTATAGAACTAATATTGTCTTCTAGTCATGTTCAAGTTACACCAAAGTCAAAATACTAGATAAAACTTTGTGAAGTTAATTAATCATGATACTATGTATCATATAGGAAGTCCTCATTAGAGTGGGTGTCTTCTTATTCAGTAATGTTGCCTTGTTCATGTGGATTTTTTTCCAATTACCCTTCTTCTAACCTTATCCTTTGTGTAGATGTGATGATTATTGGTTTTTGGGCTTCTTTTTTCTTGATGAGCTATGTGTGAATGAGTTATACCAACAATATTTTAGTTCATGGATTTTATTTCCACAAATGAGAAAAAAAATTATTTATTCCCTTGTGGAGTGTGTGAATGACCTTGATTTTGTTTAGAATTCTAGACTTATCTCTTCCCTTTTTGTTGATGAGAGGTAAGAGCATGCTCTTTTGATTCTTCTTATGCATGCATGGACTCTTATTATTACAACATGTTGATGAATTTTTCAAATGGTAATTTTTATTCTAAGATAATGAAGGTAGTCATGAATATCCTATAAGAGAGTGGTAGTGCTCTCAGGACAATAGGTACAAGAGAGGTATATATCACCTGCTTGCCCAATGCTTGGAGTGAAGCCCTTAGAGTTATAATATGTCTTAGAAAAGATTCCACTTTTTCACCAGAATACAATTGGAATGAATGAATTTAACTTTGTATATGAATAATTATGCTTTCATTTTTGGCCTCATATATTATTTGGAGCTTATCCCAAACTTCCCTATCTATTGTAGCCTCACAAATATGGGGTTGTAACTCATCTGATGCCATGAACATTATGATCAATTTCACCTTCTAGTTTTCATTTTCAAACTTATGATATTGATCAACATCAAAGGCATGTCAAGTGAATGTGTCACTAACAACAATTTAAACATCCTCCAATTTTAGATGCGTCTTGATTTTTTTCCAAGCAACATAGTTGTTGCCATGTAGAATTTGTGAGTTTAGTAAAAAAAAATTGGGCTATTTCCAACCATTGTGTTTAATCTTTAAAAAGTGATATATTTGTTCCTTATCACTCTAGGTATCAAGGTCTCCTTTTCTACATACCATCAAACTAATGTACTAAACCTTTCTATATATGCACTCTTCTTATGTACCCATCATTATGTGGAAGAAGCTTGACCTTTATATATACCCAATAGTACATGAATGAAGTGTAAACGTACATGATAAAGAATATTATGTGATACCTAGACAATAATGAAAGAGGTTCACCCAATCATTAACACCTACATAGATGGAATTTTACTTATGTGGGTGTAACTCCCTATACTTGGAATTTTCACCTATTAGGATTTATACCTTTTGATTGGATCAAATGGGTAATGAAGGGATGGTTCAATGAAATTGTTTAACCTTATTTCTCTTTAATGATTTATAGGTATGATACCCAAATGTATTTATTATTGATATATTAAGATATATATGTTGTAACTCAAGTGTGATGAAATTATTTGTAAACATGAGTTAGAGGCATTTCATACACTAAATGTTGAGATTTGTGCACAATAGACTATTTTTTATTTTTGATGTTTGATTTTTCAAAGTTTTTATTAAAATTTACGAAGTGTGGATAAAAATTGTAATATACAAAATAAAAATAAATCTCCCCTTTTTGTATTTTCCCTTATTTTATCTTCTTGCATAAATATAAATTTGAATTTTTAAAAAAATCATTATTTGAACTCTAGACCTCTCCTTGGCAAAGTTTTAGGAAGAAGGTAAATTTTAAACTACCCTATGTATCACATCAAGTTATTAAAAGACAAAATTGGTACTTGAATATTTAAAAGATAACATAAACATACCTCTTTCCAATACCACAAATATGAGAAATATGGATTTTAAGGAACTTTACAGAAAAGGAAAAGAACTAGTGATTCTAGAGGGTGATTTGACACATAGATCAATCTTCCATGCTGATTTTTCAATTTGAATACACGGTCTTATTTTTTTTACCTTAATCTCACATTAAAAGTCATATAAAAATAGATTCATAGGGTCAAATTCAGAGCCTTATATGTCCTTGGATACTTCTTAGAATCTTTATTATGACCACTTTATAGAAACCTCTATAAGTCCTTTTTCTATAAGTGATTTTTTTAATCAGACACTTGTGTGAGGAGAAAATTTATCTTAAAGATAATTAAAATTTTCTAGAGAATTTTTTTGCAATATCTCCGAATAAAATCCTAATTTTTATTAGGAAAAAAATTGATTTATTTATTTTTTAGATCTTTCCTTAGAAAATAAAGAAGGGAAGGAGATTATTAAAATTCTTATGCTCCTTAAAGCTTGCACATGTCAAGAAGAAGATTTTAAGAGTAATGGTTCTCCTCTTTCTTTTCTTCTCACTATTCCTTTGATATTTTTCTTGATCAATATAGATCTCAAGATTTAATTATGAAATATTATGTTCTTTACAATTAGAATGAATCTTCTTCCTCTTTTGTATTCATTTTATTTAATTTTTAGATCTATACACTTCTCCAATAAATCTTTATGAAATGAAAATATGAGAGTGAGGGTACATGGGATCCTCCTCAGCATTATCTCTTTCTTCAACGCTCCCAATATGTAAATCTAAAAAATGACCAATATGCTATGTAGATCTAATGAAAATATACACTATGAAAGAGAGTGCATGGGATCCTATCTTACTTCAAAATTTTCTCCCAGATTTAGAGATAGATATAGTACCAAATGTTGAAAGCAATTCAAATATATTTCATTAATTAAACTAAAGGTTACACAGATATATTTAAACCTAAAGGCAAACACTCCAAAGTAGGAACTAACATACTAAAAATATTAAATGTTAACAACTAACAATATAATAAACTAAAACATAGTGAGTTGTGTCATGAAACAACCTCACATGACATAAATACTATGATGAATTAACATTCATATTTTATTAGAATAAATACAACATATCATACCTATATTTTTCTTCCCATGGGACACTCAAGAAACCAAACAAAAAGAATTATTCTACTGACCTAAAATGATTTAAGTGACATATAATTTCCATTTCAACCTCCTTGGAATAGATTACACATGCGCGCATGCACGCGTGCGTGCACACACACACACATGTGTAGGTATATGTATATATGTATGTATGTATATATATATACATATATACATATACATATTCATACATATATACATATACCTACACACACACACACACACACACACACACACACCTACACCTACACGTGTGTGTGTGTGTGTGTGTAGGTATATGTATATATGTATGAATATGTATATGTATATATATATATATATATATATCCTACACGTGTGTGTGTGTGTGTGTGTGAGTGTGTGTGTGTATGTATGTATCTATATATATGTATATATAAATTTATATATATACATATATATATATATATATATGTATAAATATACATATATATATATACATATATATACATACATACATACATATATATATATATATATACATATACATATACATATACATATACATGTATATGTATATACATATATACATACATACATACATACATATATATATATATATATATGTATGTATGTATGTATTTATATGTATATATATATATGTATGTATGTATGTATGTATATATATGTATATATATGTGTATATGTATATTTATACGTATATATATATATATGTATATATACATATATATGTATGTATGTATATATGTGTGTGTGTGTATATACACACACACACATACACATACATATACATACATATATATATATATAAACATACATACATACATACATGTGTGTGTGTGTGTTTGTGTGTGTGTGTGTGTGTGTGTGTGTGACAACTAGTTTTCCAAGTAATTCATAAAATACACACTTTGAATGATGAATATTACAATATCATTTATTCACAATTTCTTTGTTTAAGTAGTACTAATAACATATATTACAAATAATTGATTAAAAAGAGAAACCAAATTGTATTAAGGTTCAACTAATTGTATGATGCATTCAATTCACTAAAAAATATCCATAGAGTTATCTTACATAAATGAGGATAACATACTACTATGCGTCATCATTTCAAACTAAAATAAGATAAAAGACTTTAAGGATGTACTAAAATAATACACATAATACAATTATTATACAAATTCAACATCCCCAATTCTATCTAAATGGTAATAGGGGTCCTCAATATTCCAATATAAGTAAAATGAATAATTTAGATTAAATGATGCAAGTACCAATAATTATCATATTGGTATCTTAGCCTAGAACAAGGTATGCCTTAATTTTAGCATTGCCTAATATTCATTATAGTCCTTGATTACATTAAGACCCATTCATAAGTTCCTCATTCAAATATAATTTCTTATGTAACATGAATTAAGATCAATGTAGTTTTATAATAATAAATACAAAGAGGGTTCATACAACACTAGTTAATGAAATATGAAAATGAAGTTAAAAAATAACAATTTATGCTTTCTCCCTAAGGTAAGCTAGAATTAATAAACAAAGAGATCAATAAAATAAGACAAAGAAGACATTTTTCTTTCTTAAATATCCCATCTAACAACTATTTTGCAAATGCTTGAGCTCAGTTTTTGAAGTAGGAGTCTTTATCATTGCACTTTGTTCATTCCAACAACATATACCCTTATCCACCAATGGATTTGATCAATCAATATGAGGAAAATTTGAATCTTTTATCATGATTTTGGAATTATATCTTTTCACAATAAACCTTGGTAATTATCTATGGATGCCCTTGTATTTATAATGTTCTTGAAATGATACTGACCATCCATCCAAAGATTAATATGTGTGGTCCAATATTGATTAAACTTTGGATACAAAATGTCATGAATGTTGCAATTAATATTTTGGAAGACAGGAGAAATTAATAGGCATGTCTCAACTTTTTTTATTTTTATCACATTAATGTTGATATTTTACATTTTTGACTTTATGACCAATAATGTCATGATGATGTCACATTTTCAAATGTTTATGGAATTTTCATTTTTTAAAATTAGATATTCACTAATTTGACATGGATTTTTCAATTAAGAATTTAATTATATTTAATTATTCAAGTGAATATGATTAGACTTTTTACAATTCTTATAATTTGATTAGTTACCATGCATTATTGGTTGAAAACATCAATTTTTTAGGTCAAAATTTGAACAAATATGAATTAGAAGAAGGTGATGATTGTATATAATATAATTCCCATATTAGGGATATATTACTTGATTTGAAAATTACACATAATGTATGTAAATGAAGTAGAGTGTTTTGATGGTTT
Source organism: Torreya grandis (assembly GCA_037957365.1). Classification (NCBI taxonomy): domain Eukaryota; kingdom Viridiplantae; phylum Streptophyta; class Pinopsida; order Cupressales; family Taxaceae; genus Torreya; species Torreya grandis. The sequence goes on along the minus strand of JARHVA010002776.1, from coordinate 2,260,408 downwards.
TGGTTCAGTTTGTGTGTTATTGTAGGTAGTCATTCAAACTTACAATTTCAACATGATAGTGGTGATTATTAGGGGTACAATCACAAAGAGGGGGGGGGGTCAAATCAGTGAGTCTAGATAATCCAAATTCAATTTCAAACCTTTTAAAACTCTTAATCAGTTACCACAATCATTCATGAATCATACACATCATTCATAGCAATGAAAAAGAGAGAATGTAAAATCAAGCACATAACACATGACATATGTGGGAAACCCTCTTGGGGGAGAAAACCCACTACAACCTAAAATTGGACTACTATCCTATAATAACAATAACCAATTTATACTAGGATAAACTGATCAAGGAACTACCATCCCTTATTTTAGTGAGACTACAATCCCACAAGGAGCTATTACACATGTCTAGCTGAGCTACCACAACAACTAGAGCTTTAGAAAGTTTTAAATTTTAAGGAAGATACAATACCCTAGATGTAGGAGTAGACATAATAACACCTAAGAAAAAAACATTTCCTATAACACTAATTTCCTACCAATGTGATGTAGATACAAAGTACATCATCTTTCTTCAACTTTGCACACTTAATGCATCAAAAGCCACCTTTTGGATCACTCTTCAATCCTCATCAACAAATATATCACCACATAAACAACATGAAAAAATGGTCATAAACACAGACCTCAATTTTATCTACTCAACAACCCATCCATTGGGCACACTTACTCTCCTTCGCCTATCAACCCTTCACTCTAAACCACACACACAAGCCTTTCTCTAATCTTGAAACCATCATCTTTAGTTTTATTATTTATAGAACATGCATGATTATCAACACTTTGTTTGGAAATTAGACTTACCTTAGCCCTTAAGTCTTCTCTCACATCAATACATGGCTCAAAACAATCTTTTTAGGTTAACCATAACATTTATGGGTCACCCTTAAGCAGATACACCTTTCAATTAGGCACTTGTAGATATTATAGGTCTCATGGAGACCTATTCACCCATTTATCAAAAAATATATAAAAATAATAATAAAATACATGTCTTAACTTATTATTTCCCCTTTGATATCCTCAAATTATTACAACCATCTCTGCTCACTTTTATGTATGCTCAATCTACTCATGTAGTAGCTTTGTACATAGGAACACCATGAATGGACACACAATCAACTTCATAATCATTTTTCATACTAAATATAGACTTATCACACCTCTAAATACCACACATATCATCCTCATTAATTATACAATAATCCACAGTAGCTAATTCATCATGAGATATCAAAACAACATCAAAACAAACTCAAACAATCTTCTCAAGTCACTTGCAGGTCACAATCAAACACATAGTCAATTTTAGATATTAATATCTTTATTTGTATATAAATTAAGATATTATAATTAGGTTATTTTAATATTCCATGGAATCTTCTACAACTATGATTTTACTCCATCAATAAATTTGTCCTGGATAAAAAATTATAGGCAAAAATATAGAGCACTAAATTTTTCCTTTGTAAATTCAAATATTCAAATACAATTTTAACCTTGAACACCATGATGTAACATCATGTAATTTATTATTATATAAATAACATATAATCAATACTATTTTAAGTAACTTGATCTTTTCCTTTCATCGATCATCATTAGATCTTCATCTTGACTATTTGACTTAATATGCTCTATCGATCTCCTCTATGTAGCTCGATATTTATCTATGTTAAACATTGGAAAACTTGAAATAATATCACTCAATATTCATCATTGATATTTATGTTTATGAAAATCCACTCACCATTATATCTTAGAATAATCTTGATATTTAACTCTACTCAACATTAAAATTTGAAAACTTATCCTCATCTCACTACTTCTTGACACCTGGGAACAAACACACTCTATTGATATTTTTGTAAGGATCTTGATATTTAAATTCATTAACCAATGAAAAATTTGAATCAAAATTCACCATAGGTATTCATTGTATGATCACCCATGAGTCATTATATTTCCATCTGGTCTCGATCTTTAACATCGTGCAAAATAGACTATGGGGACCATTGCTATCTGCCTAAGAAGCTAATTTTGAACCTCAATAATTTTTTTTACAATTATATGAATGATATGATATTTGAAAATTAATATAAAATTTCATACGGTAATCCAAATATATATCAATTCAGTCTTAAGACCTTCATACATGTGAGATATAATGCCATTAATATGCCTACTTAGATTTTCTACCACAAAGCCAACTATGCCTAGAAATACTTAGAAGGCCAACTTTGCTGATGCATAATGACATAAAATTTATCACATAGTAACTAGGAATAAAAATAAACAAACCCATGTTACCATTTACTCCTTTTTTCTTCATGTGTCAAATTTCTTACTTAGCTCTTTTTGAACTTAGAAAACATAGTCAAACTACTTGGGAGGTCAACTTTACACATATATTTTGTTGTGATTCATAGAATGAAATAAAAATTTAACCATAAAAAATTGGGGGAATAAATTTATCAAAAAAATATAACCAACTCCCCCTAACTCATCCTCATGTGTAAATGCTAACATCATCAATCTACTTACTTAGGTTTCTCTATCACTCGACCCAAAAGGTCTAGATAAAAACTATGGACTACCAGATGAATTCCACTCGTGCACACAAGAAATAAAATAATATAATACATCTTATTATAAATATTTAACATCATATAATAATCATATTCATCCCTAATCATCCCTAACCATTCCAAAATAGAAGATCAACCAAGCCTACTTCAAGCATACTAGGATAAACACATTACACAATTTGTCATTGTCACTTATACTATCAAGGAACTTCATCCACTCACCTATACACCTCCATTAAAATAATTAAATCATTTACAAATATCCAATAATATCCCCTTTTTTCATTAATGTCAACACCCATCATAAAACAATACACAACTCACCTATGGACTACCAGATGAATTCCACTCATGCACACAAGAAATAAAATAATATAATACATCTTATGGTAAATATTTAACATCATATAATAATCATATTCATCCCTAACCATCCCTAACCATTCCAAAATAGAATATCAACCAAGCCTACTTCAAGCATACTAGGATAAACACATTACACACTTTGTCATTGTCACTTATACTATCAAGGCACTTCATCCACTCACCTATACACCTCCATTAAAATAATTAAATCATTTACAAATATCCAATAATATCCCCTTTTTTCATTAATGTCAACACCCATCATAAAAAAATACACAACTCACCTTTCTTCTCTCTTCTCAAGCACTCTATAAGAAAATTTCTCCCCCTTTGATATAATGACAAAGTGGGAATTAAATAATCATGAGGGATATAAATAATAACATAAAGAGGAAAAAATATTATAAATATATTATAAACTCCCCCTTACCTTGAGCCTACCTTTTCTTTCCTTGATAACTTTCTAGTATAATATGTCAATACTCTTCTTCAACCAAGCACTACAACCAATGAAGAAAGAACACACAAAACATTCAAATATGATGGAACTTACCAAGAGACATATGAGAAGGACTCCCCCTAATATTTATAAGAAATTTCACCTCCTGATCATATTCATATCTCTACACACCATGAAGAATCACCATATAGGCTTACTAGCCTTTTCTCTCAAACCACCTCAAGGACCATCGAAAAAACTTCATGCTACTCACAAAATAGGAATCATGATCTAATCCAACCTGATAAATATCCTTGAAATAATCATACCTTTCTATTTTGAAGAAATTGAAAACAAATGACTCTTATTCTCACTAGGCTTATCTAGACTCATATCCCTACCTATAATTTGTAGAGCTCATAATTTTTAGTAGATATACCTTCAAGACATAAAACTTCATATCTATAGAATTATCATATTCCCATTCAATAGCACCGAGTTTCATCACCTAGATCATCCTCTACAACATACTTCCTTCACAAACTAGCTTATCAATTAGGCCTCCATATTGACAAAAACATGAATAATTTGAAAACCACAAACCTTCAAATCTCTATGAAACATGATTTGACAACCCATTTGGCCCATTCAACCTATTAATAATCCTTATATCTCAAATCATAACTCAAACCACTTTTTTAGTGGATCCCAAAACCCTAGAATCTCAAAATAAATAATATCAACAAAACTCCTTCTGGTCAATGCCCTTTTATGAAACATATGGCACACCTATAGACAACCATCACACACTTCTAGAACAAAATTATGAGCCTCCATACCTTTGATAAAATTAACTTTCTATAACCCATTTTAGGCTTTCTTGCCCTTAAGCCAAAACTAAGAAAAATAAGAGCACTCAAAAATCTTTTATTGGCATAAACAAGATCATCAACACACAAAACTACTTGGAACACATCATAAAGAAATGCACATACCTTTCTAAGCATCAAAATATTTTTGAAATTACATCAATCTCATGAGACCACCTAGAAACACCCATTTTGATCATACAGACATTGCATACACAACAACACTTGCTTCTCTACTAAAAGGAGTCTCTTAAGAAGCATAGATAGAGACACCCTACTTAATGATGTCCTAGAATAGTGTGAAACTAGGATTTTCCTATAACTCTTCATATTCCTTATCATCCTTGGTCATATGATACTTTTAGTTTTTCTTCTTCTTCTTAGGCTTAAGAGAAGCAACATGCTTAACCACTAAAATATTCTCCCTTTCTTCTAGGATTGGATTGATAATACATAAGACAACATAAATTCATGACACACCTTTTCATCTAAAGAATTCATATTGAAATTTGGAACCTCAACACTATGTATAGACAACTGATGTTCTATATATGAAACTTTCTCAACAATAAAAAAATGTTCACTTGGATCCCTACACACCTCAAAAATAGTCTTAACTAGAACCTTGATCCTCTCCTTGAGATTAGTCTCTTTATCCATAATATGAGTAGACAATGAGAGCCCTTAACACTCTTTAACTTCTATAGCATTCTTCACCATAGAAAATAGATTACTTGGAAAAATAGATCCATCATGACTCATCCTTACTACCTTTTGTTTCCATGAGTTAACTTTCCTTCTTCCTTGCACTCTAAGAGCCTAATTGAACTCATTTTGACTTGATGGCCTTTGCTTTCAGAATCTAGAAATGTGACCAATCTTCTCATAGTTGTAGCAAATAATACTCCTTGATGGAAACATAGTTTGTCTTACCTTCTTGGATAGAAAATTACAATGTGTCCTATGTCAGGACAAACAAAAAAACCTTCTCTTTTTGAAGAGGACTCACCTTGTCTAACCTTATGTGAACAATGGTTTATAAAGTATCCCACATCAAGCCAATTTAAGCACTTAAATTTGTTCACACCTTTTTCTAATGAGCCCCATCATACTTACATGAAAACTCATTTCTAAAAGGTCTCTTGCATTATTTATCTTTATGCCCAAATTGATTACATGTGTAACAATAACCATTGAAACTTGCATACCCCATGGCATTTGATTATATGATTTGATTTGTCTACATGTATTCTATCACCTTCATTCTTTGTCTAATAATTTTTCTTCAATGTTAGATTGTTTTTATTAATATTAGTCTTCATTTTGTCCTGACTTACATTCTTTGGTTCTTCTTTGTATCCAAGACCCGTTCTATCACTTGCATGCTTTTGATCATTCAAAATATTGTCTAGATCACTTGAGATCTTTTCAAATATCAAAAATTACTTCACCTTACTATATGTCTTTTCTAACTCAGACTTAAATTACTCATTTTGAATTACATACCTTAAACATTCATCTTTTTTTGGCTTTCAGGATTGTAAATAGAATTTTCAATTGACAACTAAGATGCTTGACCATATCTTCATGCTCCTTGGTATGTTCATTCATTCTTGCTTCATACACACTAAATTTATCCTCATAGTCCTTGATTTGAGACTTCATATTCTTATTAATCTTGTTTTCAATCTTTAGTTCTTTAAGGGCTTTCATCAATTTAGTCTCATAATCCACATCATCTCTATCAACATCTGAATCACTCCAAGTAGACTTTTTTTGATATGAGCAACTTCCATCCTCAGTCATGAATAGGGATTCATCTTCAATAGAACCATCATATTCATGATCATACTCTAAGTCAATCTCATCTGATGAGTTGTAATCTTCTTTGGTGTAGAGACTCTTCTTATTCTTGAAGGAATTCTTCTTGTTATTAAACTTTGTAAATTCTTTCTTATTTTATGTATTCTTATTTTCATCTTGGCCTTCATCATTATTCTCATTCTTATGAGGATACTTACGTGAAAAATGAACTATCTCTCCATAGTTGAAAAATTTAAAGGGTAGTTTAATCTTATACTTCCTTGAGCCTATTTTTAATTTCCTAGTAATCAAAGAAACTAGTTCATCCTCATCAATGTTAGATATCTCATCCTCTTTGGGTTTTTTACCTTGGAACTTCTTATTTAACTTCATTTCTATCTTTAATGTTACTTCATTATTTGGTGGTATATCATCATTTACTCTCATCTCATAGGAAATAAGGGTACCATGTAATTGATCCATCTTCAACTGAGTAAGATCATGACTTTCTTATATAGTAGATACTTTTGGATCAAACTTAAGAGATAGAGACCTTAATACATTTTGAACTACAGTATCCTCTTCAAGGTTCTTTCCAAGACCTCTTATGATATTCACAATCTCATCAACTCTGTATGAAAAGGATGTCATAGAATCTTCCTCCTTCATTTTAAGACTCTCAAATTATCTTCGATGAGTCTACAACTTTACCAACTTAACCTTTGAATTTCCTTCATGAATATCTGCAATTTATCCCATGTCTCTTTATCAAATTTACAATGGATTACCTTGGTTAACTCAATCTCTATAAGACCACAAGTAATGTTATTCATTAATTAATAATTATTCTCAAATAACTTCTTATCTGAAACACTAAATGGAGGAGTAGTAGGAGCAACATAACCATCCATAACAGATTTCCATACATCAAACCCTAGACATAATGTATCTCCTCATCCTTGTACTCTAAAAATCATAATTGGATCCATTAAACATAGGTGATTTATTATTATAGAAACCTCATTTCAGTTGATGACTACCCATATTATACCTTGGATCACATTCAAGCTGTCAAACCTTTACCAAAGGACTAATTGTGACACTAATTATTAGAGGTAAAATCACTATAAGGGGGGGGTGAATTAGTGAGCCTAGATAATATAAATTTAATTTCAAACATTTCAAAACTTTTAATTAGCTACCAAAATTATTCATGAAGCCTATATATCATTTATAGAAATGAATAATCAAGAACATAACACATGACATATTTGGGAAATACTCTTGGGGAGAAAACCCACTAGAACCTCTAATTGTACTATTATCCTATAATAATAAGATCCAATTTAGACCAATAACAACTGATTAAAGAACTACCATCCACTATTTTAGTGATACTATAATCCCACAAGGATCTATTATACCTATCTAGTTAAGCTTCCATAATAATTAGACCTTCAAAAAGTTTCACCTTGCAAGGAGGATACAACACCTAAATCTAGGAGTAGCCATAAAAACAACTAAGAATATAAAATCTCCTATCACACTAATTTCCTACTAATCTAATGGAGATATAAAGTACATAATATTTCTTCAACTCTCCACACTCAATGCATCCAAAGCCACCTTTTAGATCACCATTCACTCTTCAACAACAACTCTATCACCACATCAACAACATGACAAAATATTCATAAAAATAGACATTAATATGATCTAATTAATATCCCATACATTAGGAACACTTAATCTCTTTTGACTCTCAACCCTTCACTCTAAACCACATACACAAGCCTCTCTCTAGTCTTGAAACCATCATCTTTGGTTTCACTATTTATAGAGCGTACATGATTATCAACACTTTGGTTGACCATTAGACTTACATTAACCCTTAATTTTTCTCTCAAATTAATACATGTCTCAAAAAAATCTTCATAGGTTTTCCATAGCATCTATGGGTCACCTTTAAGTAGCTACACCTTTCAATTAGGCCCTTATAGATCTTATAGGTCTCCTAGAGACCTTTATACCCATTTAGCACATCATCAAGTAAAAAAATAAAATAATACCACTTTTAAATACATTTATCCATTACTTATGTCCCATTTGAAATCCTCAAATGATTACATTCATCTCTTATCGCCTATGTGTATGCTCAATCTACTCACATAGTAGCCTTGTACATAAGAACATTATGAATGGACACACAGTCAATTTATTAAGCATTTCTTATACTCAATATAGATTTATAACACCTTTAAAAACCACACATATCATCCTCATCAAGTATAAAATACTCCTCAATAGATAATTCGTCATGAGATATCAAAACAAGCTTGAACAATCATCTTGGGTCACTTGCAGGACACACTCAAACACAATCAAATTTGGAGCTTAATATATTTGCCTTTACATACATTCAAATATTCCAACTAGGTTATTTGGATGAACCATATATTCCTCTAAATTTTTTATTTTTACTCCATTAATACATTCATCCTAAATCAAAAGTTATAGGTAAAATACAAAGTAATGGTGTTTTCCTTTACAAATTTGAATATTCAAATCCTAACGATCATAGTTAAACCTCAAACACCATGATATCATATCATGTCCTCAACAATTATATCAATCATGACATATGATATTATTTTAATTAACTCAACCTTTAAATTTTATCTCTCATCATTAGCTCTTCATCTTGACTATTTGACTTAGTGTGCTATGTCGATCTCCTGTATGTAGCTTAGTCTTTATCTATGTTAAACATTAGACACCTTGACATCATCTCAATCAATATGCATGATTGATCTATATATCTATGAAAATATGATAAATTTTATATCTTATAATAATCTTGATCTTTACCTATGATCAACATTAAACTTTGAACACTTGTCCTCATCTTGCTACTTCTTTACACCTTGGAACAAACATTCTCCATTGATCCTTTTATAAGGAGCTTGATATTTAACTTTGTTAACTAATAAAAACATTGACTCATTTCAATAAAAATTCACCATATATCCTCACTATATTATCACCTATGAGATATTAAATCTCCATCTATTCATAATCTTTAACATCATGCAAAATAAACTAAGTATGGGGACTATTAATAGTTACTTGAGAAGCTAACTTTGAACCTCAATAATTTTTATTGCACTTAGATACATGATCTAAGATTTGAATTATAAGATAAAATTTCATATGGGAATCCAACCATATATAAATATGGTCTTAAAACCTTCATAATTATGAGATATAACACCATTAATATGCTTACTCAAATTTTTTGCCATAAAGCTAACTATGCCTTGAAATGACTAGAAGGCTAACTTTGCACATGTATATCTTTTGATTCACTTCATTTCATGACCTAAAATTTATAAAATAAAATTTAAGAACAAAATTTAACAAACCCATGTTACCATTTCCTCTTGACACCTTTACATGTGTGAAATATAACATCATCAAACTACTTACTCTGCTCTTTTAGAACTTAGAAAACATAGTCAAACTGCCTGGGAGGTCAACTTTGCACTTGTATATATTTTGTTGAACTTAATTGCATTACATAAAAATTTAAGAATATAAAATTTGGACTAAATTTATCACAACCATATGACCAACTCCCCCTAACACATCTACATGTGTGAATAATAATATCATCAATCTGCTCACTTATATTTCTCTACCACTAGACCCAAGAGGTCTAGATTAAAATATGGACTATCAGATGAATTCCACTCATGTACACAAGCACTAAAATCATAAAAAAAATCTTATGGGACATATTTCACATCATAAAATCATCACATTCATCCCTAATCATCCTTAACCATGCCAAAATAGAAGATCAACTAAGCCTACTTCAAGTATACTAGAACAAACACATTACACACTTTGTCATTATCACTTATACTATCAAGGCACTTCATCCCCTCACCTGGACACCTCCAATACATCATCATGACATCATTAAAAACTCTCCAATAGTAATAATTGAGGGTCTATTTTTTCCCTTATTTGATCAGGTATTGCAAGACACTAGGCATAATAATATCTTTTCAAAGAATGAAAAATCATTAAGAATAAATAAATTGGCCAAAAAATAATTAATGACCCATAAAAAAAGAAATACAAAGTTTTTTAATACAACATTAGTAAATATAATCCAAAATCAATTCAATAAATAATAATATATGCTTGCTTCATAGGGTGAACTAAAATTACTAAACAAAGAAATCAATAAAAGAAGACAAATAAGTCATTTACCTTCCTTAAAGACCCCATCTAGCCACTATTTTGTAAATACCTAAGCTCCATTTATGAATTAGGATTCTTTGTCAATGCGCTTAATTCATTCTAATGGTATTTCCCCTTATCTACCAATGGATTTGATCAATCAATATGAGGAAATTTTTAGGCTTTTAACACAATTTTGGCATTATATCTTTGCAAAATAAATCTTGATAATTGTCTATGGAGGCCATTGTATTTACAATTTCTTGAAATGAGACTAATCATCCATCTCAAGATCAAGATGTGTGGTCCAATATGGATTCAAATGAGACCAAATGTCATTGATATTATATTTAATATTTTTGAAAAAGTGAGTAATTAATACGCATGGCTCAACATTTTTAATTTTTATTGCATTTATGTTGATATTTTAAATTTTTAACTTTGTAACCAATGATGTCACATTTTCATATATTTATTGAATTTTCAATTTATAAAATTATATAGTCACTAATTTGACATGTATTTTTCACTTAAGCTTTTAATTATATTTAATTAGTTAACTAAATTTGATTAGACTTTTTATAATTCTTAGAATTTGATTAGTTGTCAAGCATTATTGGTTGAAAACATCAATTTACTAAGTCATAATTTTACTGGAGATGAATTTGAATAAGGTGATCATTTAATATAGGATAATTCCCCAATTAGTGACATATTGATGTGGTTTATAAATTTCAAGTTATGTGTACAAATAAATAAGAGTGTTTTAGTGGTTTTGGTCTAGTTTATGCACTATTATAGGAAGTCATTTAGGCTTCAAATTTTGACATGGTAGTGATGACAATTTATTGTCTACATTTTTTTCCTATTTGAGAAGGTGTTGCAAGACACTAGGAATAAAAATATATTTTCAAATAACAAAATTTTAAGAAGAAAAAATTTGGTCGAAGGAATAATCAGTGACCCATAGAAAAAGAAATATAAGGAGGGTTAATACAAAGTTAGTGAATGAAATACAAAATGAATTCAAGAACTAACACTATATGTTTTCTCCCTAGGGTGAGATATAATTACTAGATAGAGAAATAAATAAAATAAGACAAAAAGACAATTAATTTCCTTTAAGACCCCATCTATCAACTATTTTATAAATATTTGAGCTTGGTTTATGAAGTAGGAGTCTTTGTCAATGCACTTTGTTCATTCTAATGGAATCTACCCTTATCCACCAATGGCATTGGTCAATCAAGATTAGTAAATGGTGAATATTTTATCATGATTTTGGCATTATATCTTTGCACAATAAAACTTGATAATTGTTTATAGTCATATAAAATGTAAAAATTGGTAGCTTGAGCATGGATAACGACATCTAACCCTTAGGTCCCTCTTGTTTTCTCTCATGACCCTCATAGGCATCTTTTCACTAATTCCCAGCCATCCATAGCCTTCTATACTTGATTCCAACTAAGCCAGACCCATTTTCCATGAATAATCCATCCCCCCAAGTCCCATCACTCAGTAAAATAGTGCCACACTTATATTATAGCATTAATGCCACTCCTATCCTTTTTTAGTGCTTATGTTCAAGTGTATTTGGCCCTAATGGTTAATTTTTTCTAGTTCCACATCATTCTCCTTGTCAGCCTAATGTGAGTAAATTCAACCCATGGCCAATAGATCCCTATAAAATCCCATTCAAAGATCATTTAAAAAGGGTTCGAAAATATCACTAAGCAAGAAATAATACAAACAAGACTATTCAAGAAATCTTCCCTCTTCTCTACATATAACCAACCAATACACTTACAAGCTTATCCAAATCCTTACACCAGTCCCTAACTACCTCAAACACATCCATTTTATCATTTTACATCTTCATACACACTATTTCATAAATCACATCAAGTGGGAGAACTACATATGGCTTGATCCTTCTTCAGAGTATTAGTATGTAGGCAATGTGCCCACATAAGGGGTGTGGATACATGTTCAATGACTATTACACACACTAACCCCCCTCTCTTTCTCAAAATTGGTCAAAGCATAATGGATTATAGGGTTTGAAGAGAAAATATGCTCTATAAGGAACTCTATAGACTTTGAACTATTGAAAATTCATGGATAAGGTCACACAAACTTGACGAACAAAACCCAAAAATCTTAGATCCTTAGGACAACAATGGAAGAGGTATAATAAAACATTGGTGCCATCCCTATACACTTTTGATGCTCCTATACAATCATAAAATGAAGGTTATATCTTAATTTGTGATAGTGTCCCAATCCTATATGGTGAATCTCAAACCTTGTCTCAGTTAGATCAGTTAGTTTCCAGCGAAGTCTTATTTTCTCTCTTTTAATACTATTTTTAGAAAGGTCAAAATTTCAATCTAATTTAAAAAAATTAGTATCCTAATTATCACATATTTATTTACCAATTTTACTACTGATACCCTTTAACTAAATTAGGAATAATACACCAATATTATCAAAAATTGTTAAATTATTTGGTGAACCCGACTTACTTTGATTGTGCATAAAAACCCTAAAAATCATAGGGTAAAATTCATACTAATTTTTATTCTATTATTATAATTTTTTACCTGCATAATAAAATAAAAAATTAGCATTTAATTTTAAAATTTCTTAGTAATTTAAAAAAAAATCTTTCAACCCCTAGTTGTCCATACTAGGTCCCAGTATTTTCCTAGCAATTTTCCAATAATTTTGAGTTTTTACTAGCATATTAAAATCATAAATTCACTTCAAAATTCAAAATTCAATAGTAATTCTCAAAAATATTCAATTTTCCAAACCTGAGTTACATATACTAGGTACCATTAAATCACAAATTTCCATTTAAATTTCTAATTTTTCACCTGCATATCTAACTCACAAATTCACTTTCAATTTCAAAATTTCATAGTAAATCTCAAAATAATTATTTTTCAAAACCCTAGTTGAATATACTAGGTCCCATTGCTTCTTGAGGTATCACCTTACATGTTTATAAGCTCTATATCCTTTTTATGCCCTTTTCAGTTCCTTGTTTAGATTATATCCATTTAATCTTTTGTACTATTATCCAAGTTGTTTTCCTTATGCCACCTAAGTCTCTTGCATCTCTTCCTTTGAGACAAAGTGCAAGACTTATCAGTAATCCTCTTAAATTTACCTAGATTCTTTCAACTCAACCATATACCATGGATAAACAACCAAATCAGGTTCCTGTTATAGATTCTACACATCCAGATTACACTAATTTCAATGAGGATAATTTTGATGAAGATAAATATGAGAATAACAATGATGATACAAACACCAATGTTCATGATCCATCACATTAGAATCTTGCTCAACTTCCACCAATTTTTAATAATTAAGTTTTCCTCAATTAATATTTGATCCTACAAAGTTTTTAAGAAAGACTCTAGGATCAGCCCCAAGATCTTAATTTTATTTTACAATCTATCATGGAAATCAAAAAGGCTAAACAAGTTGATTCTTTCATTCCTTTAGAGTAACTAGTTACAAATGACACTATGTGGGAAACTATGTCTCAAAAACCCCCTATAGTATCCCAACCTGCCTCTATACCACCAGCTATAACTAGTACATCTTTGTCTCTTGATGTGGTATCCCTTGTGTAAGAGATAAGATATATTCAATCCAAGGTGCTAAATCTTGAGAAAGATGCCTCTAAACCTATGCAAGTTTAGATTATTTTTATCTATTTCATATATCATTGACACATCACATTGCTTCTACAACCTTGTCACAAGGTTTTGTTCAACGTAAGCTTACACTATATAATGGAAACGGTGATCCAAAAACACATTTAAGAGTTTTTCATGTAGCATACTTGGACTATGTACCAAATGATTGGCTACTTGCCAAGTTATTTCCATAGAGCCTAAAGGATTATGCTTTAAAATGGTTCTATAGTCTATCAAATCAGTCAATCAATGCATTCAATCCTTTAACTGACATGTTCTTAACTAATTTTAGCATTAACATTGGTGACAAGGTTTCTTATGCCCAAGTTGCACAATAGAAACAAAGGTCAAATGAGCATCTCTCAGATTATGTTCTTCAATATAAGACTATTTTAGCTAAGATGACTAGCCCCATAGTTGATCAAGAGTTACAAGATCTCTTCAAATATAGTCTCCTACTAGCTTTACATGAATTAATTATGTTTAAAAGATTCTCTTCCTTCACTAAATTATATCACACACTAAAGGAAAGAGAAGGCAAACTAAGTTTAATGGGTAAACTCAAGTGCACAAGTATCTCAAAAACAACAAACAAGAGTAACAACAAAGTACTATACAAATTCAAGGTCAATGATATCAAGATTCATAATCAACCCACAATTAATGTGGCTTTTGAACCCCCTCAGTGAGTGGTTTTATTAGCACCTCCTCAATAAACCTTTACCAATCTACCAATTTCTTCAGCTAGAGTTTTATAGTAGATATTGGAATGTAACATCATATCTCTCCCTCTTATTCAATAAGTTTACCCAACAAAGCCTCTTCCACAAGGATATGATCAGTATGAACTTTGTGAGTTTCTCAGGGCACCAGGCCATACAAAAAAATAAATGCATCAATTTGAGACAAGATATAATATTTGATAGATGGCAATCATATTGATCTTGGAACTTTAGTTGAGCCTCTTTAGGCAAAGAAAACATAGGATAAATGTTTGAAAATCTTCTCAAATCCCTTTCCACAAAATTTTAAATAAGAGGTAGGGGACACATCAGGGGTTCACCATGCATATCTTGCACATCCACCATCAAATACATATAGGGCACCTTCAGTTGAGACACAAACTTTGAGTAACATGATTGGTGTATAAAATTCTAGAGTTCCAACTAGACCTTCCATCTCCTTCTCAGAGTAGGAGATCATCAAGGATGATTCTTATTATCATGCACTCTTTATTAGAGCTTACATTCATAATCATCTTATTCAAGGTATTCTCATAGACAATGAATCTAGTGTAAACATGTGCACTATGATATTATTATAGTATTTAATATATTTAGAGTAGGATATTACCCTAATAGACATAGTTAACAATAGATTTAGTGGGCACATACAGGTTCATTGGGTGAGATTGTAGTTCTTTTATAGGTTGGTCCAACACATTTGGCCACACCATTCACTATTAATCCCAGTGTAGGAGTTTTTGATATGTTACTTGATTGACCATGGATTTAGAAACTTTAATAAGTGCTTTCTATAGTTCATAGATGCATGAAATTAATTCATGCTCATTAGGTTGTTGTAGTTGGTGTAGTTTCATGAGTTACCACTCCCCACATCAGAGCCATCTATTATTTCGCAAACACTAGTTTCAATTTTGCCACCAGTTATAATTTTTCCACCAGTTATAGTTCTTCCTCTAGATATAATTTAAATATAGTTGAGGCATCTATTTATAGCATAGAGATTTCATACACCTCCATAGCTTCAATATTCTAGACAACTTCTAGTTACATTGTTCACACCCAGGGCAATATCATTGAGATCTCATGCATCTACTTACATAGCACATATTCAAATATATTATCCTACTACCAGATGGGCCCTTAAGATCCCTATAATTACATCCACTTATCATAATTATAGTGGGACCCCAAACTTGGTTTCTACTTTAGAGATTCAAAACATTTATAACATATACAGCTTTCAAAGCTACATTCTCAACATTTCCATCATGTTTCATGATCACGCATGATTCCTCTCCTTGATATAGGACACCATGATATGGAGTCTCTTATGAGACTCATCAGTTAGTATCATCCCTTCCCGGCTTACTTGTACATAGTCCTTTTCAATTTTTTGTACATAGTCTCCTTATGATTGATTATACATATCTTTAAATAATTCAAAATCTAAAAACAATATAAAATATCAAAAATACAAAAATAATATAACATTTCAAAAATTAAAAAACATTCAAATAATTCAAAACATAAAATATATTTTGATTATATGCATCATCCATGATTTACATTTCTACTATCATGACTAGACTTACATTTGTTATTCTATGCTATTGTTTGTTGATTTATCTATATTACCATTCTTCACTTGATCTTGTTTGGGTGTGTGTAGTGACATCCAAATCCTTGATTGCTTTAATCTACCTATTAAGGGGGTATCCTAATTATACATCAAGACATATCAATATACATAGCCACCGGGGGCATCTTCTACATGACTACACCATCTAGGTTATATCATTCCTACACCATAAATTCTAGTTATCATGTTGATGTACATTAGTTACTCCCTTACATATATTACTATATTGACACTTCACTAGTATATAACACTCATGTATTCTCTTAGCATATACCTAGTCTTGTACTACATATCTTCCATACTTACCTTCTCACTTTGATTAGTTAGATGTGATTATATTTCCAGTATTTACATGCTTTACTTTCTTTCTTAGTGTAGCTAAATTATTTTCATTTCACAATTTTTGTTTGTCTCCTGTATGAGATTAGGACATTTACCAATGTCCTTTGATTTTATTAATGTGTGTGTCTTAGGACATTTTCCAATGTATTTTGCATGTACACTTATATGTGATTGTGGATTTCATGCCAACCTTACTTGTTTTAATTATATGTGTATATGGCATTTAAACATGCTTTGTATTCTTGACTTCCAATTTGAGTGACATGTGCCCATGTCCCTTATTTGCTTTCCCCTTGGCCACTATTGTACACTTATTTCTTCTTTCTTTATGTGCTTGTTTTTTTTACTTCTCATTATTTGCACTACCATGATCCACATCATGCATGATATTGCTATATTGGATGCCATGATAAACATCATGCTCCATCCCTCCTTGTCAAAAAATAACTAACAAGTAAAAACTCAACAAATTTCTTGTTATAGTTCATTACATTGTACATACTATTACATTTTTATATCTATATAGACATACCCCTATTGATCTAATAATATCTCATTACAAACCATGCTATATCTTGAGATATCTTGTTGATTATCATTTCCATATCATGTATATTTATAGCGTAACACACTTATAGGGCTCTTTCTTTTAAGGGATGTCATTACAGGGTCTTCATTCCTACCCTCAGAAGAGGGGGTAAAAAATATGGGTTTTGTCAAAGAGATCATAACTCTTAATGGTTGAAAAAATAACATTCAAAACACCCAGAATAGAAACCAAGCATCAAACTAGTCAGAACAAACCAGGAAAATAGTGAAAATGTTAGAATAGTTACTAGATTTAGCTTAGGACAACAACACCAAGATTGGAATACAACATTGGTTCCACTACTATCCATTTTTAGTTCTCCTAGCCAAATAGTAAAATAATTAGACATTCAAAAAGTAGGAAGAATAGTAGGTTTAACTATAGTTTTACATAGTCAAACTAGTTTAGAATTAGTAGTTTTTAGTACACTTTTGCTTAGAGAATCTAGATATAGAGGGAAATATGCATGGCATTATGTTTCTCACTTCTAATTTTATATATGGTATTTGGTATAACTTTTAGATTAGAATCCATGTTCTGGACACTAGTGATTGGGAGCATGTGCATGACACATTTCTTTTCTTTTCTTTTTGAGTTTAGCATCACCTAGGCATTCTTAGCAGTTGCATGCTTTATTCCATCTATTGGTGGTTGGTATAATTTTTGATTGGCTTTCATACAATCCTAAATTCCACATTTTGGAGTGGATTTTATATAAGCGTAGTGCACCAGTTTTGGAGTGGCTTTCATACAAGCCTAATCTTCATCTTTCAGAGTGGCCAAGAGTAGCCTAGTTTTTAGCATGCATTTGTATATACATGCCAACATTGTTAGACTATAGATCATTCATGGACTTCAAGAACCATATCATATGACATACATTTCATACCAGTATTAATTCATAACTTCACTTTACAGGGCAATAATAGAGCCAAAGGACTATCTAGCATTTGTATTCTTGAGCTACATATCTAAATAGATTGGAAACATAGTCCAAACATCAATTAACACATGTATGACCACCTAGATTCACTTAGTGGGTGATGATGGAGCCAAAGGGCCAAAATTTTCATTCTTGAGCCACTCTTAGGGAATTAAGCACTCAACTCCATTCACAATATCACTCTTGGTATGACATACCCAGTATATTTAGCATCACTCAACATCACTATAGGTTTTGTATTGGTTCACATACCTAGTGAGGTGTATTTATTCCTTTATCTTCCTTTCTCTTTCTCTTACCCAAATTTGTATTTTCTTATTTTAGATATAACATATCTATTAATAGTTGTTCTACTCTTTGTTTTTCTTACAAATTCATACTCCACAACATGCTCTCTCTATACACACCCAACATCACATAGCTTCATGAGCTTCACCCTTATAGGTAAGTTTGGGTATGATTTATATTTTTTATTTATCTTAATATTTCACTTTATTGCATCACTAGAATAAAGGGGGGGGAATATAGTCATATAAAATTCAAAAATGGTAACTTGAGCATGGTTCATGACACCCAACCCTTATGTCCCTCTTTCTTACTCTCATGACCCTTATAGGCATATTTTAACTAATTCCTAGTCATCCATAGCCTTCCAAACTTGATCCCAGCTAAGTTAGACCCCTTTTCCATGACTAATCCATCCCCCTAGGTCTCATCATCTCAATACAATAGCACCATGCTTGGACTATATTTTTGGTGCCACTCCTGTCCACTTTTGGTGTTCCTATCCAAGTGAATTTTTGGCCCCAATGGTTAGTTTCTTCCATTTTTCCATCCTTATCCTTATTTCCATAATGTGAGTACATTCAACCCATGACCAATAGATCCATATAAAATATTATTAAAAGATCATTTGGAAAGGGTTAGCAAATATCACTAAGAAAACAAGAATATAAGCAAGACTATTCAAGAAATCTTCCCTATTTTTTACATATAGCTAGCTAATACACTTAAAAGCTTATCCAAATACTTAAACTAGTCCCTATCCACCTCAAGCATATCTAGTTTAACATTTTGCATCTTAATACACACTATTTCACAAATCACATCAAGTGGGAGAATTACATATGGCTTGATCCCTCTTTGGAGTATTGGTATGTAGGTAGCGTGGCCACATAAGGGTGTTGATACACATTAAGTGAATCTTAAACACTATCCCCTCTCTTTCTCAAAATTGTTCAAAGCATAATGAAGTATAGGGTTTGAAGAGAAAATTTTCTCTATACAGATCTCTATAGACTTCTAGTTGTTGAAACTTTATAGACAGGGTCACACAAACTTGACAAACAAAATACAAAAAGCTTAGATCCTTAGGACAACAATAGTAGAGGTATACTATAGGACTAGTGCCACTCCTATCTACTTTTGATGATCCTATCCAATCATAAAACAAAGGTTAGATCTTAATTTTTAACATTATCCTAGTCCTTCACAGTGAATCTCAAACCCAATCTCAACCATATCAATCAATTTCTAGCTAAGTCTTATTTTCTCCCTCTTATTAATATTTTTATAAAGGTTAAAATTACAATCTAATTTACATAAATTAGTAGCTTAATTATTACATATTTATTTACTGATTTTACTACTCAGGCCCTTTAACTAAATTAAGAATAATACACCAATATTCCCAAAAATTGTTAAATCATTGTCGATGGAGGCCTTTGTATTTATAATTTTTTTGAAATGTTATTGGCTGCCCATCTCAAGATCAAGATGTGTGGTCTAAGATTGATTCAACTTTAGAGACCAAATGTCATTAATGTTGTACTTAATATTTTAGAATAAGGGAGTAATTAATAGGCATGGCTCAACATTTATTATTTTTATTGCATTTATTTTTATATTTTGCATTTTGGATTTTGTGACCAATGATATCATTATGATGTCACCTTTTTATATATATGTTGAATTTTCAATTTCAAAAATTAGATATTCACTAATTTTACATGGATTTTTCACTCAAGCATTTAATTGTATTTAATTAGTTAAGTGAATATGATTAGATTTTTTGTAATTTTTAGAATTTGGTTAGCTACCATACACTATTCCTCAAAAACCTTAATTTACTAGGTCATAATTTGACTGGAGTTGAATTAGAAGAATACAATGATTTTATATAGAACAATTCCCTAATTAGGGACATATTGGTGTAGTTAAGCAATTACATGTGACATATGTGGATGAATCAAAATATTTTGGTAGCTTATGTCTATTTTGTGCATTATTACGATAAGTCATTCGTAATTGTAATTTTGACATGGTAATGGTGATAATTGAGTGTCTACATTTTCTGCCTATTTAAGAAGTCATTTTGAGACACTAGGCACAATAACATCTTTTCAAATAATGAATTATTTCTTAAGAAGAAAAATTTGGCTGAATAAATATAAGTGATCCATAGAACAAGAAATACAAGGGTTAAAATAATATTAGTGAATGAAATCCAAGTTGAATTCAAGAACTAACACACTATATTTACTCCCTAAGGTGAGCTAGAATTACTATACAAATAAATCAATAAAAAAAGACAAAAAAGATATTTACCTTCCTTGAAGACCCCATATAACAACTATTTTTCAAATGTGTGTGTTCAGTTTGTGAAGTAAGAATCTTTGTCAATGCACTTTGTTCATTCTAATGATATTTCACCTTGTCCACCAAAGGATTTGATCAAACAATATTAGGAAATGGTGAAGCTTTTACCATAATTTTGTTATTATATCTTTGCACAATAAAGTGTGATAACTATCCATGGTGGCTCTTATATTTATAATTTTCCTAAAATGATACCAATTATCTATCTCAAGACCTAGATTTGTGGTCCTAGATTGATTCAACTTTAGAGACCAAATGTCATTAATGTTGATTAATATTTTATAAGGGATTAATTAATTGACATGACTCAACGTTTTAAATTTTTATTGCATTTAAGTTGATATTTTGCCTATTTAAATTTGTGACCAATGATGTCACCTTTTTAGATATTTTTTTTAATTTTCATTTTCCAAAATTAAATATTTAATAATTTGACATGGATTTTCACTTAAACATTTAATTGGGTTTAATTAGTAAAGTAAATCTAATTAGTCTTTTTTCAATTCTTAGAATTTGATTAGTTGTTATACAATATTATTGAAAAATGTCAACTTATTAGGTCATAATTTTATTGGAGATTAATTAGAAGATGATGATGATTGCATATAGGATAAGCCCCTATTAGGAAAATATTTATGCACTTTAGTAATTACATGTGACATGTGTGGATGAATCAAAGTATTTCAATGGTTTTGGTTTAGTTTGTGCATTATTATAAGAAGTCTTTCATAATTGTAATTTTGACATGATAATGGTGAGAATTAAGTGTACATATTTTGTCCTTATTTAATAAGGCATTACGAAACACTAGACACAATAACATCTTTTCATACAATGAATTTTTTTTAATAAAAAAGTTGGTTGACTAAATAATCAGTGACCCATATAAAAAAATACAAATAGGGTTAATATAACATTAGTGAATGAAATCCAAAATGAATTCAAGAAGTAATAGTCTATGTTATCTCCCTAGGGTAAGTTAGAATTACTAGACAAATAAATCAATCAAAGAAGATAAATAAGACATTTACATTCCTTGAAAACCCCATATATCAACTATTTTACTAATGCCTAAGCTTAGCTTGTGAAGTAAGAATCTTTGTCAATCCAATTTGTTCATTCCAATGACATCTCCCCTTGTCCACCAATGGATTTGATCAATCAAGATGAAGAAATGTTTAATATTTTAGCATAATTTTGGTATTATATCTTTACACAATAAATATTGATAATTGTGCATGGAGGTCCTTGTATTTATAATTTTCCTAAAATGTTATTGACTATCCATACCAAGATCAAGATATGTGGTCCAAGATTGATTCAAAATTGGAGACCAAAATTCATTAATGCTTCAATTAATTTTTTTCAAGAAGGGAGTAATTAATAAACATGGATCAACATTTCTAATTTTTATTTCATTTTTGTTGATATTTTGTCTTTTTGACATATGACCAATGATGTGATGATGATGCCACATTTTCAAATATTTATTAAATTTTCATTTTCAAAAATTAGATATTCATTAATTTGACATGGATTTTTCACTTAAGCATATAATTGGATTTAATTAATTATGTGAATCTAATTAGTTTTTTTATAATTCTTAGAATTTGACAGGTTACCATGCATTATTAGTCAAAAATGCTAATTTACTAAATCATAATTTTTTTGGAGATGAATTAGAATAAGATGATTAAGTACATGATAGTACACCAATTACAGAGATATTGATGTATTTCAACAATTTTACATGATGTATAGAAATGAATCAACATGTTTTAGTGGTTTTGGTCTAGTTTATATGTTATAGAGGGAAGTCATTTAGGATTGAAATTTTGAAATGGTAGTGTTGATAATTGAGTGTCTACATTTTGCCCTATTTGAAAAGGCATTGTGAGACACTAGGCATAGTAACATCTTTCCAAATAATTAAAAAGTCATTAAGAAGAAAAAAATTGACTGAAAAAATAATCAGTGACCTATAGAATAAGATATACAAAGAGGGTTAATATAATATTGGTGAATGATATCTAAAACAAATTAAATAACTATAACTCAATGACTGTTACCTAGGGTGAGCTAGAATTACTAGATAAAGAAATCAATAAAATAAGACAAACAAGAAATTTACCTTTCTTAAAGATCAGATCCAGAAACTATTTTTCAAATGCTTGAGCTTGGTTTATGAAGTAGGAGTCTTTGTCACTACACATTTTTCAGTCCAACAACATCTCCCCTTGTCCATCAATGGATATGATCAATCAAGATGAGGAAATGGTGAATATTTTAACATCATTTTGGCATTATATTTTTCCACAATAAAGCTTGATAATTATCCATAAAGGCCCTTGCATTTATAATTTTTCTAGTTTTGAAATGATACTGATTATCCATCTCAAATTCAAGATGTGTGGTCCAATATTTATTCAATTTTTGATATCAAATGTCATTAATGTTGCAATTAATATTTTATAAGAAGTGAGTAATTAATAGGCATGGCTCAACATTTTTTATTTTTATTGCACTTATGTTAATATTTTAATTTTTTGATTTATGATCAATGATGTCACAATTTTAGATATTTGTTGAATTTTCATTTTCAAAAATTAAATATTCACTAATTTGAAATGTATTTTTCACTTAATTGTTTAATTGGATTTAATTAGTTAAGTGAATCTAATTAATTTTTTTACAATTCTTAGAATTTGATTAGTTACCTTATATTATTGCTCAGAAATGTCAATTTACTAGGTTCTAATTTGACTGGAGATGAATTATAAGAAGTTGATGATTGTATATAGGATAATGATCCAATTTGGGACACATTGATGTAGTTTGACAATTACACATGATGTGTGTGAGTAAATCAGAGCGTTTTGATGGTTTTGTTCAAGTTTGTGTTACTTCATGAAGTCATTCAAACTTATAATTTTGACATGATAGTGATGAAAATTGAGTGCCTAAATCTTTCCCTTATTTGAGAAGGTGTTACAAGACACTACACATAGTAACATATTTTCAAAGAATGAAATTTTTTTAAGAAGAAATTTTTTTGTCAAATAAATAATTAGTGACCCATAGAATGAGAAATACAAATAGGTTTACTACACTGTTAGGAATGAAATTCAAAATGAATTTAAGAACTAACACTCTATGAATTATCCCTAGGGTGAGATAGAATTATTGTACAAAGAAATCAATAAGACAAACAAGACATTTAAATTTATCAAAGACCCCATCTAGTAAATATTTTACAAATGCTTGAGCTTAGTTTGTGAAGTAGGAGTCTTTGTCAATGCACTTTCTTTATTCCAATGACATCTCCCCTTGTCTACCAATGGCTTTGATCAATCAAGATAATGAATGGTGAAGCTTTTAGCATGATTTTGGAATTATATATTTTCACAATAAAGTTTACTAATTATCTATGGAAGCCCTTATATTTGTAATTTTCTTTAAATGATATTGACCATCCATATCAAGATCAAGATGTGTGGTCCAAGATTGATTCAACTTTGGAGACCAAATGTCATTAATGTTTCAATTAATATTTTATAATAAGGGACTAATAAATAGGCATGGTTAAACATTTATAATTTTTATTGCATTTTATTGATATTTTTTATTTTATGACCAATGATGTCATGATGATGATGTCACCTTTTTAATATATATATTGAATTTCCATTTTCCAAAATTAGATATTCACTAATTTGACATATTTTTCACTTAATAAGTTAATTGGATTAAATTATTTAAATGAATATGATTAGTATTTTTGTAATTCTTAAAATTTGATTAGTTGTCATGTATTATTCATTGAAAACATCAATTTTCTAGGTCATAATTTGACTGGAGGTGAGTTGGAAAAAGGTGATGATTGTGTATAGGATAATTCTTTAATTAGGGACATATTGATGAAAATTAGCAATTACATGTGACATGTGTGGATGAAATAGAGTGTTTTAGTGTTTTGGTCTAGTTTGTGTGTTAATAAAAGAAGTCGTTCAGACTTAAAATTTCAACATGATAGTGGTGATCATTGAGTGTTTGCAGTTTGTCTTTGTTTGAGAAGGTGTTACGATACACTAGGCATAGTAATGTATTTTAAAATAATGAAAACATTATTAAGAGAAAAAATTACCAAATAAATAAGTAGTGACCCATAGAACAAGAAATTCAAAGAGGGTAAATACAATGTTAGTGAATGAAATACAAAAAAAATTTAAGAACTAACACTCTATGCTTGCTCCCTAGGGTGAGATATAATTACTAGGCAAATAAATCAATAAAATAATATAAACAAGACATTTACCTTCTTTGAAGGCCCCATCTAGAAATTGTTTTGCAAATACTTGAGCTTAGTTTGTGAAGTAAGAGTTTTTGTCAATGCACATTTTTCATTCCAATAACATCTCCCCTTTTCACCAATGGATTTGAGCAATCAAGATGAGGAAATGGTGAAGATTTTAGCATCATTTTGGCATTATATATTTGCACAATAAATCTTGATAATTGTCCATGGAATCCCTTGTATTTATAATTTATTAAAATGATGTCAACTATCCATCTCAAGATCAAGATGTGTGAGATGAAATGTCATTAATTTGCAATTAATATTTTGAAACAAGGGAGTAATATATAGGCATGGCTCAACATTTATGTTTTCTATTACATTTATGTTTATATTTTAAATTTTTGACTTTATGACCAATGATGTTATGTAATGTCATCTTTTAAGATATATATTGAATTTTCATTTTTCAAAATTAGATATTCACTAATTTAAAATGCATTTTTATTTAAGAATTTAATTTAATTTAATTAGTTAAGTAAATCTGATTAGGATTTTTACAATTCATTAAATTTGATTCGTTGTCATGCACTATTGGTTGAAAACATCAATTTTTTAGGTTACAATTTAATTAGATATGAATTGGAAGAAGGATATGATTTAAGAAAGGATAATTCCCTCATGAGGGACATATTGATGTGATTCATAAATTACACATGATATATGTGGATGAATTAGAGTGTTTTGATGGTTTTGGTCTAGTTTTTAAATTCTTATGAGAAGACATTCAAACTTACAATTTCAAAAATACTATGGTGAGAATTGAGTGCCTAAATTTGTCCCCTATTTAAGAAGACATTACGAGACATTAGGCATAGTAACATATTTTCAAATAATGAAAAATTTATTAAGAAGAAAAACTTTGGCTGAAGAAATAACCAATGACCCATGATTCCCCCTTGAGAGGGTAGGTAGAGATGAAAGACATGCATGGGATCTTGAAAAGATATAGAATAAATAATAAAATTAACCCATGGATGAGGTTAATAAAAATGATCCAATGCTAGTATTTATTCATTTTTAATGGTAAAAGAAAATAGAAAATAATCGGCCCCATGATGGGGGAAAGTGGGAAGGATACATTCCAAAATAAGTGGAAAATTTTGACTTGCACCAAATAGAAATTTGTTGCATTGGAATTGCAAGAAAGACTTCATAAGGGAATTGGCCCCAAAAATAGAAATCCAAGTTGATTGATAATAGTATGCCCTAGTAGGGGAAATTTTATCATTTTATTCAATGAGTTATCCCAATAGGGCAAGTTTAGTCATTGATTAGTCTAAATGGTGTGACCCAGTAGAGAAAATTTTCATTCTAATAAATGATGATTAGGTACGTGATGATATGGTTGGAAGAGAATGGACAAGGAGATATCTTGTTGAAACACTACTTATTATATTTCCAACCACTTGATTTTTGATATAGTAACACAATGATATACATTATTATATAAAAGACTGGTGTCTAAGCAGTAATGTGCATAAGGACTAGCCCCTGATCTAAGAGAAAAAAATGACAACCTTATACCAATGATAAAAAACCATGATGGGAATGTTGGTGTATGCCAATGGGTAAACTCAAGTACAACCATGTAACAAGAATAACCATTATGATGACTTTATCAACACTATGGATTGATTCAAGGTGAAAATATAAAAGGGAAACAAATAAGCATGCATAAAAAAAATTCAAAGTGAAATAAAAACAACAAAAATAATCTAGTTGTGCAAATAAATGCATCAAGATCAATGAAAATATCCCAAGCATTACTAGGTAGACCCATGATGCCCCATGAGGGTAGAGTGGAAAAATTATTTTTTGATAATTGGGCCCTCAAATAGAATAAATAAGCATATGATTCAATAGAAAAGGTTGAAAAATAGAGTAATTAGAATAAAACAAATCAAAAAATGGGTGCATGAGGCAAAAATAATCCTTCCAAGAAGAAAAAGGGGTTAAAAATAGGCCAGTAGTTATTCAAAAATTTTGACTATAAATTCAACCCTAAGATTGAAAAACATTCATTTTTACCCTCCACTATTACAATTCAGATCTTCAATTTTTATGCATGAGAGAGATGAATAAAATGGTGAATATCCCTCACTGCAAACACCTTGGGGAATGAATTTGAGAGTGCCAACAACCTTCAAGGAATGGGGCATATGTAAGTACCCTTTTTATTTATCTCTAAAAGTAGATGAAAAGGTATTTGTACCATTCTCAAAAATATGAAAATGGTGAAATAACCAATGAAAATGAATGGAATTCCACATGAATGATGATCTCCCATCAAAATTGGCAAGATTGCCAAAACATATGAAAACTACCAAAATAATAAAATCACATATTTTGTCAAAAATTACATAAATAGTGATATAGACAAGAGAAGGGGGAATATGTGGGACAATAATTAGAATAATGAGCTAAAAGGTGAATTATCATAATAAATAATGGTGCATGAGAATGGTAAATTCACTATAAATAATTAGGATATCCTCCCAAATAATAGGGATGACTTGTGAAATAGCTAAGTCATGGATTAGAGAAGGAAAATGGTGGGATTGACCTTTATAATAAATAAAATGGTCTATAAAATGGTGAAGTCACCAAGTAAAATGATGAGGTAGCCAGAAATGGAAAATGATCCATGAGAAAGGGAAAACTAGGATAGAAGAATAGAACTATGTCTAAAATGGTAAATTGATCAGCTAAAAGAAAAATAGACAAGTGATTAACTTGATTCTATTTGGTGTGTGATACGTAAGATTATTAGGATTCATGATGGCATGAAAGTGGTGGTCATAAGTACTACATCAACTTGATATTATGATGGATGGGATAGTGTGGATCTTAGAGGTAGTGGATTTATGGCATATATCCTGGATACTAGTTACTCAAGTTGATCATGCTTATTTTCCATGCTAGTAGAGTGATAGAACTTCAAGACTTCTAAATCTCATCTCCTAACTAGTGAGGCTACTATGAATTTAGGGGATGCACATAGGATCTTATGAGTGCATATTAGGGGTCAACAGATCTACTAAATATTGGAGGGTAGGATAGTAGTAATGGAAGATATTATTGGTGTGATGGATATTGTGATTATAGAGGGATCCATGAACATTGATTCTTTGGAAGATCTATCTTATCCTACAATAATTATTCCTAAATTAGCACCACCTCTAGTTTAGGGTTTAGTTCCCCATGAGGTATTGATCATTATGGCTCTTATTCATGACCTCTTATTACCCAACAAGAGCATATGATTCTTCTATATTAGGCTCACATGAGTGGTAAAAAATATAATGGATCTCACCACTAAATTTTCATGGGGTCCTATGATATTAGCTTATCTATACCATGAATTGTGTATGATTTCTTATGATAGGGCCCATACAATTGGACATAACACTCTACTCTAGGTCTAGGCCTAGGATCACATCACCATAGAACAACCAATTGGTTAACAGTTTAGAGGGGCCCTAAAGACCATGTTAGTTCCATATTGGAGTAGGTCTACAAGGCCATTAGGGAGATTTGTAGTTTTACCATAAATACATTGATGATATGGTAGACAATAACTTCATTTGGTATCCCTATATGGACATTTAGTTTGTCTAGATAGATGACAACTTTATGAACACATATATGCCAACACCCTGTTACATTATAAGTTAGCATGAATTAATTATGGATATGTACATGTCATATTGCATACATAAATAGTTTAACTTATAACAAAGTGTTAGAGGGGACCCTCTTATTTGTGCATGTCACATGATAAATTAGAGAGTGGGGGTTACTAATACTGAGAGCTCGGGTCATCATGAGTTTTGATATGGTACAACCCATAATATGGGCTTATGTAAGTAGGACTAAAGATGTTATCATGATAGATGCTTATATAACATGGTGGGTAGGCTTCTAATCCATCTGATTGATTATACCTGAGCCCCAAAAATCATGGTATCATGAGAGGAGAGTGTGATAGAGGATCAATATGAGGTAGGCACATGCATAGGTAGATGTATAGGGATAAAGTCCCACATAATAAGTGATACCATAGGCTATTCTCATATATATTTTTAAGTTACAGTGCAATATCTTGTATAGTAGGTTCTTTATATCTCTATGCATAATATGACATAATAGTTTATGCATTTCCCATTTTTATAGGGTGGTGTTGGGGATGGGGATGGGGATGGAGATGGAGATGGAGATAATGGATAGGGTCCTCCATCAAATACAAAGATGGTTGAGGTAGTAGGTGGTGCCTCAAGATAGTATATAAGTATAGAAGAGGCTAGGACCTTTAGCATAGGTGGAGGTAGAGGTATAGGGGAGGCATGGCCCTCTAACATAAGGATAGGAGAGGCTATCACCTCTAACACAAGGAGATTAGGATAGGATCAAACACTTATTGATAGGATATAATGTGAGATCACAATGTAATTATTAGATATTTTAGATTTGGAGAAGGATGTGGTTGGGCTATGAGATGAGCTAGCTATAGCCTAGGTAGAGACCACCAAGCTATAAGGCATCATTATAGCCCAAGATATGGAGATTGTTACATTGATAGGGCATATTTCTTAGCTAATATTTGTTCAAGATTAGTTGATGGCATGGGATGTAGAGATAGTGATAGTCATGGTTGAGTGGGATAAAGATCATGTAGACTAAGATAAGGACATTAGTGATGTAAATGAGGTTTGGTAGGATGTATTAGATTAGGGGATGTTTAGGGCATTAGCTAATGTGATTATGACTAAGTATGATGCCTTATGCATGAAGGATGATGTCATACATGTGAAGGATGATATTTTATACAATCATAGTTTATATGAAAAAATTATACCATTAAATTTTATATATCGTACATTTATAGAGTATTCATGAACCCAATAGACCAGTAAGACATCTAGGTCACAACAAACTAAAGCTTCAGAACCATCAGTGGCATAACTAGATCCATAATGGGTAGTGATGGATATACCACCACCATGTCCACAACCATAAAAAACACTAAGCATAATATTATAGATACCCATTTTGGTATAATTACACATATTTCTAGTCTTATTATATGTATATGCTTCTTTACCAAGAATTATACATCTAGTTATGCATCTTTCATGGACCTCTTTGGTTCCATCTTATTTCACTTAATTTACCTAATCCTTGGGCTTGTGTTCTATGCCTTTTTATCTTCATCCAATGTATACCAAATACCCATACCTATTTTTCTTGTTATCTATATGTTTTATCCCCTATATGCTTATGTCTATCCTAGACACTAGCATTGATGTTAGTGTCTAACCTCAATACAAATATCAAAACTCATCCTTTTATCTCTTTCCATATCTTTCACTCTATTAATATATTTTTACCCCTCTTTTCCCCTCTTATGGTTGGCTTTTCACATGTCACTAGGTGTAGACACATAAAACCACACATAATATTTCTAGATGTTAAAATACCTTGAAATACCTTAGGGACCACATAACCCTTCTTGACCCACTAACCAACCCATCAAATCTTGAGTCTATTTATCCACTTAGTTAAATAAACTCATTATCTTACTAACTATCCCTTCACCCAACCCTTTTTACCTCACCTTAACCCCATTTCCATTAGACACTCTATCATTGATGGTCATCTTGACCATCGACAATTAGGTTGACCATTAATGGTCAGGACTTCCTCATTATTACACAAATACCAACTATGAAAGCTAACACAATGTAATTAAATTATCTACCTTACCCATTTCTAACAAACTCCCAAGCATTGAAATTAGCAAGCTAACCTACTTGGGAACCTTCTATCCTCCATCTCTCTTTTCCTATAAAAGGAGGGGAGTATGAGGTGAAAAGGATCATCACAAGTATTCTATCACATATGTATTCAAGTTTCCCAACCAGTCTTCTTCCATTAATTCAAAAATAGTAACAGAGATCTGAACCTCTATCAAAATTTATCTCAAGACAAAGCATCATTAATCTACCAAAATTACTCTACCCATCAACCATCAGCCATTTAGTAAGTAACTAGTATATTTGTACTTCAATCTTGTTATTCTAGTTTTTGATCTCTCTCCCCCATCAGACCTTTTTTACATCTTGATTTCTAATTCTTAGACCCTTAATAGACCCTTACTTCATCATTGATATAGTTTGTAACTCCTTTTCTAAACACCTCCAAAAATCCAAAGACAACCACTAATGGTTAGAACAATTGCTAATGGTCACCTATAATAATAAATGGTTACCCAACCATCGATGATCATCTTAACTATTGATGGTCACCTTAACCACCAATGGTCACTATGGTAATAAATAATAGCAAGTTATTTATAACCCCTTACCCCTAATGAAATCCAACTTTATGTGTCCCTACCTATTCATAGACCCCTGCCTAATTTTTTAAGCTTGACCTAATCTATTTTAGCATTAGTATTGACCCACT
Organism: Torreya grandis; assembly: GCA_037957365.1. Classification (NCBI taxonomy): domain Eukaryota; kingdom Viridiplantae; phylum Streptophyta; class Pinopsida; order Cupressales; family Taxaceae; genus Torreya; species Torreya grandis. The sequence continues at coordinate 2,228,580 of JARHVA010002776.1, read as the reverse complement.
TTTTCTATATTTAGTTATTTTCTCTATCAAACATTCACTTTTTTCTTGTATTTCATTTCAATTCCTTTTTATTAGTGGATGCAATTATCTTAATTTTATCTCTTCCAACTTAATTATTATCAAAGAGTAGATTGACAACCTCCTAGTAAGCTCACGCTTCTTGGATCCAGCTCATGCTAGGTAGTCCACCTAACTATATTTATAACAACCCCTTTTGTTAGTGAATTCTTATCTATAAGTCATTCCTTCCAAGATAAAGAGGAGATCTCCATACTCATCTAGATTATGTGCACATAACAAACAAGTTCTTATACCACACCCTTATTACTAGTTTCTTATCTTCTTCCAAAATTAAGAAATGAGCAAAAATTAAGAGAATCATTTTGGCACACCCGGTGGGACCCTAGCATCATCTAGGTGCCCTTTTCTTCCTTTATTCTATGCTCATACAATAAAATCTGATATTTATTTTAGGCTTAAAATAAACCTTTCATATATTTATTTCTTTTTTGTTTTTAGTTTATCTAGTTAACTTAAAATCAAAAGTAATCAAATGTAATTTCACTCTTGTTATCACACACTTTAACAAACTGCATAATAAATAAACACATCAAAACAAACTTAAGACAAGGCCCAACTAGGATTTCATCACCTAGCAATAACCTTACCCTTTCCTAATAATCTTACTTGGAGGTAATTACCAATGGAAGAACCAACTCAATTCTTTGGTTGAGTATAAACTCTAAAATTCATTATATCTTGGCTATGCACCCAACACCATTATCTTTGTGGTGTGTGAAGTAAGGGGGTAGGCCCTAATATCAATCCACATACTAAAATTCAATATAGATTAATTTTGAGATCCTTTAATACCTAAAACCAACCTTAAATTTCCTCTTTAGTACCCGATCTACAAACCAAATTTCTTCTTCACACTTTCTAAGGCATAATCTAAAAGTGATCTAAAAAGAATCCTAAGTTTTAAACATACTTTAGTGTATGTTTTTATTGCTTTAATATTATTTTCCTTTTACTTTCATTATGTTTGAGTTGTGATCTTTTCATCATTTCTTTTCCATTCTTCAAATGGTCTTTACTAAACAACAGTTGAGGAATCAAACCAACCAAGAACCATCATCTTACTCTTCATTTTTTTCCATGGAGTATACTTTTGATGTTGAGATTTCTCCTCATCTTTCTCCCCCTCCTACCATGCCTTAGATATTTATCAAGGGTGATGTGGATTTTTATACCTTCCTTGAGAATAACCCTATGATCCTCCAACATTACCTTAAAACCTTAGCTCATTGCACCCCTATTGCTTTGATTCCTCTTATGGATCCACCTTATGGTATGCCTCCCCATATTATGATTGGTGATACCTATACCCAACCTATGATCACCTAAGCATCTTCTTCCACCCATAACCCTTCTTTTACCACCACCCAAACTCAATCCAACATCCCAACCAATAACCAAAACCCCCTATACCAACCAACACTTTCAACATAAGAACAACCTCACCTCTTGTTCCCATACCTCATCCACCATGGGGGTATCTTCTACCCCTATTTAGACCATTCCTCTTATCATTACCAATCCACCAATTTCCACCCCACTTCAAAATTGTTAGGTTGTGAAGCTAAAAGCTTCACTGATGCAAACATGGAGGAGGTGCTGAGTGTCATAGTAATCGGCATCGATCAGGACAGTTGACATCGGTCAGTGGTAGACAAGAAGCTACTGACATCAGTCATGGATCGGTCAACATCGGTCATCTCTAGACAAACAATGACTAACATCAGTCACCTATGCATTCTAAAACTGTTAGTTACACGAACAGTTAGTTTGTTGAACGTCCAGTTTGCAAGTAAAGACTAATTTTAGTCTTGAGTCTGTGTTTCTAATTATTGTAATTGGAAAGTCCAATTATTGTTTAGATGGGATCTATTTAAGAGACCCATGGGGTTGTATTGTAAAGTGAGAGAATCATAAGGACTTGGTGAGGCAAGGACAAGGGTTCTCCTTGAGTGTAAGATCTAGGTCGGTAGGTGTGCAAGACCAGGTTGATCTACAGGTGTGCAAGATCAAGTGAGATCTACATGGCAAGTAAGGTTGGTTAATCTGTAGGTGTGTGTGTGTGTAAGGTCAAAGGAGATCTGCAACACAATAGGTAGCAAGATCAGGTGAGATCTACTTGGAGTATGGTGTGTACTCGATGGTACTGGCAGTATTGTTACTGACTGGTTGAAATAACAACTTTGTGTTTGAGTTGATTATTTGTAATTAAGAGAGAGAACTCTTGAGGGAAAATTACTGGTATGCCCAAGAGGTGTGGGAAGAGTGTGATTTCTTCATTGTATTTCCTTTTGGAAGAGTGTTAATACAAGATTGTATTGTCTCTCACATTCTGTGTTGTTTCTAAATTCTAGTTACATATTACTTCTAGTTTAATTTTGTGTTTAGTTGCTTATACAAAGGTAATTAAGTGTACTCTTAAGGAGTAGGGATCCTGTCAAGTGGTATCAGAGCTTTGTGAGCTTAGGTCCTATCAAGTGGTATCAGAGCTAGGTTGCAGGTTCACAGAGCTTGGTTAGCTACACTAACAGGTGGTCAGAGCATGTTAAGTGTTTGATTACAGGTCACTCTCAGGGGTTTTTGATTGAGTGGGAGTAAAGCAATGGTAGAATAAATTAAGCTAAGAATGGAGAAACTCGATGGCAAGAATGATCAATTACGGTATTATGGAAAGAAAGAGCAGGTAAAGAAAGATTGTTGGTTAGTAGAAGATCAACATGAAGGAAATGAAGAAGCAGATGTTACAGGTATTGTTGCACAAGATGCTCTTGTATGTTCCTTGAATAAAGTAGAATCTTGGGTTTTAGATTCTGTTGACTCTTTCCATGCAACCTGAAATAGAGTATTTTTCCATGATTATGTCTAGGGAGACTTTGGAAAGATTTATTTAGGGGTTGGTGAGCCTTGTCAAATTATTGGCAAAGGGGAAGTGCAGCTGAAATTGTAGACGGGAAACACATGGGTGTTGAAGGTGGTCATGCAGGTCCCAGTCCTGAAGAAGAGTTTAATTTTTGTAGGAAAGTTGGGTGATGAGAGTTGCATAGTTACTCTCACAGCGGAATCTTGGAATGTTTCCAAGGGTACACTTGAATTAGCATGTGGTAAGAAAGTAGGTACTCTTTATCTATTTACTTGTATTATTGATTCTCCTTCTGGTTTATCTACTTCAGATGTAGATGTAAAGATGTGGCTCTTTAGGCTTGGTCACATGAATAAGAAGGGGATGCATGTTCTTAAGAGAAAGTCTAATGTGTTTGACAAACTTAAGAACTGGAAAGCCTTGGTTTTCATGGAGGAGATGATGGACAGAGATCAGTCACAGGGGCTGAATAATTTTGAGTAGGGAAATTTGGATAGGGTTTTGATCCAAGGTGAGCTCATGGGTAAAAAGTCATCACTCACAGGAAAACACAATTACCAATGTTGGTCAAGTGGAACTGACATCAAATAGGTAGGTACCAACATCAGTCATGTGCAGACCAGAGTCGATGGTGTCAGGCAGGTGGAGACTAATGTCAATCAAGGAATTGATGTCAGAAACTAGGTGGACACTAATGTTGGTTAGGGAACCAGCATTGGTGATCAAGTGGAATTGACATCGATCGAGTGCAGACCAAGGTTGACCAGAGAATGGATTTTGGGCAGATAACAAGCTGTCAAGGAGTCTCAAATGCCCATGTGGAGGACTAAAAGTGTAAGTAAGCCTCAAATTCATTATTCACCTTCTTTATACTACTAGAACTTATTGCTCACTAATGGTCAAGAACCAGGAAGTTTTGAAGAGGCAATGCAGTTAGAATTTAAGAAATAGTGGGAGCATGGCATGAATTCTTTAGAAGAGAACCAAATGGGAGATTTGGTAGAGTTGCCAATTGGAATGAAAGCACTAAAAGATGAATGGATTCCTAGGTTAAAGAAAGGAGAGAATGGACATGTGAGATAGAAGGCCAAGTCATATGGTCTTGAACATGCTCCAGGACAGTGGTACAAGTTTGATAGGTGTATGACAAAGCATGGCTTTAGTCAATGTCAATGTAACCATTATGTTTATTTTACCAGGTTGGATAATGGTCGCGACATTATCCTATTACTCTATGTGGATGATATGCTTATTGCAGGTTCATACATGCAAGGATTTGCTGAGCTAAGGGTAAAATTAGTTCAAAGGAGTGTTAGGAAGGATTTAGGAGGAGCGAAATTCTTTGGCATGAGTATTTCTAGAGACAGGGAAAATCACAGGTTGATGTTGTCTCAGGATGATTGTGTGAATAAGGTAGTGCAGGATGTAGAACCAGTTAACACACCTATGGATGGATAGTTCATATAATAGTGTCCCAAATCACATGATGAGGTTGAGTACATGTGTACTAGACCTGATATTACCCAAGTAGTGGGAGTTGTCAGCAAGTTTGTGGCCAATCTGATAAAGGAGCACTAGAAAGTAGTTCAATGGATTCTTAGGTATCTAAGAGGGACCAGTAGTAGGGAATCATGTTATGCAGGGTCATGCACTTTTCTACATGGGTATGTAGATTTGGATATGGCAGGTTACTTGGATGACAGGGGAAGCATCACAGGATATGTGGTGGTTGGTCTTCAAGATTGAACTTGAAGAGGGATACAAGCCAAGAAACAAAATTAGATGATGTACAAGTATAGGTACAGGTGTAGCTATTTATCTCCAAGTGGGAGATTATTAGGTTGTGGAGCTAAAAGCTTCACTAATGCAAACATGGAGGAGGTGCTGAGTGTCATAGTAACCAGCGTCGGTCAAGCCAATCAATGTCAGTCAGGGGTAGATAGGAAGCTATCGACATTGGTCATGGATCAGCTAATGTTGGTCATCTCCAGATAGATAGTGACTAATATCAGTTGCTTGTGCATTCCAAAACTGTTAGTTACATGAATAGTTAGTTTGTTGAACAACCAGTTTGTATGTAAAGACTAATTTTAGTCTTAAGTCTGTGTTTCTAATTATTGTAATTGGAAAGTCTAATTATTGTTTGGATGGGGTCTATTTAAGAGACCCATGGGGCTATATTGTAAAGTGGGAGAATCATAAGGACTTGGTGAGGCAAGGATAAGGGTTCTCCCTGAGTGTAAGATCTAGGTCGGTAAGTGTGCAAGACCAGGTTGATTTGCAGGTGTGTAAGATCAGGTGAGATCTACATGGTAAGTAAGGTCAGTTGACCTACAGGTGTGTGTGTGTGTGTGTGTGTGTAAGGTCAAAGGAGATTTATGGGGCAGCAAGGTCAAAGGAGATCTTCAACACAATAGGTAGCAAGATCAGGTGAGATCTACTTAGAGTATGGGTGTGTACTCGGTGGTACTGGTAGTATTGTTACTGACTGGTTGAAACAACAACTTTGTGTTTGAGTTGATTGTTTGTAATTGAGAGAGAGAACTCTTGAGGGAGAATTATTGGTACACCTAAGAGGTGTTGGAAGAGTGTGATTTCTTCATTATATTTCCTTCTAGAAGAGTGTTAATACAAGATTGTATTGTCTCTCATGTTCTATGTTGTTTCTGAATTCTAGTTACATATTACTTCTAGTTTAATTCTATGTCTAGTTGCTTATACAAAGGTAATCAAGTGTACTCTTAAGGAGTAGGGATCCTATCAAGTGGTATCAGAGCTTTGTGAGCCTAGGTCCTATCAAAAATTTGGTGCTTTCTATGCCACCTACCCTTCCACCTATTAGCACAAGAGTTACCACTCAACCCTGATCATCTACCAACCCATCTATACCTCCAAATCAACCCATATCAATCCCTCAACAAATACCCATGACATCTTACCACTATGTTTCTAATCCTCAAGGATAAATAGCACCTTCTACCCAACCTTTTATGCCCATCAACCCTTATGTGGCACCATCCCAACCCCCAATAACCACATACTAAGATGTGGCATCTTCTCCACCTTATATCACTTATCCATATATTATTTCCACCCAACCTCAACCAAACCTACCACATAATTATTTAACTTCTCAACCTCAAATAGATTTGGTCAAAATTTTAATGGATAAAATAACTAACTTGAAGTCATCTATCTCTAAAAATCATAACCTTTTATCTTATGATCAAATCTATAATGAATCTATTCACCCATCCATCCCTATTTGATCTTATCCTCCTCAATGGGAACTAACCATTTTTTCCAAGTTCTAAAGCAAGGAGGACCCCCAACAATACTTAAGAACATTTTTCCATTCTTATTATTTGATTGCATATGATGATGCTCTTCTCCTTTTCACATTTCCCGTGTCTTTATTGGGACTATCCTTAGATTGGTATAGTGTTCTCACCAAGAACTCCATATTTTACTTTCTCAACTTGCCCAAATATTTTTAGGTCACTTCTTAGTCAATATATCTAAAAAGGTCTCTATTACTGACCTCTACTCCATTAGGCAATTTGATAATGAATCAATTATTGATTTCATAGCTAGATGGAGAGGTCTTATCGACCAAATATCTTTCTCTTTACCGTAACATAAGTTAATTAAACTCTTTTCTTAGGATTGTACCAAACATATTTCCCCTAATATTCAAGTTCAAACTTTAATAACCTTTGATGAGTATTTCACCATGGCATGTAAATTGGAAATTAGAGCCATTGACGAGGGAAAATTAAAACTGAGGAAAAAAAATTCTAGCTTTAAATCCAATGACCCTTCCTCATCCAAAAACATTTATCAATCTAACCATCTTAATACCCAACCAAAGTCATCCACAGACTTGATTGTCCTTAAAACCACTCCACCACCAACTATCAACCAACCCAACCAACCTAACTCCTCTAACTCTTCCAACCAATAAAACCAAAACCAAAATTGAGTTGCCCCAAAATAATACACTCTGATAGGGGAGTCTTATGCTTCAGTTTTGGACAAATTTCTCAAATCTAACATCATAAAACTTCCTCCCATAAAACATCCCCAATAATTTAATGCTTCTTTCCCTACACCTAGTTGGTACAATGAAAATGATCTATGTACTTTCCACTATGTCATTAGACATGATGTTTGTAGGTGAAACACCTTTAAAATTATTATCCAAACCATTATTGATAATGGGGAACTTGTATTTTATAATCCCAATGCACCCCTTAATCAGTACCTTGACATCTTTCATAAAACTTTCCCTAATCATTCCCCTTCTACCAACTATGATGATAATAAACTAGAATCATGTCACACTAATGAGTTCCATATGGTTTATCTCATTATCAATGAACCTGTCATTGAGGAGACCATCACCTCAACTACCTCTTATTCCATTCCACTCATTAAAGTGGTGGACTCACCCTATATTCCTTTGGACACCCAAGTAGAGAAAGCAACCACCCCTATTTCTTTGCTCAATGAGACCATGGCCCTATCCACATCTCCTTTGATATAAATACTAAAGGAGGCAACCATTGCTTTAACCACCTCTTCCCTCACTCCACTTATTAAAGTGGTGGAATTACCCTCTATTCATTTGGACACCTAAAAAAAGGAAATAACCATCTTAATTCCTTCACTAAGGGCCATAAAACCTTCCTCCCCTATCCTAGAACCACCCATTCTCTCTTTGGGAACCATCCCAAAAAAAGAGATTACATTGTCTACTCCTTCCATGGAGGAAACCTTGGAACCTTCCATCAAGAAAAAAGGTTAAGAAACCATTCCCTCACCTCCACCCATGGGCTTAATATTTAAACCAATGACCAAGAGATCAAACCCATTTACAAGCCTTTTTCTAGATTGGTCCAAAATCTAGAGTTCACTTCTCAACCCAATCTAGATAGAGCCACCTTTTAGCACCATCTTGGGCTCCCTTACCAAAACAAACATGAATCTTCAACCTCACTTTCATCTACCATTAAACCTATCATCACCTCAATACCTTCATAAAACATGTTTTCCTCCAAAACCATAGGGTAACCATCCAACCAACCTCCATCTAAAAGTGTCAAATCACCTTACGCCTCTCTAACCAAACCCATCAAGAATCTAGGAATACTTCCTACACCTAGATTTGTTCACCCATCTTTGAATTTAGACTTAACCCCATCTAGTCCACCAAAGAAAACCCAAACCAAACCAACTAAGAAGGTGGAGCCACCCAAACTCCCACCTTGAACCAAAGATATACCATTTCCTTCCTTATTAACATCTAACTTAGGACCCCATCCTTCTACCATCCCACAAGCTCATCCTTCTACCAAGAAGGTGAACCCTCCCACAACAACCTATTTATCATCTAATAAACCTTATCATTTTTATCTACCTACACCTACCTCCACCAAATAATCAAGCTTCCCATCATTCTTAACTAACCTATCTACCTCTACCTTCCCACCTATATCCAAACCTTGATCATCCACCTCTAAATATTCCACTTCATAACCAACCCAAACTAAATAATCCCAATCAAAACCATTCCACCACCTACAACTTCCATAGTGAACCTAATTCTAAAAAGGCCCCCACTCCTAAAACTAATAACCCAACACCCTCAACACCTTTACTCAAATCTTATTCAATCATTCTACAAAGGTTGTTTCAAAACTCTTCTTTAATCCTACCAGATATCAAACATTTTGACCCTTCACATCCTAAACCATCATGGTTCAATGATATTTTGTTTTTTTTATTATAGAACTCTTGGACATGACACAAAGAACTGCAAAGCTCTCCAAGCACTTGTCCATAACTTGTGTGATAAGGATGATTTGTTATCACATGAACTTCCCTTGAGCCCATTACCAACCAAACCACCAAATCAACCCATCCAACATTTACCTACTCATCCACTCTTATTTAAAAGTGAGGAGGAATTGAAGTAACCATCTATCCTAACACCTCCCTTAATCCACACTATCTATATGGTTATCCGATCTAGGGCCCAATAAAATGATAAGGGAAAAGCCAAATTGTCCATACCATGGACATACCCTTCCATCCCTCAACCTTCCAACTGAACCTAAGAACCCTCAACTTTACCTTCAACTTCACCAAAACCCAAAATATCCATTTTGGGTTATCCCTCCAACCCTTTTAAAACTATCAAGTGAATAATGTTAAAACAAATTCACTAGACATCGGTGAAGATGAACCTTTATGATCTAATCAACACCTTGCCCCATCACCACCAAGCATTACTATAGGCCTTGCAATAAATAGATGTTCAAAAAAAAGACCCTCAACCTCTTGCATCCTTTTTTGGAGCCCTTTAACTATCTACCTTTGTAACATTCTAGGATTTATAAGTACCTTTTATTCATTTTGAAGATCTTAATCCTCCCCTCTTCATCATTGCATACATCAATCAAACCTTCATCAAAAGGGTGATGATTAATGGAGGAGATAGTATTAACATTATCTCCTCTCGAAACTTATGATCAACTCTAATTGCCTAAGAATATCATGTTAGAAACTGCAATGATCCTCCACTCCTTTAATGATACCATGGCCACTACCTTGGGGATAGTCATCCTTCACATCCACTTGGAACCTCACACAATTCCAGAACTCTTTTATGTTGTAGAAGGTGAGTTTTATTACAACATCTTACTTATATGACCTTGGATTTGTGCCATAAGTTGTATCCCATCTACCTTACACTGATGTGTCAAATTCAAACATGAGGGTCAAGTTGTTACCATAAAAGTTGGCCCTAATAATTTCACATCATGTAACATGACATATCAACCCAAGGACATTTTTCTTCCTCCATCATCTACCTCATCACCAACCAATAACAACTCCACCCCTACCATCGATGAAGTTTCCACTAGATCATCTATCCCTTCTTTACAAATCCCCGTAAATGACCCCTTAGAACCCACATTCTAATGTCTCTCACTGGGGGAGTATCATCTCTTAGCCTTAGATGCCTTCCTTACTATTCAAGAGTATGGGAACCTTGACCATGATCCTAGTTATGACCCTAACATTGGAAGCATCATCCCTTTCAAGCCTCCCAAACATCAAACTAGCTTAATCTATGGAGGACTTGATCATCCACTTCTTGCTTTCACCACTACCTCTAACATCTGGCCATTTACCTCTAAATTTTATCTGAACAAATTGGATTTTACCAAAGTATACCTTCATAGGTGTGATTGGAAGGGATTTGGACTAGGCCATTATGAACATGAACCTCACAAGTCATAATTTAGGCTATTTGGCCTTGGGTTCATACCACTAGAAGAACCCATTGATTCACCAAAACCCATTGCCACCATTGAGGAAAACATCCCATCCTCACAAACCCAACCTCCTTCAAAGTTTGAGGATTTCAAAATCATTCCTCGTAACTTTTTTTATTAAACACTATTAGTTTAGGCCCCTTAACCTATCAAAAGGATGGATGAACTAAAACCCTACCTCTCATTCATGTTGAAATGGTAGAAAATGATTCTCCTACCATCAACACCATCCAAAATCAAGATGATGATTCCATTCCCACCTACCTCAATGCAAGGGATTATTCTATCCATAAATCCCTTCCTCTTAAGAACAAAACTATGTTGAATGAATCCACTATCAATGTCAACTTAGGTACTTAGGATAACCCTCACATTATCAAGATTAGTTAATCCTTAGATTCCATAGAGAAAAAATATTACCCTTCTTTCCTTCATGACCAAAGCATACAATTTGCTTGGTCCTATCAAGATATGCCCAGAATTGACCCTTCCATATCCCTCCACAACATTGTCACCCATCCTAACACTAAGCCTGTTCAATAAAATCATTATAGGATGTACCCCCACATTTCCCTTATAATCAAAGAAGAGCTTCAATGTCTCTTGTTTTTCAACTTCATCCAACTCATTAATTATCCTCAATGGGTTTCTAACATTGTTCCCATTACCAAGCCGATAGGGGGACTTCACCTTTGTATTTAATTTTATGACCTCAACCTTGCTTGTCCAAAGGATGACTTCCCTTTGTCTAACATCAACCAACTTGTTGATCTTATAACTAGCCATGAGATGTTATCTCTCTCATAGATGGTTTCTTAAGATATAATTAGATCTTGATTTCCCTGAAGGATCATCATAAAACTTCCTTTATTACCCCATGGGGACCTTTTACTACAAGGTCTGTCATTTTGTCTAAAAAATGTTGGAGTAACCTACTAGCATGTAATGACCTACATCTTCCATGATCTCATCCATAAAATCCTAGAGGGCTATGTAGATAATCTCCTTGAGAATTTAAACATCAGAAGAATCATCTAGCCATTCTCACAATCATCTTTGACTGCCTAATCCATTTCCATGTGTGACTCAACCCCAAGAAATGTATTTTTGGGGTCCTATCGAGAAAGCTTCTTGGCTTTATCATCTCTCTTCAAGGAATCAAATTAGACCTTACCAAGGTTAGAGAAATTTTCGAGATGCCTCCTCCAACCCACCTTAAGAAACTCTATAGCCTATAAGGGAAGCTCCTATCCATCCATCACTTCATTTTTGAGTTATCAACTAGATGTCAACCCTTTCACCATTCTCTTAAGAAAGAGATATCTTTTAAGTTGACTAAGGACTACCAACAAGCCTTTGATTCACTCAAAGAGTACCTTTATATTTTTTCAATTGACCATTCCTTAGGGGTAATGCTCACTCATCATGATGAAAAAAACAAAGAGCAAGCTATCTACCATATAAGTTAAATGCTTATAGAGTATGAGACTTAGTACACCCATTTGGAGAAACTTTGCCTCACCTTAGTCTTTATGGCTTCCAAACTTCATCATTACCTTCTCAATCACAAAAATTTAATCCTCATTAAAACTAACCCACTCAAGTACATGCACTCTAAACCATACCAAAACCAGTGTATGGCTAAGTGGCTCATGCTTTTAGCTGAGTTTGACCTTGAGTTCCTCTAGTAGAAGTTAATTAAAATGCAAGTTATTGCTGACTAATTGGATGAATATCCTTTACTAGACAACCAACTACTTCCTCCTACATTTTTGGATGAGCCCATCATGACTCTTTCTCAAGAGGACCCCACCTACCAAATGACCATGTTTTTTGATGTCTCAAAATGCCATTGCAGTAGGGGTGCTAGAGTTATTCTCATTCCCCTCAACGATGAACCTCTTCCTCTTTCATTTAAACTTGATTCTGAGTACACCAATAATGTGGCTGAGTATGAAGCCTTAGTAATAGGTATCCAAACCACTCTAGCCTTGGGAATTAAGACCATTAGTGTCTTTAGTGATTCCTAACTTGTGGTCAACTAGGTCAATAGATCCTATCAATGTAAGAATGATGTCTTGTAAAATTATAAATAGCTCATAGATTTACTCTTAGCATCATTTGGTCATTACCTTATCTAGTATATTCCATGATCTACCAACAAGTTCATGGATACAATGGCTTCTATTGCTTCCCAAATCCCATCTCAACTTTTTGATTCTAAACTCTTTGTTACCATCTACCACTTTATCACACCCTCGTATACTCATTCTGACCTTCTTACCATTTGTAGTGTGGAAGCATCTCCATTAGACATATGGTACAAGCAAACCTTCAACTACCTCAACTTTGACATCATTCCTCCCAACCTCTCTTGGAATGCTTGAAGAGCCTTTATTCTGAGTACCTCTCATTATACCATACTAGCGGGAATCCTTTACAAGTGTGGCTTTGACGACCTCCATATCCATTATCTACATAATCATGAAGCTTCCCATGCTATCAAGGAAACACATGATAGAATATGTGGGGGACACTTTTGTGGTTTAGTTGTCACAAAACATATCCTTTGCCTTAGATACTATTGGCCCACCCTTAATTAGAACTACTATGATTATGTGAAGAAGTGTGTTAAATGTCAACAACACACCAATTTACATCATGCACCTACCCACGACATTCAAGTATCCAAGGACTATTGGCCCTTATCACAATGGGGACTTGATCTTATTGGGGAAATCAATCCTCATTCTTTGCAATGACACCAATCCATTATCACCACCACTAAATATTTCACCAAGTGGGTGGAGGTTATTCCTCTCATCTTGACCAAAGCCAATAAGATAGTCAACTTGATCAATCATCATATCATCTATATTTTTGGTGTTCCCTATAAAATCATCACTAATAATGGAAAATATTTTAAAAACAAGAAAGTCAAGTCTTTATGATGTATTTGGAATCAAGATAAGCTTTTCCTCACCTTATCATCTATAAGCAATAGATAAGCAAAATCCTCTAACAAAACCCTTAACAAAATGTTAACGAAAGTAGTCAATGCTTCAAGTTGTGATTAACACTTGTACATACCAATCACTTTATGGGCCTATTGTACTAGCATTCAAACCTTTATGTTTGCTACCCCTTTCTCTCTAGTCTTTAGAGTGAAGACAATCTTGCCTCTCAAAGTCCAAATTTATTCTCTTCACAAATCCTTACAAGACATCATTTCTAAGAGTGACTATCATCAAGAACATCTAGCATGACATGAGCTACTTGATTAGCATCACCTAGATGCGATTAACCATCTTTATGTCTACCAAGAATGAATCAAGCATGCCTATAAATAGTACCTAAAAGAATGATAATTCAATATTGAAGACCTCATCCTAAAGGAAAACCAACATGTAACCAATATGGAGAAAAGAAAAAGAGGTAAGTTTGCTTTCAATTGGTTTGGACCCTACATCATAACCCTCAAGTATAGATCAGGAGCTTACCATTTATCCTCTCTCGAAGACAAACTAAAACCTGAGCCTCTCAATGCTCCACATCTACATCCTTTCTTTTTTTTTAAAAATTAAAAATTAAAAATTAAAAATTAAAAATTAAAAATTAAAAATCAAAAATCAAAAATCAAAAATCAAAAATCAAAAATCAAAAATCAAAAATCAAAAATCAAAAATCAAAAATCAAAAAATTAAAAAATTAAAAAATAGAAAATAGAAAATAGAAAATAGAAAATAGAAAATGGAAAATGGAAAATGGAAAATGGAAAATGGAAAATGGAAAATGGAAAATGGAAAATGGAAAATGGAAAATGGAAAATAGAAAATAGAAAATAGAAAATAGAAAATAAAAAATAAAAAATAAAAAATAAAAAATAAAAAATAAAAAATAAAAAATAAAAAATAAAAAATAAAAAATAAAAAATAAAAAATAAAAAATAAAAAATAAAAAATAAAAAATAAAAAATAAAAAATAAAAAATAAAAAATTAAAAATAAAAATTAAAAATTAAAAATTAAAAATTAAAAATTAAAAAATAAAAATTAAAAAATAAAAAATAAAAAATATCAAACTCACCTACTTATCTAACTTAAGCTCATCCCTTGATTTATGAGACTTTCACCTTCACTTACCTATACCTATACCTTTGAGGATAACTAATTACAAAATATAACCATGTGATTAACCATCACAGTTATAGCCTAGTCCTCAATATGGGTGCCATAGCTCTACCCATAGCATGGTTCTCATGGATACTTTTTGTCTTTAACTAGACAAAATCCCATGGTCATTGTCTCTCAAAACCACCCCTTTCACATGTCATTAACCTTTTGTTCTAAATTTGTTCCCTCATAAAGTTAAACCTCTAAGCCTATATAGACTTGTCCATGTCTAAAACTAGCATCAAAATAATTTGGGATACCAAAATATCACTTAGGTCACATATCTCTAACATTTTAGACTACTCCCTTAAAGGATAGCTACCCAAAACTAAATTTCTTAAAAGATAGATTGCTCCCTTGAAGGATAGTTACCAAATAAATAAACCCAAACATAGACCACTCCTTTGAAGGATGGATAAGTCAAATGAGTCAAAAGCAATCATTTAAAGCTTCCCACATCGATCAAATTCACAAACTTATCAAAACAATAGCAATAATAAAAGACCCTATATGAAAATTAGAACAACCTATCCCAAAAAAAGTTGCAACCAATTTTCATATCTAGCATTGGTAGACTTCCCACATCGATCAATCTACACCTTGTATATATACATGAACTTGTCTAATATGGTTCTTAAGTCACCTATAGAATGGGTAAACTAACCCACATAAGGTTACCTTACCTATCAACCCATTTACCCTTCACCTACTACCTACCTCCCCCTTATACCATTTACAAATCAAGGGATTGTGAGCTTACTTGACACAATGTGATCAAGATACCTTTTCATCAATCATAGCATGTTAATACAAAGCATTCAAAAGACTTATGTTCCTTAAGCCAATTTAACTTCAATTTTGTTTTTTTCTTACCAATGAAGAAGCATCATGCTTTTTCCTTATCCTTATTATTAGTTCATGTAGATTTATGTCTCATGATTATCATCTATTTTCTCATGTTTAGTTGGTTATCTAACTTACTTTATGTACTTAAATCATAGCCATAATCAAAACATTACATCCATAATCAATGAAATAAATCACATTAAATAACATCCTATCATGAACCAAATCAATAACCATAATCAAGCTACCCATAATCACCAACATCATAACCATGAATAAAAAAAAACATCATCCATAATCATCACATGCCTAAGCTACTAAGTCCACATCTCATAAGCATAAGCACAAAGCATAAAACATGTAAACCATGAACCATGAAATATACATCACATCTATATATCATCATGAACATCCTAAACATCATATACATCATGTCATCAAAATAAAAAATGCATGTAATAATGTACATCTCCCTCTCTCTCAAAGTATGTACATCTTGCTACATCAACATGTAGGTTGATATCAAAAATATGTACATCTATATTTATTCGTCATATCATATCATGCCCTTGGGGCACCACTACCACTAGCCCCTCTTGCACCACCACTACCAATGGCCCCTCCTGTACTACCACTACCATCTGGTGCCAATCCTCCTAAGATGCTTACTTATCCACCCATAGAAGTATCCCACTGACCTAGAGTCACCACAACTACCCCACCTACTAAACTGGCTTTATACATGCCCCATTGAGGCTACTCAAGACACTATACCATCACTATGGCCTTGTAATACCTCAATTGCTCTAATGTATCCAAGTACCATGCTATTAGTACAGTACTTGGTGGTCCTAATGGTGCTACCACTATTCCTACCCTCTATTTCAAGGTGTCCCTCTCTTGGGTAAGTAAGCCTAGTGAGGTCATATCTTGATCTCTCTCACCTATAATGGTGGTAACCTAACCCTACAAAGTCATAATCTAGCCCTACAATGTGGCCACCTATCCCTATAACCCTATAATTTGTGCTTGTGTAGAAACTAATGTTGTTTTTTACCTATCCATCAGGACCACCATCCTATACAAATACTTGTGGATCTCCACTATCTAGATCCACATCCATAGCCTATCGACCCCCATCATCCCACCCAAAATTGGACACTTGATAAAGGTCTTGGTACCATATTGCATAATGATCCACAAAATTGACATCATCAACCTTTGATCTCATAGGTAGTTTCTCATAATCTAGGACCACCTCCTCTAGTTATGGTTCAGGTAACAAAAACTCAACATCTTCCCTCCTGTACATTAAGAATGGACTTGGAATCCCTTACACTAGGCCAAAATACCTCTAAACTCTATCAAAATGGATGAGCTTAGTCTCACCTTCTTTCCTCCTTTAGATCCATCTCTAGCTCTGTAATGATAATGTATGATAGCTATAGAGGACCTACCTAGGAAAGCCAACATAGGGCCTCCAAACCACATCCCACACAACCAAACCATCCAGTGCATCCCTAAACAAGTCAATATCCCTCATAAATCCTTCATCTCCTATCAATGCATAATCTCCCCTCTATCACATAAAATCCACTCTAAAATCCATCTAGGCATAACCCTCCCATGGTATCCCCAATGGTCTCAGAACCTTAATATGCTCATGTGCCCAATAATGGATCACAAACCCCACAATGATCCCATACCTCCTATGAGCTTGAAATACCTAGATCTCCCTATATATCTAGACCAATAACATTGGAACCCACCCAAATACTATCCTCCCAAGAAACATATCCACTAACACTCTCAGCAGTAGATAAGGAAACCACTCACCACTCAAATTAGGTAATGGAAAATAGGAAATTGCCATCATCATCATAGTCATAAAATGCCTCTCAATTGGATCCCTCTGGTACAATGACCCATAACTAAAACCATTAACATCCCACCTAGTAAGGGCCTAATCCTTACCATATAGGAACTCCATCTGATCATCCCTCTCCTCACTCTCAATATGATAAATTGACTCCCCATAAATGGGTAGCCATGTAATCCTATGAACATCCTCTAATAGGATGGTCATCTCTCCTATCAGTAAGAGAAAGGTGTTCATGGCCAGATCCCATCTCTTGATGAGGACCATGATCATTGTTGTATCTCATGGTAAGCTCTGATAGTATCTCATAGCCCTAAAACCAATATCCCCCATGTGTATCCAATCATCTGCAGTCATCCCTCCATGGATTTTTATAAAGATCCTAGGAACTTGATCCCTCATCTGGATCTGATCTCATGCTTACAAAAATAAAAATTAGCATGTACACTTAATTTTTCATTATCATTGCTCATTTCCATTTACTTCATTAACTATACCTAAATCCACCTCTTTATCAACCTAAAACCACCTAAATCAACATATTCTAAATAAACCAACAACCATTACCTCTACAACATTACCTCTAGCACTTGAAAGTGACCCTCACCCACAAACATCTCGAGCACCTACATTAACCTATCAAACAAAACATTTAACTCTTTTATCCAAAAAAACCTTCCTTAAACCTATCAAACCAACACATAACTCTAACCAACAACCATTGCAACACATCAATCCTACTTGGAAATCACCCTATCCTAGCCTACACTTGGCATTTTACCCCTTTTAAACATTTTAAAACATTTTTTCTATATTTTTTTAAGACATACCTTCCCCAATTCCTTAATTGTCAATAATCACTATGACTGCTAAAGGTTAAGTGACCTTTATGCTTTGGTAGTTGATCACATCTGACTGTCAATGGTCAAGTTAAATCATTGATGATCACTATGTGTGACCACTGATGGTGAACCACCTAACCCTACCTTCCTAAAAACAAACCAAAATAATAAAATTTCAACACATCAATCACCTAATTCTATCCTATACCCTACCACCAACCCAAATACTCCCTCCATTTCAAATTTCATTAGCTAATTTTTCAAAACACAAGTAAAACCTAAATCTAAGTCAAATCCCCCAAAACCCTACCAAAATAACCACAAACTACTAAAATTTAACTTCAACACAACCAAATAAACTAAACTAATAATTTAAAAAAATCCCTACCTCACTCCTTGACCACTATTGAGGACAAAGCCCACATCCCACTACTCGAACACATCCTTGTCCACCCTACATCCTTATTCCCAGTAGATCACCTCAACACATGCCTCTAACCACTCAATAATCACCATGTCAATAAAACTCTTAGTCAACCCTCTCACACAAAATGCCAAATTGTCAGAATGCACAAAAAGCATGGGTGTCAACAATTCAAAAGTGAAAATAACTTTTATTATTTGATTTTTATCCTCCAAATTTTTAGGGTTTTCCCCTTATCATCAATGATCAGGGTAACAATCAATGGTCAATCCTAGGACCCCTAATCATCGATGATAAGGAACCCACATTTTAAAAAATTTAGGCACCTACACCTAAGTGCCAAATTTTTAGAGATAACCTTTCTCCCCCAAATAAAAACCTAAATTTTTAGAGATTACCCTTCTCTAACCAATTGACTGGCCATGTCCACCTCGATGTTGGCCATTTTTTTGCCTTTAATAATTTCATACTCTATGATGACCTTTCTTGGTCTTTTTGAATGCACCAACCAACCTTTCCATGTTAAACATTTTAATTTGCACCACCTAGTGCACAACCAAATCATTTATGTTTTTCAAGGGAGCACTTCCTACCTTGAATACCTATTTGAACACTGATCCTATCTAGGAAACTTGATAGGAAAGACCTGATAATCTATGCCTAACATTGTGACCTAGTTACCCTATCACCAGTCCTTCTAGAACTGACCTTATTTTTGCCAACATTGGAAATCTTAGTCTGTGTATGATCTTGGTTTTCACACTTAGTCATATTTTGTGCACATGTTTGTATTTTAAATGCCTAACCACCATTTTTTTCACCAACCTCATTAATTGCCATACATCACTTATCAAAACTTGAATTGATTTTGGTTTCACCTCATCAACTCCTGGTTTGAGTGGGAACATCTCCTCCTATAATTGGGACATATAGTTCTTTGACTAAGTAATCTATTTTTTTTTCAAATTATTAATTCAAATATACATAACAAAAAGGGGGGAAATTTAGACACTATAAAATTGCATATAATAGTTTTAGATGTCAAAATGCCTTGGGATACCTTAGGGACCACCTAACCCTTCTTGACCCACTAACCAACCCATCGAACCTTGAGTCAAGTTAGCTACTTAGTTAACTAAACTCATTAACTTACTAACTAACCCTTCACCCAAGCCCTTTTAACTCACTTTGACACCTTTTCCTTTAGACAATTGACCATTGATGGTTAGCTTGACCATTGATAGTTAGGCTAACCATCGATAGTCAATTCTTTCTCATTCTTACACAAATACCAGCTATGTAAGCTAACATGGATAAATTAGATATATCTACCTTTCTTGTTTCTAATGAAATCCAAAGCGTTGAAATTATCAATCCAACCTACTAGGTAACCTTTTATCCTCCATCTCTCTTTACTTTATAAAAGAGGGAAGTAAGAGATGAGAAGGATCATCACAAGCATTCAATCACATAGGTATTTAAGCTTCCCAACTAGTATTTTTCCAATAATTTAGCAACAACAATAATGATCCAAACCTCTATCAAAAATTATCTAAAGTTAAATTATCATTACTCTATAAAAATTTCTCCATCCATCAACCATCAACCATTTAATAAGAAACATGTATATTTGTACTTCAATCTTGTCATTCTAGTTTCTAATATCTCTCCCCCATCAAACATTTTCTACATCTTGCTTTCTAATTCTTGGATGCTTAACAAAACCTTACCTAATTACTAATACATTATGCATTTCCTTTTTTTAACACTTCCAAAAATCCATAGACAATCACCGATGGTTAGCACAACTATCAACAATCACCTATAATCATCGATGGTTACCCAACTGTCGATGGTCAACTTAACCACCAATGCTCACCTTGACCACTGATGGTCACTATGGTAATAAATAAAATCAAGCTATTTCTAGCCCTTACCCCCAACCAAATCCAACATTCTATGTCCCTACTTGTTCACAGACCCCTACCTAATTTTTTGAGCTTGAACTAATCTATTTTTGCATTAGTATTGACCCACTTTTGCTATATTTAGTTATTTTCTCTATTAAGAATTCACTTTATTCTTATATTTAATTTTAGTTCCTTTTTGTTATTTTATGCAAGTATATTAATTTTATCTCTTCTAACTTAATTTTTATCAAAGAGTGGATTGATATCCTCCTATCAAGCTCACAATTTTTGGATCTAGCTCATGTTAGGCAGTCCACATAACTATCTTTCTAACAACCCATTTTGTTAATGATTTATTATCTACAATTTATTCCTTCCAAGATAAAGAGGATCTCTCCATACTCATCTAGATTACATGTGTATAACAACCAAGTTTGTCTACCACACTCTTATTACTAGTTTCTTATCTTCTTCCAAAATTAAGAAAAGAGCAAAAATTAAGAGAAACACTAGGTTCTAATTCAAATTCAAAAGGTTTTTATATACACAAAGTTTAAGGTCTGATTAATAAACCTTCTAATTTTATAAGGTAACTTTGTAATATGAAATTATTGCCCATTTTAAGCTATCAAATTTCACTATAGTAATAAACTAAAATATTTGAAGCATTCAAAAGGTCAAATATACTATTGCATCACTTATACCAAGGGTTAATAAGAGAAAAAATATATATCCATACTATTATAATTCCACACACATGAATAGGAGGGAGAACTACATGTGAGTCTGAGGCCCTCTTAGGATTATTAGATATGTAGGCAACACTTAACAATATCAGGGTTGTTAGGGATAGCTCAAATCACATTACTAACCCCTTTTCACCAAGTTGTAAGAGGTATAGTTTAAAATATTATTTATTATCTAGATCTGGCACACTTTCAATCATAATTTGATACATATAATGATAACATAGGGTGTAGTTTAGGGCTGGTTTTAATTTGAGGTCACTCTTATGTATATCTCTCACTAGACACTAGCATCGGATATGGACATAAGTGTCAAATTTACTATCCTAGATTGACACAATTATCCAAAGGTTAAAATTAGTCAAAACATATAATGAACAAGGTCTAGATCTTTAACATATCCCTACGGTGGCTCTTGACCATTACCATAGTCCATAAAATAATAATAAATAAGATATGCTCTATTTATCCTTTAGTTGCTCAGTAATTTTGTATTTATTACATATGCTAAACTAGCTAAATGTGTATTATTGAATGTATTTTAAAGCAAATATGAATATTGTCATTCCCTTAAAGATATATTTTATTTCTTGGGTATTATATTTTAAAAATCCAAAAGCACATAAAACATTTAGTGAGATCAACCTCTATTTGTTGAACCAAAACCCTAGTTTACATATTAGGGTGTTTTCCTTCTTTCAAATTTCATTTGAGACTTTTTGTATTTTATTTTTAGATCTGATTTGTGCTTATTTAGGCATAGTTTAAGAATGTTAAACATCCTTATTGTTTTGACCCTCATGCTTTAGATTTTCAAAATTTTCTTAAAGGATCAACCCCTTATGGACTTCTTACTTTATGGCAATCCAAGATACCCTCAACCAAAAAAGCCTCATCCTTTGGATAGTTAGTTTAATATTCTTGATTATCAATATATTTCATATCATGATCTTATAGAACATCAAAAACATGCTTAAACCCCTTCCTTTGCTTATAACTATGATAATGAAATAACTAATGATTCAAATGTAAATCTAAATGACCAAGCTAGTGATAATGACATTTCTTCTTATGGGTATTAATTTAATGATATTCCTCTTAGATATGATTAAATGAATTCTCCTACTCCTTTGCTTTCTAATGATGAAGATTTTTAAGAACCAACAAACATGCAAAATGATATTATTCCTAATGTTGAAAATCTAATCATTGCATCTCCACCGTGTTTAACTATCTCAAAAACTGAGAGTGAGTCTTCCCTTTCTAATGTTAGAAAATTCAAAGAGGTTGAACGTTTCTCAAATATATCTCATAATGAAAATTTTGACTAAATCAAGTGTGTGCCTTCTTATCCAAATAATACTAGTGTCAAAATCCTATGTTTTATTTACATGATTAAAGTAAACCTAGTCCCATATATTTCTCCCATTAGTATTTAATGAGAAAACTACATGTCCTATATCTCCCATTATTATACTTGAATAACACAATAATGGTGCCAATAAACATCCTAAGAAAACACTCAAAAAACTTGCATTGTTTAAGGACACACCAAAAGGCCCAAATACATTTGATGTATCTAGTTTAAAGGTCAAATAATATAAATCAAATAATCTCAAAATTAGTATTGAATTCTCTCCTTATTTGCAAAGTACAAATGAAATTGATAATTTTAGACACCGCATTTTGGCCATAACTATGTTCCAACCAGACTTCAAATTGGTTTCTACCAAATAGTGAAAATCAAGCCTAGGAATCATTGAATGTCCTAATATCATCCACACATTGGACATTAGTGCTCATAATCATGTTGAGGCATCTTTATTTGGGGTATTATCTTGTATGGATTAGTAACCTCTAATGGATTCATCTCTAGTCAACTTGTGACCTATAAAATTGATAGATTAGACTTTAGACCCATTCATCAAGGAACTTAACAATTCCTAAAGTGCAAAAATGCTAAGACGAATGAATTAATTAAGAAAAGAAAAGAAAATACTTTAGTGAAATTTCCATGTGAAATTAGTGAAAATGAATTTTAAAAAAAGGAAATTCTAATATAATTAAGGTCATGATGATGTCATCATCCTCAAAGCCAAGGAATTGAAAATATCTCCAATAAAGCCATAAATTTAGAAATGGAGGGCTATGTTTAATAAATGGGATCTCTATCCCAAATATTAATTACTTATACCCTCCTTAGCTCAATTGGGGTTAAACTAAACCTAACTATGGTTAACTATAACCTAACTACAGTTGAGTTAGAGTTAGTTTGAAAGGCTATAAATAGAAGTGCTAAGGTCCTTCTAAAGAGAGATTTTTTATGTAATGTTATAATATTTAATAGTTGAAAGATAGAATTTTATTGTAATGTTATAAAACGTAATATTTTATATATTCATACATATTTTCTAATCCAAGCCAAAAAGTATGAAAGGTGACAAAGAGAAATGATGCAAGGAGAACCATTGTCAAACACTCTTTGAGCACACAATCGAGCATATTCTTCCATGGCCAACATGAAACTCTTACTCACAAGGAAGGTAAAGAATACTTGTTTTGTCTTCCATTTTTAGTTGTAATTTTCTCTTTCTCCTTGAGTGTATAGACTTGAGATGTTATATTTATTACTATATTTTTATTGAAGTTTATCATACTAACACTTGACTAACTCCCCTCTTAGATTCCTATCTCACATAATGGCATTCTCAATGGGACCACACACCCTACATACATAATGGGAGCATATTTGGACCTCCTTGGATCCAAGAATCATTTTGGACCTTCATTTATTATTATTTTATCTATATTTTCTATGTTTGGGCTTTGACTATAGAATTATGAATTTGTTTCTATGAAATTATGAATTCAGCGAGACAAACTACAAAATTGTCAAGTAAATTAGAAAAATCATCTTGGAGAATAAAAAAATTATCTATGTTTGAACTTGGCTCTAAAAGAATATGAATTTATAAAATAAATTTTTGAATTCATCAAGTGAGACTATGAATTCTCTCTATAATAAACCACATATTTTTATTTATTTTCATGGTTAATTGTGAAGTTGTTTAGAATCTACAAAATCATCTTTTTCATTTTTGAAATTAGTCTTTGTAGTTGTGAAATTATATTTTTGAGTAGAGAAATTGTGATAATAGGCTACAAAATTGTCATTTTGGGTCATGAAATCATTTTAAAACTTCAATTGCTAGCAAATTGTGAAATTACAAATCTCTATTTTCTATGTTTTCTATAAGTTTTCCCATAGTTACAAAATTTGTGAGTTAAACTGTAAAATTAGTAAGTTGAGTTGATACGTAATTGAGGTGAGTTGATAAATAATTATGGAACTAAAAAATATCTCTTTAAGTCTATGTTGTATTCTAGTTTTATGTGTTTTTATGTGATCTATAAACTGAAAAATGCAAGTGTGGCAAATTCGAACAACTCACTTTTTCATTTAAAAGATCTTTCCATTTTCTAACTTTTTATTTAAATTTTGAATAAAGAAATTATAACCAGAATTAAAAATGAAGATATAAATTATAAATCAATAGATAAAAATTAGAAGAAATCACCAGCAAATTGATAATGGAGTTCGGCTTCAATAACCTACATCTCTAGGTCCATTCGAAGTGAGGATCATTCTCATTAATTTTGTGCAACAAATGGCTTCCAAAATCAATACAAGTCTTCATAACACCTTCTCTGATCTCTGCTTGCCTATAAATATATCTCTTAGACCTAAAAATAATGGCCTAAGGCCATATAAAGCAATAACAAGACTCTAACCTTCTTAAATCTCCTTACACAGTCGGCTTTCTATGTCTATTCAAGTAGATTTTCATCCCTTTTATAACACTTCAACCTCCATGGCTAAAGTGGTCAAAGCATTAACCTTTTGCACCATAGGTGCAAGGTTCAAAACCATCGGCCACCTTTCTAGGTGCTTGGGATGAGTGAAAAGGTCAGCCTCCTCCTTTTTTGGCGCTCTTTGACTTTGTTTTGTCCCACATTTGCTGGGAATTTAGTTTTCAATGCTTAAAATAGATGAATTTGTTCCCTTTTCAAATGCCTAAGACTTAGGTGGCAACTTAGACCACCGCTTAGACTTGGTCTTAGCATGATTGGTGGAATGATGTGGTAGTTTGTGCAAGTTAGCCTTTGGCGCCTTGTTTAAACATTTGAAATTTTCAAATAACATGTGAATAAAAAAAACACCAAACCAAATTTTTTTGCACCTAATTATTTTGCCACATGTTAAATGGCTATTGATCTACTTGGCATATTTTCATAGTGCCATGTCACTTTTGACACCCCTTTTTTTTACCTGTCACAAGATTTCTTTAACTAGCTATATCTTGAGCATCTGGACTTCGTTTTTCATTTTGGAAGAAGTGCTAGAAATCTCTCGATGAATTATACGATGTGAAAATCATTCGAATAGAATTTGAAGATGTTGAAAAATGGAACAGTACATGGATCTACTTGGATCATTCCTCCCCACTAGGAACTTTTGGACCTCCAAAAGTTGAAATTAATTGGTAATGAGGTGAGGGTATTTTTCCCTCACCTTTTTGACTTCCATCCATTTGGCCTTGCTTGGGTTCATCCATTTGAGACCAACACAAAGATATTCAACATTACCTCTTTGTGAAGTTTGCATATTCCTATCAAGTATAGTATCTTCCTGCAATTCTGTTAGATATTCAAGAGAAAAATCATCAACGAAAGGAATGGATACACTTTCATCATGATCAATTATCATTGGAGGCTCATACAATTTTAGATTTTCCACAATTACAACTGAATAAATTTGCATGTAAGATGGTAAATCTAATCAAAAAGAATTTGTGCAAATTTTTTGCATTATCTAAAAAGGACCATACCAGATTGGTTTCAACTTTTTACCTTCACCTATTAGTCTTTCCTTACTAATGTGAAGCCATATCATATCACCTACAATAAATTGGTGATCAATGCGATATTTGTCATGCCTGGCTTTGTACTTGGCTTGACTTTTCTCCAATTGAGTATGAATAGTCTGATGTATGAGCTATATTTGTTTAATGAAATTCTTGGCTTGAATGGCTTCTTTTGGTTCACCAATAGCTGTATCATGTCCATAGAAAACATCTAGAGGAGATTTAGGCAAGTATCCATAACAAACTGCAAATGGAGATTTCATAGTAGAAGAATGAAGTGCCCAATTATATGCATGTTATATGTAACACAATTGTTCATCCCATGACTTTGGATTTTTATTGCTATAACCCCTAAGCAAATGTACCATAGTGCAATTCACAACCTTTGTTTGTCTGTCGGATTGTGGATGAAATGCAGTGCTCTTTTTTAATTTAGTGTCCATTAGTCCCCACAAAGTTGACCAAAACTCCCCAATAAATCAAGAATCCTGATCAAAAATAATTGAAGTAGGCAAATCAAAATGAACCCATACATGTTTAAAGAACAAATGTGTAGTGCCTTCACCAGTAATTTGCTTAGTGCAAGGAATCAACACACACATTTTCCTAAATCTATCCACAACCACATATAAATAGTCATGTTTTCTTTGTGTCATAGGCAACTCCCCCACAAAATCCATGGAGATACTTTCCCAAGGGTGAAGAGGAATAGGTAGAAGAGTATAAAGTCCTAGTTTCCTATTATTAGGTTTACTTGTGGCATAAAGGGTACATCCCTTTATATATTTAGCAACATTTTCCTACATACGAGGCCAATAACAATACATTTTCAAATGTGCAACTATTTTAGCAGCTCCAAAATGACTAAAAATAAGAGAAGTATGTGCTTCTCTAATCATGTGCACCCTCTCATTTTGAGGAATACATAGTTTACCCAAATGATACAAAAGATCATTGTGTACATGATAGTCCAATTCTTCTACTTGTCTACTACTGATCAAGTCTTTATAAACATCTTGAAAATCAAGATCATTCACATATTATTCTTTATAACTTTCATGAGACAAAGAACCATGTTGTAAAAGAATAGATGCAACAACCATAGGAGGCCTAGATAGCACATCTGCAACCTTATTTTGAATTCCTTTTTTATAATTGATCACAAGATGAAATTGTTGTAATAAACCCATCCAATGAAAAATGTCTAGACTGTTCTAGTTTGGTTTGTGATTGGAGATATTGTAAGGACTGATGATCTATATGTATTATTGTTTCTTTGCCCATTAAGTAATGTTTCCATTTTTTAAATATTTGAACCAATGCATATAATTTCTTATCGTAAATTGGATATTTTCTTACTACACTTGTAAAGGTTTCATAATGATAACAAACTAGTTTCTTACCTTGCATTCAAATAGCTCCTATAGCATACTCACTTGCATCCATCTCGATCTCAAATGGTTGTTGTATATCAGGAAGTGCCAAGACTGGAGTAGTACTTATCTTTTCTTTTAAAGTGTCGAAGGCTTTTTGATGTTTGCCTCCCCATTGAAAGACCTATTTCACACTTGTCAAAGAATGCAAAGGTGATGCAATATATGAAAATTGAGCAATAAACTTTTGCCAAAACTGTACTGCACCAAGAAAACTTCTAACCTTAGTTGTGTTAGTGGGTGTGGGTCAATTAACAATGACTGTCACTTTTGTAGGATCAATTTTCAATTTACCATGTCCTACAATGTAACCCAAGTATATCGAAGATGTTTTGCCAAATTCACATTTTGACATTTTTAGACAAATTTTTTCCCTTCGTAATGCATCCATGACTTTCTTAATGTGTATCACATGCTCTTCCCAAGACTTGCTAAAAATCAATATATCATCTAAGTAAACTATAAAAAAATCATCAAGGAACTATCTAAAAACATCATTCATCAATCTCATGAATGTAGCCGGGGCATTACACAACCTAAAAGGCATCATAAGCCATTCAAACAATCCCTATTTTGTTTTGAATATGGTTTTCCACACATCACTTTCATTTATTCTTACTTGATGATATCCACTTCTCAAATCCAACTTTTTGAAATAAATAACATGTTTTAATTGATCCAACAAATCATTTATATGAGGAAGAGGGTAACGATTCTTAATAGTAATTTTGTTTAAATCATGAAAATCAACACACATTCACCAAGTGCCATCTTTCTTTGGCACCAAAACAATTGGTGAACCAACAGGAGATGAACTTGGATGAATAACACCTCTGTCTAATAGATCCATTACCTATTTTTTGATTTCTTCATTTTCCACCACTGATAACCTATACATGCCAATGTTAGGGAAAGGAGAATCCTGTAATAGCTAAATTTCATGTTGAACTCCCCTTTTAGGGGGTAAGCCCTTAGGATCCTGAAATACATCATCATAAGTAGAAATGATTTAAACCAATTCATTCTTATGTCTAGGATCACACTTTTCCAAAGCTTGAGAATATTCTTTTTCCTTAGACTTAATCAACATGAGACAAAAAGTCTTGCTTGAATTAACTAGTCTTTTCATTTGCCCTGTTATAACCAAGGAAAGACTTGTTCTAATGTGATGTGCTCTAACTATATATTCAATGCCATCCTTAACAAGCAAGTACTTATTCTCCTCTCTATAGAAGATTTCTTTTCTATCATAAATATATGGGCTTCGCAAAACAATCCCACATATGTCTAATGGAACAACATCCAACTCGACCTCATCTACGAACTTGGATGTGATGGCAAACCTTAGTCTACAAGTTTGTGAAACTCGTAGCTTTGCATTGTCACACACCCAACCAACTGGATAAGGCTTCGGATGTGGATTGGTTTGTAAGCCTAGCTTCTTAACAACCTCTTCAAAAATTAAATTTTCTTGTGAACCATGATCAAATAGAGTGTCAATCTTAGTATATTTTGAAACAAATCTAATGTGGAACAATTCTTTTCTTTTCTTATCAACATGCACATAATTCTATTTAGAAGAAGATGCATCATTTGATGACTTAGTGCTAGAAACTGAAAGAGAAAAATCATTATGTAATCCCATAGCCATGATCTTAGTTTCATCACCTGAATCTGAACCTAAGTCCTGAACCATAACATTAGCCTTGTTTTATTTCTTTTGAAACCTCTTAGACTTTAACTCAGGATGTAGTTTCCAACACTTAGACTAATTATTTTTCTTGTAATTATTACAAAATGGTTTTCCTTATTCTTATTTTTTAACAGTATAAGTGGATTTCTGTTTACCCTTTCCTGATGAACTTTCCCCTTTGGATTGCTTAACATTAGATTGCTTAGTTTTTACTTTAGGAAAAGATTCTTTTGATTGTTTTCCTCTAGCCTCTAAATGAGTGGCTTGAACACATACTGCATCTAAATTAGTGGGATTGAACATAAGAATCATATGTCTTAAGTAACTATGCAGCCCACCTATATATTTTATCAGTGTTTCTTGTGTGTATAGAGGAACATTCAAAAGTAAAGTCTTTTTCCTAAATTCTTGTGTATAATCTTGAACATTTTGGCCTTTTCCTTGTCTGAAACTTTGCCAATCCATCATGGCTTGTTGCATATAGCCTAAAGGATATAATTGTTTTCTGAGTTCTTCAATAACTTCATTCTAAGTAGAAATTGAGTTACTTTTTGAAGCTCAGCTTCCTTCAACTTACTCTCCCACTAGATGAGAGCTATGCCTCCCACACGAAGAGTAGCCAAATGAATTTTTGACTCATCCCCTGCAATCTTTTGGACCCTGAAATAAAATTCAATTTGATTGACCCAATTATCCAACTTTTTGGCATTAATTTTGCCATTAAACATTGGTAATTTAAATTTAATATCTAATTTTAGTGAAGGGAGAGATTCCACAGTTTTTTTACCATCATCTGATGAAGAAGGTTTTCTAGTTTATTTACCTTTTGATTATCATGAATCACCTTCTTTTTCATTCTTGGATTTCATTTGTTTGTCATGGTATAGCTCTTTAACCATGCTTCTCATGTCCATGAAATCTCGGTGGAAAGCTTGTTTGGATTCCACCTCTTCTTCGGCCATCCTTGAAGCATACCTTGAACCAATATCTAGATTATACACAATGAGTTTTCCTTCACCCTTTTGAGATTTAGACCTTGTCAACATACACTAGCACTCATTGTTAAATAACAACCACTTTGATACCAAAAATCTGATCTGTAAACTAAAAAATGCAAGTGTGGAAAATTTGAACAACTCACTTTTTCATTTAAAAGATCTTTCCATTTTCTGACTTTTTCTTTCAATTTTGAATAAAGAAATTATAACCAGAATTAAAAATGAAGATCAAAATTATAAAACAACAAATAAAAATTAAAAGAAATCACCAGCAAATTGATAACGGAGTTCAGCTTCAATAGCCTGTCTTTGAGTCCGTTCAAAGTGAGGACCGTTCTCATTAATTTTGTGCAACAAATGGCTTCCAAAATCAATACAAGTCTTCAATTCACCTTCTCTAATCTCTTATTGCCTGTAAATATATATCTTAGACTTGAAAATAATGGCCCAAGGCTGTACAAAGCAATAACAAGACTCTAACCTTCTTAAATCTCCTTACACAGTCGGCTTTCTATGTCTATTCAAGTATATTTCAACCCTTTTATAACACTTCAACCTCTATGGCTAAAGTGGTCAAAGCATTAACCTTTTGCACCATAGGTGCAGGGTTCAAAACTATCGGCCACTTTTTTAGGCACTTGGGATGAGTGAAAAGGTCGGCCTCCTTTTTTGGCGCGCTTTGACTTTGTTTTGTTCCACATTTGCTAGGAATTCAATTTTCAATGCTTAAAATAGATGATTTTTTTCCCTTTTAAAATGCCTAAGACTTAGGTACCAACTTAGACCACCACTTAGACTTGGTCTTAGCATGATTGGTGGGATGATGTGGCAGGTGATGTGGCAGTTAGTGCAAATTGGCCTTTGGTGCCTTGTTTAAACGTTTGAAATTTTCAAATAACATGTGAATAAAAAAACACCAAACCAAATTTTTTTTCACCTAATTATTTTTCCACATGTTAAATGGCTACTGGTCTACATGGCATATTTCCATAGTGCCACGTCACTTTCAACATCCCTTTTTTAACCTATCTAAAGATTTCTTCAACTAGCTATATCTTGAGCATCTAGACTCTGTTTTTCATTCTAAAAGAAGTGCTAGAAATCTCTCGAAAAATTTTATGATGTGCAAATGATTTGAACAAAATTTAAAGACTTTGAAAAATGGAATGGTACATGGATCCACTTGGATCATTATGCCTAAATAATTTTGTAGTTCACAATTTATTGTGTAGATGTAAAATTGTTCCAAAGAGTTAAATTTATGTTATTTTGAGATAATAAATCAATGCACTAACCCTTTTTATAGAGAATTGAGCCAAGAAGAGGGAAGCTTAAGTGCCTTTTGATAATTTTTTACTTTTTTAAAGTCAAAATTCACAACAAAGGTTAAAATTTATCCACATTTGATTAAGGTGATTTAAAATCACTTAAAATTTTGTATTTTAGCATTTACAAGATTTTTACAAGTGTAAACAAGGCCAAGGGGCTCAAATTTCAAACACATTTTAAGTTAGTACTAATAAAAAGAACCTACATTTTAGTTAGATCTCCTATGGACTATTTCAGTTCTTGTTTGTTTTTCAAATAGTTTCAAATTACATAGATTAAATTATTTATTTTGGAAAACAAAAACTATAGTGTTTATGCTCTCCCCTTGTCCCTTTTAGCGAACTCAGGTGACCAAAACTATTTGGTTTATTACCTTTATTTATTAAATCTTGTTAGAAATAATGTCACGTATCTCTCTCTAAGATCCAAGTGACTTGGGTGACTCAAAAGTGATCTCTAAAGTCTTTCCATTTCCATTTATTTAGTTTCTTATATTTGACTTATGGGTGGGATTTCATTGCCTCCTCACAAGTTCTTCAGGGGTGAGTTGACTTGAAGTTTCATCTCCCAACATTGCACCAACCCCAATCCATATTAGGGTATATAAATTAGGGAACATGATAATAGACTTGATATGGGCTAAGTATCTATCCTCTCTAATACTTACAAACTTAGGTCAGGTCTTACTAAACATTAAACTCTATTAAAAATTACATGGATGGAGTCATTATGCAAAGGAATAGAACCTTTCATAGTAAGTTAGAAGATATGAACACAATTAACATGGTTTCACCCTTTGGTTAGCCAAACTTTGGGCAATCTAATGCATTCAAAACATATAGTTTTTTAGTCAACCCCACTTGCCACAAAACTTCTTGCCAAATGTCTAGTGATCTTAACTCTAAGTTCGTGCCACATACTAATGATTAGGAGATATAGGGGGAATAAAAAATATACCTAAACATATTATTAAATTTTTGTATTAAAAATTAATTCTTCAAAAGCATTGGTATATCATTGTAAACTTTGGCATAATATACACACATCCATGTTAGTTTTATGGATAGGATGAGCCATTTTTGCTAATATTTTGCTTGATTTACATGTGTGTTTTTAAAACTAATTTTTTTTTTTGTCACAAGTTGAAATGAGCTATAAAAATCACATGTTTTCATCACACTTTAGTCTAATAAGTGTTAATTTATCCATTTGGTATCACACTTTTTCCTTAGACTTTTAATTCTAAAACATTTGTGTGTGTCACTTGTTTAAATTGGGCATTGTTACACTACCCATTTTGTCCCAAACATTTGCCTTGGATTTTTGAATTCAAAACCATGATAATATATTTTTATTGAACATGCATAATTATGTTTTTCATGTTATTCCAAAAATGTTTCCTTATTTCAAATGAATTTCAAAATTTCATGTCCCTTTGGTCTAAAATACTGTCATTATATTATCCATTTGGGTCTAGGATATTCTCCATTTGAAAAATATAAGTCTTTTAAAGCAAGTTTATAATTTGTCTTAAAAATTAATTGGTTTACACCTAGTTCTTACTTAACTTTTTCTTGGTTGTTTACCTCTTACCTTTGAATTATGTAACTTGGACTAATTTCGTGCTTGTTTTAAAGACCCCTTTGCCTAGGTCTAGGAATTGGTCTATTTTTGTGTGCCTCAAGTCAATTTTTTAACTTAAACTAAAGTATTGGAAGAATAATGCCTAAGAGTGGGGGTGAATTATTCTTAAAAAACATTATTTTAAATTACACTTAATCAATCATGAATCATTCAAATAAGCATATAGATCTACAAGCAAAAGCAACTATCTATATAAGCATGAAACACAAGAACACATCATATATGTGGGGAACACTCAAGGGGAAAAAAAACTATATATATTTGTAAATTTAATATATTCCTATAAAAAAACTAATTTTATTGAAGCACCAACTCCATATGGAGCACCGACCCCAACTAGCCAAACATCCACTTGACTAGGCTTTAGCAAGCACCCACTTACAAGGAGGAACCAACCCCTAGATGATTCATCACCAACTCAGCCACCTAGTTTTTTAGATCACATTAATAAAAATATGTTTCTCAACCAAGATATTATGACCATATCTTCACACTCTTATCCCTCTCAAACTACCTTCTAGGTTTGTTCACTCAATTAGGTCTCTTCAAAACTGATTAGGTCATATAAACTTGATCTTCATACTCATCACCCCTATTATATATTCATAAAAATCTATATAAATCCATATTATGGTCTAAAATACCTACTTATTCTCTTTAATGTGTTGTATCCTTTTCTTTCACTCTCACTTTCTCTAACTAATCAATTATGCCTATTAAGCCTTATTCTTATACGATCTTATAGTTCACACACCTCTTGGTCAGACATACACACTTAGAGACTTGGATTAACCTTAACATAGGTATTATAACATATTTCATACATGAATAAATAATTAAAAATAGGTCATCGGTAACTTAAAATACCAAAACCTCTTTTAAACCTTTAAGAAAACCAAATTCAATTAGGCCTTCATTATTACACATTACCCTTTGATCTCCTTGGAACACTTTCAAACTTCAAAAAAAATATGAAAAATTAATATACCACTAAAATATACCCATACTAAGCTCATCTTAGGCACGTGATGCTTTTTATCTCCAACCACCACTTGAAGCACACCATTAGTACTATTTATATTAAGCCTTCACACACATATAAAGATCTATCTTTAGAAAATGGAGATCACACATTATTTGGATAGACACCCATAACTATAAATAACATAAAAATATCCTCCAAAACCTCAAAAACTTCACCAAGTGCATTATACTTCATCACATAAGGAAAAAATCCTCAAAAACACCTCTGTAACTCACTCACTTAGATCTAGTAGTTTTCATCAAAGACCAGTAATGGTGACTTAGACCTCCAACACTTATATATATATATATATATATATATATATATATATATATATATATATATATATATATATATATATATATATATATATATATATATATATATATATATAATTACTTATGATGAATCCAATATGTTTCAATGGTAAATATTGGTATTTTAGACCAATCTCATGAACTTATATCTCACTATCTCATTTAAACTAGATAGGTCAACTTGTGAGTAACTTTTTCACTATATTCACTAACTTTCAAAACTTCTACCAAACATGAACTTGTCTTACAATTCATTAAAAACATATCCATACACTTAGTTTCATAAATATATCATTATAGCAAATTCCTAATCATATTCTCATTGTTTCTTAGGCTATTCACTATTTGCATCATTTGGTCTATTAACGACTGGCTAACATGAATGACTAGTTTAACATACTTGAGGGATAGAAACTATCTAGAAACCTTGATAAACATGAAACATGAGTCTCAATATTAATCCTCCATCCATATTTATACTTTTACTTGGTCAACTCTAATTTTTATAGTAAATCTATGATAATTTATCACTTTCCTATAGGGTCTACTCACACACCTGATACCTCAATCACACTTAGAGGTACTTGGGAGAATCCACTACAAGATATAATAGTTTTCCTAAGAAATTCAATCCATCAAGAGAAATTTTGAGAAACAACTTTAACATCAGGTCCTTACTAGGTTTCTAGGATGGTTTAAACATGTTTCCACTCTTAACAATCATTCATTAAGTATAGCCCCTCAAACCAAAAACTAATGCCTACAATTTTGAACTAAGACACTTACCCATCTACCATGAATAGGTTAGGTTATCATGTAGAGGTTTGATGAGATAAAAAACATAAAAAAATCCTTCTCGAGTTGAGAACCCTTCATTATGTGCACTTGAGAGACCTAAAAACCACTTTTTATACATTTTATTCTAAGCCTAGACCTCAAACTACATGAACAAAATTGAAAAAACATGTCTCACCTATGTCAATGCTTACATGATCTCAAAAACCTTGAAATATGATCATGAACCCTCATTATTACACTCTCTCTCTTTTTTCTCTTTTATATCTTGACCTACAAACCATATTAGGCCTTAAAACTGACCTTCATGCCTCTTTCCATGCATTCTCCACCTCATTCACATACTTAAGCAACCTCTCTCATCCTTAAGTACTTAAATACATGTTAGAATCATAATGAATGAGAGGGAGTTGAATTATTGTCGTTATAAACTTTTAATTTCACTTCAATATATCTCCTAATCATTCATCAATTAAGATCATCATATGAGCAATATCAACTAGTCTAGCCACATAGTAATGAGAATATACACATAACAAGTATGGACACATCATTTAAGTTGGAAAACACCATGGGGAATTAAAAAAATAACCATAGCTTAGATAACCATTCCTATAAAGTAATTAATAAAATTCATTTGAGCACCCACTCAACATGGAACACCAAACCCAACCTATCAAGCATAAACTTGATAGAGTCTTTTAACAAGTACCCACTTGTAAGGAAACACCAACTCCCTTAGTGATTCAAAACCAACTTAACCATATATTTACCAAGCACCCAATTATACAAGTGTACTTATATCTTCCATTTTTATCCTTATTGAAATATTTAATAGATGATGGTCCTTTTCTTCAACGCTTCACACACTTTTATTCCTCTCAAACCGGATTTTAGCCTTCTTCACTCAATTATCCCTCTTATTAACTTGATTAGGTAATATGACCTTGATCTCCATCCTTATAATTTTTTTTCATATATTCATGACACCATTATTTTGGTCCACATAACCTCCTCTTATTCTTCTTTCTGCTATTTTATTTGCTTTCACACTTGACAATCTAACACACCAATTAGGCCTGATTAGTCTTACTCTTATACATGTCACTTGCTCTCACACACCTTCTTATTTTAACATGAACACTTTCATACTTGGATTAATATTAAAATATTTCTTATAACACATTTAAAAAATTAATCAAACAATATAATAGGTTAGTCACAACATATAGAACCAAAACCTCTTTTAGGTCTTAAGGAGACCTAATCCCATTTAAGCCTTCATTAGAGCACATTACACTTTTCATGTCTTCAAATGATTAAAAAATACACATATAGTATTAAAACATCTTGTTAAAATCAAATATACCTTATCCAAATTTTATTTAGATCCACAACACCTTTTAGGTCCAACCACCACTTGAACCCTTTCTCAAAACATTGTTCACAATAGGCTTGTGCATACCCATAAAGTTTGTCTTAAACATTTGAATAATAACCACAATTTTTACAAACAACCATGTAAAAAATCACAAATAAAAAATATAAATATCCTTAGGGTCATCACAATTTTATTTATACTTCACAACTCAGGAAAAAAGTGCTTAAACCCTTCTCTGCAAGTAGCCCACTCAGAACCACCAACTAGTCTAAAAAATAAGTCATGGAAACTTGATCTTAAACACCTAAAATAATAATTATTATGAACTATAAAACCTTCATGATATTATTTTACATCTCTATATCACTCTCAAGTACAAATATCACAAGTTCTAATGCCAAATATTAGTCTTATAGACCAATCTTTTGTCTTTAGTATTTGTAGTCAGCCCTGAAATAGTCAACCAATTTTAGATTCAATATTTCAATCAATTTCAAAAAATTAAAATCTTATAAAAATCATGGATAGGTTATAAAATTATTTACATTATATACATCAAATCATTTCATATATTCTCAAACTCATCACTGTAACTTGCATACCCAAAATTGTCAGTTTACGTTGAAGATCAGTCATGGTGATTTTGACCTTTAACACATGTATACCTATTTTAAAATAATCTTAATTTATGTTTATGATCCTATGTGATAATAATAATAATAATAATTATTATTATTATTATTATTATTATTATTATTATTATTATTATTATTATTATTATTATTATTATTATTATATATAATATTCAACTAAAAATATTGGTCTTGTAGATCAATCTCATGAACTTACACCTTACTATCTCATCTAAACAAGAGAGGTCAACTTATGAGTAACATTTTCATCATTCCACTGACCTCCAAAACATATATCCAACATGAAAATGTATTATAGATATTTAATAAATTATTAATTAAATTTTATTCATCCCTAATCCATGATGACACATCCCTAATCAACTTCTCACTTCTGCTTGGTTTTCTCACTATATGCACCATTAGGTCTATTAGCAATAGGTCAACTTGTATGACTAGTTTATCATACTTTAAGGATATAACATAGTTATAAACCACCATGGACACAAAATACAAGTCTCAAAAATTTTCCTCAAATGATTTTCATACTTTAAGGTCAACTCTTTCTACTACATCAAATTTTAGAGAAATAAGGCTTTTTTTGTAAGGTCCAGTCACTCACCTATCAAACCAATCATATATAGATAATATAGGGAGATTTTAATGAAAATTAAAATCAATTATATATCCATTTTATACCATTCTCAGAACTTTTGATCAATATCTTCAACATTCTGTCATTGTTAGGGTTCTTTGACAATTTAGCCCATCTTCCAATCTTAACAATCATTCATAAAGCATAGCCCCTCATTCTAGAAACCAATTATTGGAAATTTGATCTAGTACCCTTACCCATATATAAATAATATATCAAGTACTCATGTATATTATTCACATGCCAACAAACACTTATAAAACCTTCTTGGGTATACAACTCTTCATCATGTGCACTTGAGAGACATTAAACCATATTTTCTTGATTGAACCTTCATTTTTTGACCTAAAACTTGATGAAAATTCTTTAAAAAACTTTAATGACATTTTTAAATTCTCACCTACTCACCCATGCATTTAAAAAATAATCTTAATACCTCATTATTCCATGTTTTCTCTCTTTGTTTGCTTAAACCTTCACCTACAAGTCACATTAGGCCTTGAAACTGACCTTCTAACGACTATCCAAGATATTATCACATAATTTACATGATATAAAATCTAATATAATTCTTAAATAATATCAAACATTCTTCATATGCCTTTTCAATAGCTCATGGTGCCTCATTAGGCCAAGTAGGGTCTAGAGGTGGTCTAGTTGCATACTAGTTTATAGGTCTTACCCATGTAGGTTCACCCTAAGATTCACCTAAGTGTTCCAATGCCTCATATGCATGATAAAACATCCTTATACATCCTATTATTCTTATATACATCCATCTCACCAAGCCACCATGTTGAAACCTTCTCATTATGCCTTTTCATGCTATGACTAATCTTAGGTCACTTAAGTACTTGACCTTCATGCCTCTTTTCATGTTATCAACACATAGATATAATTATACAAAACATATTACCATGATAAATCACTATAATTGATCTTATCACATGCCTAAGACTACTCATCTCTCTTCATGTCATGACTAGGCTATGATAAGACTCCTTAAACTCTTGATACTTGACCTAAGAATATACTTCTTAAGAACTTGTCCTCAAAGACTTGCCTTTAAATTTTTTTGAAGTATTATACACCTAAATCTCAATCCCATACAATTCCAAAAAATTTATCATATACCTAAGCTCACTCACTTCATCATGCTACCTGCACATACCTTCTCATAAGGTCTTGAACAAGGCTTTGCAAGACACCTTAATGCCTTCACCTATTCCATCCATGTTATGACCTTAAGATAATATCAGCCAAGAAAATATAATACACTTGGACCTATACCTTTACTTCTCATATAAATAAATACATACATTTAATGCCTATAAGCTTGTCATAACACATGCTACCATGTTCATCTAGACATCAACCTCATTCATCATGATTACTCACCATGCATCTTCACTAGATGAGTCTAGACATAAATGACATCATATTGAAATCAATGAAAACATTATTAAAACAAACTCCCCCTTTTTCATTCATGTCAAAACACACTATGATATGATCAATCTCTTCTCCCCCAAATTTGTCTTTCTCCCACTTTGACATTAATGACAAAGGGTATTCCATAAATAGCTATCTAATACTTGGACCTGAGATTAATTGGAATCATAATGAAATTCTTGAAAAAATACTCATCTTAGTCTTATCAGTTGTTATAAACACCTTATGGAAACTCACTTTCTCCCCTTGAGCAGATAGCACCTCTTAAAGACACTAGATGACACACTATCTTTAGAAACTATGGCAACAACTCATAGATACTTATTTCAAGATTGACCTCACTTGTGAAAACAATTTAATGAACCTAATAACTACCAACTATGCTTTTCTAATTGTCTCAATTTACTTTTCATATCCACCTTATGCAAGATGCTCTTTGATATCAATCTTGATCACTAATTAGAGAAGATAATGTTTAACAGTCTCACCTTGAAGATATCACTTAATATATCATTATCCATTCAAACACCTTGAAAAAAATATCTTATAATTTTATATAAGAT
Organism: Torreya grandis; assembly: GCA_037957365.1. Classification (NCBI taxonomy): domain Eukaryota; kingdom Viridiplantae; phylum Streptophyta; class Pinopsida; order Cupressales; family Taxaceae; genus Torreya; species Torreya grandis. The sequence goes on along the minus strand of JARHVA010002776.1, from coordinate 2,188,640 downwards.
TCATAAGCCATATTTGATCCATCTACATCATGACAACCCTTCTTGTAATGGTTCACTACTCATTATATCTGTAAAACACCTAGTTCATTATTAGTTATACTTTTATCTTACTTGATCACCTTCACCTCACACAACCAAATTATAATGAACATATATAACTATGGTAAATTACCTAAAATTCATCTCAAAATTCTTATAGAAATCATACTCAATGCCTATGAGAATAAAACATCTCTAAAATTAATGCTTGTCTATCATGCCTATTAGGTCTATCTTCAATCAAAGATATTATTCCAACATAACAATCTAGTCTTCCATGATATATTAAAGATCACTCATATCATGTATATATGGAATATATAGATGTTATTCTTGCATAAATATTTATCCTTCATGTCTATCAAGTCACCGTAACATATACATCATCATGACACCTTCCTTGCATCATTTTATCAACTACGTCTATTTTTACATGCTTCATTATGATAAACCTTTTTCATAACATGTCTTCTTCATGATAATCAAACTAAGACAATACAATATGTTCCTTGGTCCTCTATGACCTTAAGCTCATCTTGATTCACATATAACACTCAACTCTCTCTCACAACTAGCTCAATAAACAAAATCATGAAACATTTCACAATTCATGTTCCCCCTATATCTTCACAACTTGCTCACCATATGAATAAATAGTACACATAGACCACATTCAACATAGATCAAACACCTTGGTACCAATACTTACCTATAAAAATTCCAAAATACCACACTTCTAGCTTAGACTCAATAATCTTCAACAAGTCTTCATACCTTCTTGACATACAACACCTATCAAAGCTCAATAAGCATCCACCATGATTCCACTTATTGATGAATGGCTCCATGAAGCTTAATGGAGTCACCCCTTCCATTGGGAATTAGAACAATAAAAATTTTAGAGATTCATATAACTCTATACTCTTATAAGACTAGATGTTTTTCAACATCCTTTTAGTCTTGACTATCAATTTAGGCTCGACCTTCGACTTGGATTCTTCATAATCCTTCTGAGTTGGCAAATAACACTCTTGACATTCTTTCAAATATAATTCATTTTCTATAGTATAAAGCATCCCACCTTGGTTTATGATTTGATCATGAATCACCTTTTCATAATTCTTCTTCTTAGTCAAAAATTTTTGTACCATCATTTTCTGGTAGACCATCATTACTATATTGAAAAACACTATCATCATCACAATCCAATCTTGTGCTTCTTAGGATCACCTTTAGGTTGTTAGGCCTATCTCAAAAGACCATGATATGATACCAATTTTTGGAAAAAAAATGATTGAGGGGGTGAATCAATGTCTTTATAAAATTTTAATTTCACTTCAATATATTTCCTAATCATTAATCAAGCAACATCGTCATATGAGCAATATCAACTAGTCTAGCCACATAGTAATGAAAATATGCACACAACAAGTATAAACACATAATATAAGTGGGAAACCCTCATGAGGAATAAAAACCACAAACCATATAGTGGATAGATAGTAATATAAATCAATGAATCAAATTAATTTGAGAACCCACTCAACATGGAGCACCAACCCTAGTTTATCAATCACCAACTTGATAGAATCTTTTAGTAAGCACCCACTTGCAAGGAAGCACCAACTCCCTTAGTGACTCAGCACCAACTCAACCACCTCTTGACCAAGAAACCACTTATCCAAGTAGACTTATGTCCTCCATATTTATACTTCTTGTAATATTAAAAAAAAATTGGTCCTCTTTTTAGCTCTTCACACACTTCTATACCTCTCAAACTGGCTTCTAGCCTTCTTCACTCAACTAGACCTCTTCTTGACTTGATTAGGTCATATGAAATTGATATCTATACTTAAAAATTATATTCTATATTAATTAAACCCATATTATGTTCCATATAACCTCCTCCTTCTATTATTTTAGCTATTTTATTTGCTTGCACACTTTACACATCTAACACACCAATTAGGCCTAATTAGTCTTGCTCTTATATAAGTCACTTACTCTCAGACACCTTGGTCAGCTATGCACACTTGAATACTTAGATTAATTTTAAAATAGGTCTTATAAAAAAATTTAAATAGGAATAAAATAATAAAATAGGTTGGTCATAGCATATAGGACCAAAAACTCTTTTAGGTCTTAAGGAGACCTAATCCCATTTAGGCCTTCATTAGAGCACATTACACTTTGCCTTTATTAAAATGATTAAAAATACACATACAAAAGGAAAACCTCATATTGAACTTAGATATACCTTATCTGAATTTAATTTAGGCTCACAACACCTTTTAGTTCCAACCACCACTTGAACCCCTTCTCAAAACACTATTCACAATAGGCCTATGCATACCCATAAAGCCTATCTTAAATAACTAAAACATAAACACAATTTTTCCAATAAACCATGAAAAAAAATAACACATACATAAGATAAATGACCTTAGGGTCATCACCATTTTCTTTAGACTTCACAACTTAGGATAAAAGTTATCAAACCCTTCTCTGTAAGTAGCCCACTTAGAACTGCCAACTAACCTAAAAAAACACAGTCATGGAAACTTGAAATTAAAAATATAAAATAATAATTCATATGACCTATGAAATATTAAATATATTATTTTACATATATATATCACTCTCAAGGATAAATATCACAAGGTGTAATTCTAAATATTGGTCTTGCATACCAATATTTTGTCTTCAGTATTCATAGTTAGACCTAAAATAGTCAACCCATTTTAGCTTCAATATTTCAATCAATTTAACTAACTTAAAATATTAAAAAAATCATAATAATTTATCCATGTATAAAAAAACAACATTATCTACATTATATACATCAACTCATGGCATACAGTATCAAACTCATCACTACAACCTACTTACCTAGAATTGTCAGTTTGCCTTAAAGACCAGTCATGGTGATTTTGACCTTCAACACCTGTATAACTATTTTAAAAGACTCCTAATGAATTTGGATGATATTATTTAATAATTATTCCATTATTATTATTATTATTATTATTGTTATTATTATTATTACTATTATAATATATATATATATATATATAATATAATATTCAACTAACAGTATTGGTCGTATATACCAACCTCATGAACTTGCACCTTACTGTCTCATATAAATAAGATAGCTCAACTTATGAGAAAAATTTTCATCATATCCACTAAAATAATAAACATATATCCAACTTTAAAATGTCTTATATTTCTTGAAAAAACTATTCATACAATTGGATTCATCCCTAATCCATGATGGTGCATCCCTAATAAACTTCTCACCTTTTCCTAGTTTTCTCACTATCTGAAACATTAGGTTTTTTAGTGATAGATCAACTTTTATGACCTATTTATCATACCTAAAGGATATAACCTACTAAAAACACCATGGAAATAAAATAAAAGTCTCAAAATTTATCCTCCAATGATTTTCATACTTTGACTTGGTCAACTTTATCTGCTACACAAAATTTATGAAAAATAAGGCCTTTCTTGTAGAGTCCACTCACTCACCTATCAAACCAATCATACCTGGAGAAGATTGGGAGAGTTTACTACAACATAAAATTACTTATCTATCCATTTGAGACCATTTTTGACACTTTTTATCAATATATTCAATATCAGGTCAATTTTAAGGCTCTTTGAGGGTTTAAACCATCTTCTAATCTTAACGATCATTCATAAATATTATCCCCTCATTATAGAAAAAAATGATTGGAAATTTTAGATATTTATTTTACCAATATAACATTAATATCTTAGGTCCTCATGCATATTTTTCACATGCCAATGAAGACTTGAAAAACCTTCTCAAGTAGATAATTCTTCATCCTATGCAGTAGAAAGACCTTAAGACACTTTTTATTGCTTTAAACTTCAATTTTTGACCTAAATCTTCATGAAAATGATTAAAAAAACTTTAATCACATTTATAAATACTCACATACTCACCCATGACTTGGAAACTATTCTTGACACCTCATTAGGTGATGCTCTCTCTCTTTGCTTGCTTAGACCTTGACCTGCAAGTCATATTAGGCCTTGAAAATAAACTTATAACCAATATCCAATATATTATAACCTAAAATACATGCCATAAAATATATTATAATTTTAAATACTTTAAAACATTTCTCATATGTTTTTTCAATAGCTCATGATGCCTCATTAGGCCTAGAAGGTCTAGAGGTGGTCTAGTTGCATACTAGGTTTTTAAGTCTTACCCATGTAGGCTCACCTTGAGACTTTAATAAGTGTTCCAATGCCTCATATTTATTCTAAAACAACCTTATACATCCTATTATGCCTTTATGAATCCATCTCACCAAGACACCATGCTCAAACCTTCTCACTAGGTCTCTTCATGTTATGACTAGTCTTAGGTCACTTAAGTACTTGACCTTCATGCCTATTTTCATGTTATAAAAATGTCACTATCATGTTATAAAAAATATTACCATACTAAACCATTTCCATACATATATTCACATGCCTAAGACCAATCATTTATCTTCATGCCATGTCTAGGCCATGACAAGATTCTTTAAGCTCTCGATACTTGACACAAGGATATTATTCTTAAGCACTTTTCATCAAAGACATGAGTTTCAAAACTCATGTAAGATTATACACCTAAATACAAATCCCATAAAATTACAAACAACTTTTGATATACCTAAGCTCACTCACTTCACTTTGTTACCTACACATACCTTCTCATAAGGTCTAGAATAATGCTTTGCAAGACACTTTGATGCCTTCACATATTCAATCCATGTTATGAACTTAACACAAAATAAACCAAGTAAATATAAGACACTTTGACCTATACCTTTATCTCTCATGGAAATTACTACACACCTTCAATGCCTATAATCTTATCATGACACACATTTCTATGCTCATCTAAAAATCAACCTCATTCATCAGATTACTCACCATACATCTTATGTAGATGCATATAGACATCAATGAAATTATATTTAAATCATTGAAAACATTATGCCAATAATACATCCTTGACATACCTTTACAATAGATCATGACACCTCATTAGGCTAGGCAGGGTCTAAAAGTAGTATGGGTATAAACTTGATCTAAATGTCTTACCCTATAGGCTCAATCAACCTCATATAAAAACTCATGCATGTGTGCACTCATATTACCAGGAAACCATGTTCATACATTCTTACAAGGTCTTTTCATGCCATGACTAGGCTTAGGATACTCAATACCTATACCTTCATGTAACCATAAATCATTAGTTTCCTTCAAATTTAATTTCATGATAACATCTTTTAGTGATAACACTCCATCATTTCCCTTTGTCACATCAACACAGTACCAAATAGGAACATTCTCTCAATAACATAAACCTCATGAAAGATGTATCATTGACATCAATGATAATACTCAACAATCTCCCCTTTTGTCATTGATGGAAACCACTCTTAGAAACTTATCTTAACAAGAAAATTCTCCCTCATTTAAAAATTTCTCCCCCTTTGACATAAATTACAAAGTGATGTCTATAACTTGTTAGATCACACTCCTTATAACTAAAATACTTATCACATAGGACTATGAGTTTATGAGTCATAATAAAAACATGCTCTCCTATCTCCATGTATATCCTCTTGGAATAACTCACCTGCTCTTGGAACTAATGAGCCAATTGAATATCTCCCCCTAAGTACTTGGCTTCTTAAATTATTTTTATGGGTAAGAATTACACCCAATTCCTATCTTAGGTGTTCAAATTTTACCTTTAGAAGTGGTTTGGTCAAAATGTCTACAATCTGATCCTATGTAGAAACATATTCAAGTATGAAACTTTATTTACTTACCTTCTCTCTTAAAAAATGATACTTGATGTGAATGTGCTTAGTATTTATGTGCATGATAGGGTTCTTTGAGATGCTCATATCACTTGTATTATCATAATATATAGGGCTAGGATCATCACAATCCATTGTGTAGTCTTTTAGGGTTTGTCTCATCCATAAGACATGAGTGCAACATGAAACTATTGTAATGTACTTAGCCTCACAATTGTCTAATGATATTAATGGTTTCTTCTTGATTATCCATGAAACTAGGCACCCACCTAAGAAAAAAATTCCTCCACTGGTACTCTTCCTATCATCTATACTTCCTACCTAGTTTTCATCTATATAAGCTATCAAATTAAATTATGTGCTCCTTGAATACCATAAACCATACTCCATAGTCCCCTTGAGATACCTAAGTATCCTTTTGAATACTTGCAGATGATTTTCCTATGGATATTCTTAAAACCTTCCCATAAGGCCTATTGCTTACATGATGTCAAATCTAGAGGTAGTCGTGTATATAAAACTTCTAATCATTGACCTATATGACATTTGATTGACATTTGGAGACTCATCTTCCTTACTCAACTTACACCCTATGATCATAGGTGTACTAACTTCCTTGCAATATTCCATTTCAAACTTCCTCAACATATCTCTTATGTACTTGGCTTGTGAAATGAATATACCTTTCAAATTAAGGGATTTGTAACCCAAGAAATAATGATAGTTCTCCAAATTTGGGCATCTCAAACTCTTTCTTCATCACCTTTACAAAACCCTTGGTCATATTCTCATTTTTTCCACTAAACATGATGTCATCCACATAGACAATTACTATCGATTGATGGTCATATTGTAACTTTATGTATAGATTACTATCTACAACTCTTTTGAATACTTGATATAAGAGATACCTATCCAACCTAGTATACTAAGCTCTAGGATCTTGATTTAAACCATAAAAATCCTTTTTCAATCTACAAACATATTCCTTATCACCTGATAGTGAGAAACCCTTGAGCTAATTTATGTACACCTCATTTTCCAAATTCCCATTTTCAAAGGTAGATTTGGTATCCATCTATTATAACTTAAACCCTTTGAATCTTGCATATGCTAAAAATAATTTTATGGCCTCTAATCTTTCTACTAGTTTAAAGGTCTCCTCAAAGTCTACCCCTTTAACTTGTGCATATCCCTTGCATACCAATCCAGCCTTTTATCTAGTGGATAATCCATCTTCATTAAAATTATTTCTAAACAATGATTTTGTGCTAGTAATATTCTTATCTTTAGACCTAGGAACTAGTTCCCAAGTCTCATTCTTATCTATTTGGTATAATTCCTCATTCATAAAACCTATCCAAAATTTGTCTTTTCTTTCTTATATAATACTCTTAAGTGAAATCTTAGATAATAGAGAAATATTCTATTGATTTAGATTACTTACTAGTCTTTTCCTTATTTGCATACTTACATTCTTGTTGTCAATAGTTTGAGATTCAAGATAATCTATTTGAATCTACCTTGAGGGGCCTTTTAAGTCCTATCTTTCCTCAATTTCTTATTCTTATTCATCAACCTATATAGTATCCTCTTCATTCTTGAAGTCTAAATTATCTAAAGTATCATTTGACTGTGAGTTTGATTTCTTTGTCTCATCAACTAGGTTTTAAAGGGACCTAAAACCTCAAAAACTAGAAACCCATAGAACACAAGGTCAAAGGAGATACTCACAAATGACAGCCATCTAAAATATCCTTTGCATGGCATGCCTACCACCCTGCACCAAGGGTCCAAAAAAAGCCCTACCCAAAATAGACAGCTCCTTTAGCGAACAGCCCCCGGATCCGTTGCCTCCACCACCCAAAACATCCATCCAAGCTTCTGTGAGATTATCTCCTCTACTCTAAGGAATCGCCACCATGGCATTCATAATTTAAACATAGAAATCATTGATCCTCAAAGAATAAGATAATGAAGGAACGGCAGCCACAAAACAGAGGACTGAGGTAGAAGAATAGACCTACACACTAAAAGGTTAATCTTACAAAGCCACGCAATCAAACACAAAGAAGGGATTGAGGGCTCCAAGTAGATGTAAACCCCCACCCTTCCTTCACCCTAAAGAATCCACACAATAAAAATATTCAACTCTGCGTCGTGCACCTGCATCCCATAGCGGATTGGGATCAAGACAATAGAAGCCATGGCCATGAGGGTTTGGGTTTCTGCATGGCCATCTCCGTGGCCATGCTCCCTCTTCCCTCTTCCCTCTCCGCGGCCATCCATAGAATCTTAGTGTTAATTGTGACTAGATTATCAAAATTTAGGTGACCTAACCCTCTGTGCCATATACAAATTTCATCCATCTTACTCATAAATAATCTCTCCTTCTTGATCTCATTCAAGACATATCTATTGTTATCAATCCTCTTAGCATTGGTAATTAAACTTCCTCATTTGGCTCTCTTTCTATCACACCATTTGTCATGAAAGGTTAATGTGTGTCTTTGATTACACATTTAAACTACACTAAGTAGTTTATGTTTCAAACCTTCCACATACAACACATTTTATGTCTTGGTATTCTCATTATCCAAACTAAAGATACCCTTGCCAACTATATTGGTAGTTGTGTTGTTTCCAAATCTCACTATTCCTGCATCATTCTTCTTCAATGAGATGAACTTATTTTTATCACCTATCATGTAGATTGAGAAACCACTATCTATATACCATTTCATGCATCCATATTGAATATGAAAGGACGTTTGAGCTACCATAAAATCCACTTTATTCTTTTATTCCTCCTTAATAAATATTTAATCTTGACTCTTGGTCTCATATGATTGGTCCTAACTTACTTTGGCTTCCATGCCAATGTTTAACCCTTCTCATACATTTTAAGAGCTTCATATATCTTGTTGAATCTTGAGATTATTATAACTCTATTAGAACATAATCTTTTAATGTGTCCCATATCATGATAACTGAAGCAAATAACATTTTAGTACTTACCTCTTAACTGATTACTCATTTTCCCATCGTCCCATGATAACTTATTCCTTATTGCATTGGGCTCCCTAATTGGTATTTTTATGTTGGATCTCTTAATTTATTCTAAATTCTCACATTCTTTCTCAAAATTTATCATTAATTATATGAGTTTATCATGCTCAAACTTTAAGGAATATATCCCTATCTTCAACTAGTCATACTCAACTTCCTTTGATCTAAACCTTTCATTGACACCTTCTAACTGATTCTTGAGATCCTTGATAGTCTTATTTTGATGCCTCAAATCATGAAGGGCACTTATGAGTTTAGATTCAAGGTCTAGTTCATCTTCTTCTTCTTCATTATCATAGTAGACTTATTCATCATATGTTTTGTCTTCTTCTTTTTGATCATTAGACATCTTGTGCTTCTTAAGATCACCTTCAAGCTATTACATTTGATTCAAAGGACTAGGCTCTAATACCAATTGTTGGAATTATAATGACTAAGATGGGGGAGTTGAATTAGTCTTTAAAAACCTTTACTTCAGTTACTCTTAAGTAATCATGAATCATTCAAATAAGCATATAGATCTAGAAAACAAAAATAACTATCTATTTAAGCATGAAACCCACGAACACATCATACATGTGAGAAACCCTTAAGGGTAATAAAACCCATAGATATATGAAAATATACTAAATTAATATTGTTGGGTGAATATTTTGTCACCAGCTAACTAATGGGAAAAATAGGTTGTTTCAACCATAGCATACGGATATGGGTCAGCCAAATTTGCAGGTTTACCACATCAAAAGGGGACAAATCTCTCCTCTCATCAAGGGGAGGTTCCCTATAAATATGAGGAGCTATATATATATATATATATATATATATATATATATATATATATATATATATATATATATATATATATATATATATATATATATATATATATGCACTAAAAATAGACTCAGGGGTGACGTTACACCATCCATCTCTCTTTTTTTAGAGATGATGTTTACAAAGCAAAAGAGAAATCTTGGTTGATGACTGAAAGCATTTCTCTTCTTTCAAAAATGATGTATAGTAAATAGCAAAAAATCTTCTCAGGTGGTAACCAGATCTACGAGAAACCCATGAAAGCACAAAGTCTTTTGTTGCTCCCCTTATTGATTTGAAATGGACGTAATAGTAGAGTGAATTTCAACTCAAAGTCTTCACATAAAACTACAACAGAGTATAAGATCACAAAGGATAAAAGCAATTCAAAGCCTTTCTAATATCCTTCCTACTAAAACATGAAAAACATGAACTAAAACTAATTATAGCAGCTCAAAGTCTTCATAATTAACTTTAGAATGTCGCTAGATAATTTCCACACACACTTTTCTTATTTAATCAAATAGATGAGAGATTATTAGGAAAATGAAAATAATAATGATCTCCTAAATAACACAAATTATTCCAACACAAAGTCTGAAAGTAACTTGCTTCTCATTTATTCAAGAAAATATGATTTACAATCTAAGATCAAAGTCTCAAGAAGCATCTCAATTTTATCAGAGTTTTTAATCTCAATTATCAAAAGATAGATCATTACAAAAGAGGCTCCCTCTATATATATAGGGAAAAGCCTTCAAAATTGAGAAAAGACTTAAATATTAAAACCTGGTCAAAGATGAGTCTCCATTGACTTTGGGACTTTTCTATATTTTTACATGTAATTACACATAACAAAAGTTCATGTGAAAATGTCCCAAGTCAATTACAAAGTGCATGAGAAAAATGGAGAAGAAAGCATAGAAGAATAGTTCAATTTTTGTCGCTAGCCTTCTTTAGATGAGCATCATACATGGTGATAACTACATGTATCCTGATACTGTCTAGCATAATAGTATTTTTAAAGACCACCTTAGCCCTGACTATGGCATCTCTCACTACTATGATTGATTTTGCATGACCAGTTAACCTAGTTCTTAGATTGTCCAGAGTCAACTGATTATCTAAGATATTGTCCATAGAAGCCATTGAGAATGCTTTCTCTTCAAATTTCTTTTGGATCACACCTTCAAACTCCTGAATCATTTCTTTTACTAAAATGAATTAGTTGTCTTGAGAGGTAAGTCTGCAAGGCAACTCTTCCAATTTGTGCAATAGACTGATATGACTTTGTTCACTAGCATTTTTGGAAGATTTGAGGTCGTTGATCAATTACTTAAGTACCCAGATGTTATATATCAATGATTCTTTAGTTTCAATATAAGAATATCAACAATGATGCTAATTAATACTAGGGTATGTATTTTTAGCTCATTTATCTCTATCCATTTGCTAAGATATTTATCTATGCTTTCAACCACCTAAAAAATAACATTGATAAGATCATCTAATTTTATTCTTACTTTCCTCATTTTACCTATCTTCTCAAACAACTCTGTGAACAAGGAAATCCCATGTGCATGTATCTTATCCAGGTAGTCTTCAAGTACCTTTCCCTTTAGATAAGCCTTTTCTGCTTTCTAAATCATGGGATCGTCTATGGAGAAGCCTCTGGAGTTACCACTTCTAAAGCAAAATTGAATCTCCTTATCACTACAGTCAATTGATCCACCATCCCCTTATAATGATCCTTCATTTCTCTTTTCTTGTAAAATTTTTGAACCATAATATCCATTGTTGATTGCAAATCACTCTTAGCACCTTTGTGAGTTATCTTCCCTAACTTAACTTGAGAGATAGAGTAGCTACTCATATCAAGATTTTTAAGAGTCGCATCCTATGGAGGTTTGGCTATTTCAAAAAAATTGTGCCCCTTATCTCCAATCACCTTTAAAAGGATCTTTGGCTTCTTGGGGGTCTTAGCTTTCACTAGCACCATTTTACTAAAGTCAAAGTCATCTAGAGAGATGGCTTATTTTTTGTTTTTGGGTGTAAAAGTTGACAACCAAGGTGGGAGAGCAGAAGTACTTACATTAGCAATAGTCCCTATAGTTGGCATCATTGGGGTAGCACCTACATTTCTGATGAAAATAATGGGTGTAGTATCAGTTAAAACCACACCTACTGCTAAATGGTTGAAGGTATAACTATCTATGATGTTAAAAGATGGAGATGAAAAATTGGGGATGGATCTTGATGAATGAAGAACATCTCTAAAAGCACTTTGAGGGTCACCAAAAATAATTTTAGAAGGAGAGGTAGCTCCAGAAGAGGGAATACTAATTGGAGAAATAGGTGAAGGAGTTACACCAGGTGAGTGGGGTAGAGAAGAAGACATTCTTGTATTTGGTTGTGCACCTTCTCACAGAGATAGAGTTTTTATTCCTTATTGACCTATAGGCCTATCATCAGTTTCCATCTATTTTATCATTGGTTCTTCATCTCTTTATTTCTCAACCCCCATATCTGTTGCTTCTGGCTCTTTCTATACAACTTTTGATTTCTTTGTTACAAAAATGATCCTAGGCTTATGGGGCCTAGAAGGAGAAGGAAAATCACTTTTATTATTTGTTCTATTTTTTGCTCTCCTCCTTTTCTCTTTTTGAAATTTAGCCTCTGATCTTGTGATGAACTATTTTAAGGTGATCCCTTATTTTCTAACCAATCATTGGTGTTTTCCAATATTGGTTCAAATCTCATCCTTAAGGAGGTTAACTCTTTTTGAGACCATTAGATTGGGGGAAGAGGAGCATTGGTGACTTGTTCAGCATGATATCTACTATTGACTAGATTTTCATCATCTACTAGATTTGCAGGGATATCAGCGAGCCCCAGATATTCTATTTGTTCAAGAGATAGTCTAATGTAGTCTATCTTCTTGATGTCTTCTATTATCCTCAAATTTATCTAGATGTCTTCGATCATAGGTTCATGGAACTGGGTCCTCTTCCTGATCATGTCTTTCACACCTCTATAGTCAAAATTAGGTCTCCTTTTGAAATGCTTCATGGTTACAAGTTGCATTTTAGTCTCCATTGCCCTAGATTTTGTAGCATTCAATACTGAGAACCTACCAATTTCAATTGGGAACCTAAAATTGAGTTTCTTAAGTTCCATCTACTTATTGTGTATGAAAATAATTTGCCTACACAACTCCATCAGGACCAATTTATCTGAGAGAAATCTTGGGAGTATATAGGGATAACCTTGGAAAAATCCAACCTATAGATAACAAAAAGAAGGGAACTACAAGAACATACACCTGAAGTCATTCACAATGGTCCAAGCTTCATCTGACACTCTTTTCTATTCTAATTGGGGATCAAAAAGACACAAAAATATAGTGAAGAAAGCATCATTTACCCTCCTAAAATGATGGATTAAACCCTCCTATCTCCTTCTAAAGTTAAACCTGGAAAGGTTCTCATTGATGTTGTAATGTATACCAGGTATGAAGTCATGTAGAATTTATAGGTAGTGGATACCTTTGTCAATTGCTCATGTAGAGCATTGTTGATTTGTTCCCCCCAAAAAAAGACTTGTTTTCCCTAGAGGATTATCTTAATGAAGGGATACATCCATTCATAAAATTGAGAGGAAGAATGTAAACCTCATACTCTGCTGAGAAAAGTAATCAAGTAGCCAACCTCTTCTATAAAATCACTCCTTAGAAAGTTCTATGGCCATCTAGACAAGTTTGCCTTGAGAGTTTTGAGCCATCTATTATTGATCACTTTCTTTGCCTTCTCAAGATCTTTATCATATTCCTTTTGTGATTCCATGAAGTCAATCTTCAACACTTCAGTAATAGGAGGGCACATGAACACTTTATTAATGAACTCAAGGTCTAGTTGAATTATTATGTTGTCACTAGCATCTACCACAGCCCTAGTATCCTTGTAGAATTGGGTGCATTGAAGAATGAACTCTATGTGATGAGCTACCACAGGAAAAGAGGAGACCAAATGAATATTGCTCTCAATTATCCTCTTCATTTTAGAGCTAAGATTTTTTACTTTGGTTCTCTCTACGAACTCAGCCATATCTACGTGCCTAATCTCTATATCCCTAATGTCATTGACATTAAAAGCAATTGAGGTGATTATAAAAACACCTTGATATTGATACTTCATCATCTTTGAATTCTTTTGAGAAACCTCAATCATTGGGACAAGCCTTTGTCAAAATTATATTGACAAAGAAAGATCTTGAAGAGAAACTGCAATAAGAATCATGATCACACAATTAGGGGAAATATTGGCAATCTAGGAAAATTACACTTTGAATTATCATGACCAAATAAATGCACTTGAAAGGGCTAAGGTATGAGCAGGTCAAAAAGTGAAAGGGGAGCAGGCTTGAAAAACAAGAAAATCAAAATTTCATAGAGTTAGTAAAAAATGGAGGGAAGGCATGCATGGGCAGCAAAAATTACCACCCTTGCATATTGAGGACTATCATTTGAGCATAGGTGGCAAAAATTGCCACCTATACACATTGAGGATATAAAATTTGCATCAATGGTGAAATTTACACCCTTGCATGTTGAGGACTATCATTTGTGCATAGGTAGCAAAAATTTCCACCTGTACACATTGAGGACAACAGGTTTGCATCAACGGTGAAATTCACCACCTATGCATGTAGAAAGTCATTAGGTTTGCATAGATAGTGAAAATCACCACCAATGCGCTAGTCAAGAAGTCAGATGTGCATCGGTGGTGAAAATTTCCACCCTTGCACATAGTTGGAAGGCCAAATGTGCATCGATGGTGAAATTTTCCACCGATACACATAGTTGAAAGTTTTCATGTAAGGACGATGAAAATTGCTGTCATTTCACATCTGGCTAAGGAAGAACTATGTTAGGGTAGTGATTTTCACTACCCTTACATGGAGAAGGATGAAAGGTATTAACAACGACAAAAATTACTGCCTTTACATGGAAAGAGGTAGATTGTGTAAGGGCGGTGATTTTTGCCACCATTACATGGGCTAGAGTGGCCAACAGGGAGAAGAAGTGGAAGAGGGTTTTTCACTTAGATTTCCTCATTGGTGGGAAAAATTGGAAGAAGGGGAAGACAAACACTAGAAAAACCTAGACCAGAAAAGAGAAAAGAAAGAGAACCAAGAAGGGAAGAAGAAAAATAAAAATAAAAACTAAAACTAAAAACAAGAAGAGAAAAATGTGAAAACCTACCTAGAAAATTGTGATGCAATGCTTGAATCTAATGAGAACTCGATTCCACTTGCTCGCTCAATCATCTAGATGTAGGGAAGAGGAGAAACAAAAAGGAATAAAATGAAAACAAGTAAAAAAGGGATTAATTAGGGTGAAAATTGACCCCAACCACTTTATGCGCATGGCCATAAATGTCACACACAACAATTGAGATTATGCAGGGGCCATAAATTTTTTCACCTCTACATGTGAGGTTAGAAGAGTGATGCAGGGGTAGCGAAATTTGCCACTCCTACATGAAGGAACAAAAAAATGTAAGGGCGGTGATTTTTGCCGCTCCTGCATGAAGGATGCAAGGGCAGCAAAAATTGCTGCCTTTTCATGGAAACTAAAAAACTCACATGTAGTGGTAGCAAATTTTTCCACCCTTACATGTAAACTCAAGAAAACACCCAACTTAAAATTAGGAAAAATTTGTCATCTGATCGCATCAAAATTGTAATAATTTTCACATTTTTTGGGAAATCGTAACAATGGAACATCATGAAATTTTAAAGTTTCTAGTTGAGCAAACATGAGATCAAGGAAAACTTACCTCAAAAGTTGAACTTAGAGTGAAAAACACAAAATGGACAAGTTTTGTAGGGGTTATTCTAAAAATAAGTGTAGCTGATTTTGGGAACAATAACTAGCTCCTGTTGGGGAACTTCCATTGATCAAATCAATCGACATGAGTAGAAACTAGTCTCTAAGTGCCTTCATCCAAGCCATTGGGCCATGGAGTCAAGCTAAGAAAGAAAAAGACATGAAAAACCAAAATAAGATAAATAACACAAAAACTATACAAATGTACATGTGAACTCGTTTAATACTTCAAGGATTGAAGTGTTTTAGATATTACCCATTATGAGGTAGTGAGAATGGCACTCCATCTTGATATTTCAACAAGAAGCTATTTTCACCACAAACCTGATGAATGGTATATGGACCTCTCCATAAAGAATCAAATTTGTCGTGCATTCCTTTTGGTTCTCTCCTCTTGTCCCACAACAAGACTTGATCTCTAATATAAAAATCATGTATCCTTGACCTCTTGTCAAAAAAATTCTTCACCTAATTTTGGTGTGCAATCATCTAGTCCACCACCATGGTTCATTTCTTATCTAATTTAGTTAGGCACATGATCCTTTTATCAATAGAATTTTCAAAGTTGAATCTTTGATTACCTTTGCCAACCTGAGTGTTGGTAGTTTTAGGGTGATTGGTATCTCTACATTCAAACCATATAGAATTTGGAATGGTGACATACCTATTACCCTCTTGGGTGTAATCTTATCTACCCATAAAGAATCAAATAATGCTTTATGCTAAGTCCTCTAATTATCATCTACCAATTTCTTGATAATAGTAACTAGATTCTTGTTGCTCAATTCTGCTTGGCCATTTCCTTGTGGAAAATAATTAGAAGTGTGGGAGAGGGTAATTCCATAATAAAAGCAAAATTGGGTAATCTCATGGGAAGAAAAACAATCTGCATTATCTGTTACAATCTTAGTTGGAACCTCAAACTAGGAAATAATATTTTCCTTAAGAAAATTACATACCACTTCTGAAGTAGCATGCTTGGTCGGGATGGCTTCCACCCATTTGATAAAGTAATCAATCATAGTGAGGACATAATCATGCCCAGCACTTAAAGATGGGTTGACTGTGCCAATGAAGTCAACAACCTATTTTTGAAAAGGTTCTTCAATTACCACTAGCTTGAGGGGTAACGCAGTCAATTTAGGTTTCCCAATGAATTACTGACACAATTCACACCTATGCACCCATTTGTAAGCATCTTGAAATAGTGTAGGCCAATAGTATCTTGCTCATAAAATTTTATGAGTCATCACTGGTGTAGAAAAATGTCTTCCACAAGATAAATTGTGGAAGGACTCCAAAAGTTTACTTTGTTGCACCTTATCGATGCAGCGAAGAAATACCCCATCAAGGCTTCTCTTATACCAACCATTATCCCACAAGACAAATCTAGCAACCTTTAGCTTAGCATTCCTTTTTTATTTATAGGATAGATGAGTGGGACACTGACCATAGGTAATAAAGTGAGTGATATTGGAATACCACTCATCAATAGTAGTGATGAAGAGAACCGTAGGCACATCTTCAACCTTTGTTTCTTCATTTTCTATTTCCTTGGGGATATTATCAGTAATCAATTGGTAGAGCCCCTTTTCCTACACATGCTTGGTATTTTTGATATCAAGATCAAACTCCTAAATCTTAGCAATCTAATTGCCCCTTTTAGTACCAAACTCTTGTTGAGTTAGAATGGACTTCACCATTGTGTCAAGCACCAAAACTATAGTATGTGAATTTAGGATATAAAATCTGAAATGCTTCACCGCCTTAATCATAGCATAAGCATGTTTCTCCATATTTAAATATTTTAATTCATGAGTTTTGAGAGGACAACTCATAAATGATATGGGGGATTCCACACCTTCTTTGTTTTGTTGAACTGAAATAGCCGAAAATGTATGCTCAAAAGCATAGCTGTATATTATGAAGTCTTTGGTATAATCTAGACAAACTAGAATCGGTGCATGGGTAATCACTTTTTTGATGTTTTCAAATGCTAACTTGCCTTCTGTAGTCTATCAAAAAGTGGCTTTTCCCTTCATCATGTCCACAATGTGTTGCACTTTCTCTGCAAATGCTAGAATGAATCTTCATAGAAAATTCACCTTTCTAAAGAAAGAATGAACCGTAGTCTTACTAGAAGGAAGAGTAAGACTTTGGATAGATTTGACTCTTTTTGAGTCAATTTTTATACCTTCTTTGGATACAGTGTGACTGATAATCTTACCTTTTGTAACACGAAAAATTGACTTTTTGGGATTAAAAGAAATACCATTTTGCCTACAGCAATCCAACACTTGTTGCAGATGATGCACGTGATCATGATGATGTTTGAAAAAAATGGTCAAGTCATAAAGATATACCATAAATAAACTTTCCCATTTTGTCTCTGAAAGCAAGATCCATTGCTCTTTGGAAGGTAGCACCAGCATTGATCAAATTGAAAGGCATTCTATGATATGCAAAAGTGCCCCAAGGTGTGGTGAAAGCAGTCTTATGTTGATCTACTTCATTGACTTCTATTTGATTGTACCTAAAAAAACCATCTATGATTGATAACATTTCTAAACCAGTCATCGTTTACAAAACTTTGTCCATGATGGGCATAAGGTAGTTATCTTTTAAATAAACTTGATTCAGGTTTCTGAAATCGATACATATATGAATTTCTCCATTCTTTTTTCTTACAAGAACTATGTTAGCAATCCAGGTGGAATGATAGATTAGAAAAATAATTCTTGCATTCAGGATTTTTGGATCATAGAAAAGATAGTACCTAATATTTTGAGATTATATTACCTTTGTTTTTACTTGTAAGGCAATGACCCAACCTTAAGAGGAATTTCATGCCAAATTTCCTCAGACCTGAGAGATTTCAAATCATCATAAGAATATACCAAAACATCAATTTATTGGCGAAGAAGAGCAATGAATTTGAGCTTTTCATCAGAAGTGCAACAATTTTCAATGTTGATCATTTTGGAATTTTCTTTCGTACTTAAATTTATTTGATCAAACTCCTTGGAGGAACTTGAATCCACTTGTCACTACTTGACATATCTGTTCTGCTTATCAAATAATTTCTTGAGAGAAACCAAACCTTTTGGAATTTTATTTCCCTTGAGTTGAAGGAACTCTTCACCAATTTTGGAATTTACTTTAGGAACTGATTTCTATGGTGGAGATTCACTTCCTTCAAAATAAAGATCTTCAAATTTATCCATCTTTTCTAGAAAAGAAATGATTTGATTATCATTGTTAAACACTTGCCAATAGTTGGAATTATTAGGTACATTTAGTCAAAATACTAGCTTAATAGTATACTTGTCTCCTTCAAAGTCTTTATGAGGAACTATGAGGGTCACAAAGATAGCCAACGAATCTGCACAGTCATTGCATTCTCTCAGCACAACAAAAATATTGAAAGCATCAAAACTTTCAATACAATCCCATACAAGATTGTGATAATGTCACAATCTTTCATTTTTTGTTTGATATAGATTCTTTACCTAACAAACTACCAGTTTAGCATCTCCAAGGGCATGAATAAACTTAATACCTTTAGCATGAGCAGCTTTCAATCTAAGCAACAAAGACTCATACTCAATAGTGTTATTGGTGTTATTGAACTATAGCTTATATGAATAGGGAAAATTTTCTCCTTGAGGGGAGATCAAAACAATATCAGCTCCAAAACTAGTAGAAGAGCAACTGCCATCAAATTCTAAAATCCAAACATTATTAGAATTTGATCTTTTCAAAAACTTCTCTTCATTATTCAGGGAAGATTCTTGGTTGTCTGAACTTTGCTTTGACAATTCTTCTGACTTTGCATCTGAATTTTCTGAACTGTCACTAAAATGACTTTCATTTGATGAGATGAAAATATCTTCAGTAGTCAGAAAATAATTACCCATTCTTGATGATTTAAATAAAATCTGGGCTTTAAGATCTAATGTTTGGGTGCCTATATATTTTGACTCTTTCTCAAGAAGCAATTTCTTCATAACACCTTTAACAAGTATCCTTGCTTCAGATAGGTCCATATTCAATTCTCCACCTATATCTTTGAAAAAATTGCACCTGAGTAGAATGCCATAAGAGGTTGGAACATCGGCCACTAGGACCGTCATTTTGATCCTCTTCTCTATAAAAGCTGTAAATGCAAATTGGGCATCTTTGATTTGGCCTGGGAGTGGGACTTGTTTGTTTTTCATGGAAAAATATCTTCCAAAAGTCTTAGTCAAAGACCAAGAAAATCTAATACCTTGGCAAGCATAATGCTATCAGAAGCTCCAAAGTCTATTATGCAAGTACTCAATTTATGACCATTTATCAATAGGGAAACATAGAAAGATTCTATTTTCTTAGGGGCGATAAGAGGAGTAGTGATAAGATTATTCTGGGTGAATTTATTTTTGGAGGAATCAAGAGTTGCCTTTGGAAAATCTTGTCCTATAGGGGCAGTTTTACTTTTTACATATTCATCCAGCCTATCAAATTGTTCAGGATTGGCTCACAAGTACTCAATCTCAGTCATTTGAATCTTGGTCTTTTTGGCATGATCAATTATATCAAATAATTGAAATAAGCTAAATATAGAGGAAGGGAGCCCATCATCCTAATCTTTAGTGGGTGTGGCACTGGTTTGAGAGATAGAAGTAGAAGGTACAAGATGGTTTGAGGTACTTACTTTCTTATTAGTCACTGGGTCCTTTGATTGGAAAGGCAGTGAATTCCCTCATTTAGCAATAGAAACTACTGGTTGAGGTTCTTCTCCTACTTTTTCTTTATTAGCTTATTGAGCTGACTAGTTTTAGGATTTAGTAAAAATGGTGTATGATCCATCAAACACTTCTCCCTTGCCTCTAGCTTCATCCTGCTAATCTAGGAATCCAATATTAGAGTCACCAGCTAATTCTTCTTCTTGTTCTACAAAGAGATTAGCATCATCTTCTTGGTCCAACTCAGGTTAGAATGAGAAATCATGTTCAGCTTCAAGGTAACCAACTGTTGAATTAGCAGGTGCTGCTTCAATGGCAAGCTTCCCGTGTGGGAGAGGCAGGCGATTTGGTTGTCTTTGATTCTTGGTAGCATTGCCTTGATATGACTGATTGAAAAATGTAATTCTTAGCATATCCTAATAAGGAAGAGTAGACATACCTTGGTCCATTTGTCTTTTCAAGGCTAGCAGTTCATTCGTCAACTTTTGCACCATAGGATCTATGGTGCTCATGGAAGAACTTTCAGCAGATGAAAAAAACTTATTTTTATTAGAATCTTTTCTAATCTTGCTTGCCATGATAAGATCATCTTCCACCTTGGTAGCCAAATTTTTGGCTACATAAAGATCCATAAGACTAACCCACCTCAATAGAAAACTTACTTCAAGAAGTTGAGAGTTGATGAAAAAACACTTGATATTCTCCAGTGTTGGCTGAGCGATCATAGGAATTTGGTTCTTCAGCTTATTAAATTTAGCAATGAAGTCTCACATCTTCTTCATTTTCATAAGATGAGTCAACAAAGCATGTGCATCTTCAATGGGTTTGAACTTGGCCTCAAACTTAGCCTTGAGCATAATCTAGTTAGTTACAGTTTGAGCTTGAAGGTGGTAAAACTAGTCTGTGGTAGTGCCTTACAAAGTTTCTACAAATAGTCTCACCACTATATCTTCGTATTCCATGTCTATCACACCACATGTTATGGAGAAGGTAGAAATATGCTCATCAGGATAAACCTTCCCATCACCATAAAATTTTGAAAAAATATTTCTAAAACTACGAGGTAGTTCATGTTAAGGTGGGGCTAGATTGAGAGAGCCAAAGGAGTTATCCCAAGGACCTTGGACTGCCATGATATGTCAATTAAATGGAGGGATAAAAAATCTTGGTGGAGTAAGTATAGACAAAACCCTACTGGTACTAAGACTAGAAGCTCCACTTGGTATGGGAGATCTGATGCTGGTAGGAGGGAAACTCCTGGTTCACTAAAGGTGAGATGGTGGAGGAGAAATCTCAAAATTATTTCATCGCACCAACTCAATTATAGGATCAACAATACCTTGTGCCCTCTAAATTCATGTGTACGATGGATCTGCCAGAGTGTAAAATGAAAAAGGACTAAAAAGGCTTCAATTTGAAGCTTGAGGCTTTAAAGTGTGCATTCGTATCCCTAGTAGAGTCACCAAAAGCTGTTAGGTGAATATTTTGTCACCAACTAACTGATGGGAAAAATAGGTTGTTTCAACCACAACATAAGGAGATGGGTTGGCCAAATGTGTAGGTTTACCATATCAAAAGGGGACAAATCTCTCCTCTCATCAAGGGGAGGTTCCCTATAAATATGACGAGCTATATACTATATATTTATGCACTGAAAATAGACTCAAGGGTGAGGTTACACCATCCATCTCTCTTTTTTTAGACATGATGTTTACAAAGCAAAAGACAAATCCTAGTTGATGACTGAAAGCATTTCTCTTCTTTCAAAAATGATGTTCAATAAATAGTAAAAAATCTTCTCGGGTAGTAACTAGATCTACGAAAAACCCATGAAAGCACAAAATCTTTCATTGATCCCCTTACTGATTTGAAACAGATGTAATAGTAGAGTGAAGTGCAGCTCAAAGTCTTCACCTAAAACTACAACAGAGTATAAGATCACAAAGGTTAAAAGTAGTTCAAAGCCTTTCTAATATCCTTCCTACTAAAACATAGAAAACATGAACTAAAGGTAATTATAGCAGTTGAAAGTCTTCATAATTAACTTTAGAATGTTGCTAGATAATTTCCACACACACTTTGCTTGTTTAATCAAATAGATGAGAGATTATTAGGAAAAATAACATAAGAATGATCTCATAAATAACACAAACTATTCCAACACAAAGTTTGAAAGTAACCTACTTCTCATTTATTCAATAAAATATGATTTACAATTTGAGATCAAAGTCTCAAGAAGCATATCAATTTTAGCAGAGTTTTTGCTCTCAATTATCAAAAGATAGATCATTACAAAGGAGGCTCCCTCTATATACATATAGGGAAAAGCCTTCAAATTTGAGAAAAGAATTAAATATTAAAACCTAGTCAAAGATGAGTCTCTGTTGACTTTGGGACTTTTTTGGATTTTTACATGTAATTACACATAAAAAAAGTACATGTGAAAATGTCCCAAGTCAATTATAAAGTGCATGAGAAAAATGGAGAAGAAAGCATAGAAGAACAGTTCAATTTTTTTTCCAACCTTCTTTAGATAAGCATCGTACATGGCAATAGCTACCTATATGTTGATACTATCTGGTGCAATAGTATTTTTGAAGACCACCTTAGCCTTGACTATGGCATCTCTCACTGTTGTGATTGTTTTCGCATGACTAGTTATCCTAGTTCTCAGATTTTCTAGAGTCAACTGATTATCTAAGATATTGTCCTTAGAAGCCATTGATAATGCTTTCTCTTCAAATTCCTTTCAAATCATACCTTTAAAATCCTGAATCATTTCTTCTGCTAAAATGAATTGGTTGTCTTGAGAGGTAAGTCTGCAAGGCAACTCCTCCAATTTTTACAACAAACTGATATCACTTTGTTCACTAGCATCTTTGGAAGATTCGAGGTCACTAATCAATTCCTTAAGTACCCAAATCCTATATATCAATGATTCTTTAGTTTCAATATAAGAATCTCTATTGGCAATGATGTCAATTAATACTAGGGTACGTATTTTCAGCTCCTTCATCTCTATCCATTTGCTAAGATATTTATCTATGCTTTCAACCTCCTGAGAAATAATATTGATAAGATCATCTAATTCTATTCTTACTTTCCTCATTTTACCTATCTTCTCAGACAACTCTATGAACAAGGAAATCCCCTGTGCATGCATCTTATCTAGGTAGTCTTCAAGTACCTTTCCCTTTAGATAATTCTTTTTTGCTTTCTAAATCATGGAATCATATATCGAGAAAGCCTCTAGAGTTACCGCTTCTAGAGCAAAAGTGAATCTCCTTATCACTGTGGTTAATTGCTCCACCATCACCTTATAATGATCCTTCATTTCTCTTTCCCTATCAAATTTCTAAACCATAATATCTATTGCTGATTGAAAATCACTCTTAGCACCTTTGTGAGTTATCTTACCTAACTCAACTTGAGAGATAGAGTAGCTGCTCATATCAAGATTTTCAAGAGTCACATCTTGTGGAGGTTTGGCTATTTATAGAAATTTTTGCCCCTTATCTCCAATCATCTTTGAAAGGATCTTTGGCTTCTTGGGGGTCTTAACTTTCACCAGCACCATTTTACCAAAGTCAAAGTCATCAGGAGTGATGGCTTGTTTTTTCCTTTTGGGTGTAAAAGTTGACAACCAAGGTGGGAGAGTAGAAGCACTTACATTAGCAACATTCCTTATAGTTGGTGTCACTGGGATAACACCTACATTACTGGTGAAAACAATGGGCATAATATCAGTTAAAACCACACCTGTTGCTGAATGGTCAAAGGTAGAACTATCTCTGATGTTAAAAGATGGAGATGACAAATTGGGGATGGATCTTGATGAATGAAGAACATCTCCTGAAGTACTTTGAGGGTCACCAAAAATAATTTTAGAAGGAGAGGCAGCTCCAAAAGAGGTAATACTAATTAGAAAAATAGGCGAAAGAGTTTCACCAACTGAGTGGGCCAGAAAAGAAGAAATTCCTATGTCTGGTTGCACACCTTCTCGCAGAGATAGAGTTTTTGTTCCCTATTGACCTACAGGCCTATCATTAGTTTTCATCTATTCTATCACTAGTTATTTATCTCTTTGTTTCTCAACCTCCATATCTATTGATTTTGGCTCTTTCTTTACAACTTTTGATTTCTTCATTAAAAAAATGATCTTAGGCTTATAGGGCCTAGAAGGAGAAGGAACATCACTTTTATTCTTTGTTTTATTTTCCACTCTCCTCCTTGTCTCTTATTGAAATTTAGCCTCTAATCCTGTGATGAAATCTTTTAAGGTGATTCCCTTATTTTTTAACCAATCATTGGTGTTTGCCAATATTGGTTAACATCTCATCCTTAAGGAGGTTAACTCTTTCTAAGACCATTGGATTAGGGGAAGAGGAGCATTGGCAACTTGTTTAGCATGATATCTACTTTTGTCCAAATCTCCATCATCTACTCAATTTATAGGGATATCAGTGAGCCCCAAATATTTTATTTATTCAAGAGATAGTCTACTGTAGTCCATCTTCCTAATATCTTCCATTGTCCTTAAGTCAATCTAAACATCTTCAATCATAACTTCATGGAATTGGGTCTTCCTCCTGATCATGTCTTTTACACCTCTGTAGTCAAAATTGGGTCTCCTTTTGAAATGCTTCATAGTTACAAGTTGTATTTTGGTCTCCATTGCCCTAGCTTTTATAGCAGTCAATACTAAGAACCTACCAATTTTAATTGGGAACCTAAAACCAGGTTTCTTAAGTTCCATCTACTTATTGTATACGACAATAATTTGCCTTCATAGCTCCATCAAGACCAATTTATTTGAGGGAAATCTTGGGAACATATAGGGATAACCTTGGAAAAAGCCAACCCACAAATAATAAAAGGAAGGAAACTGCAAGAACATACACCCAAATTCATTCACAATGGTCCAAGATTCATTTGACACTCTTTTTTATTCTAATTGTGGATCAAAAAGACATAAAAATACTGTGAAGAAAGCATCGTTTACCCTTCTAAAATGATGGATTGAACCCTTCAATGTCAATTGGGGGTAATATTTATATACCAGGGTCATTTTTTTATCTCCTTCTGATGTTAAACCTGGAAAGGTTCTCATTGACGTTGTAATGTATACCAAGTATGAAGTCATGTAGAATTTAGAGGTAGTGGATACCTTTGTCAATTGCTCATGTAGAGCATTGCTGATTTGCTCCCCCCCAAAAATGACTTGTTTACCCTAGAGGATTATCTTAATGAAGGGATACATCCATTCATGAAACTGAGATGAAGAAGGTAAACCTCATACTCTACTGAGAAGAGTAATCAAGTCACTGGCCTCTTCTATAAAATCTCTCCTTGGAAAGTTCTGTGGCCATCTAGACAAGTTTACCGTGGGAGTTTTGAGCCATTTATTATTGATCACTTTCTTTGCCTTCTCGATATCTTTATCATATTCCTTTTGTGATTCCATAAAGTCAATCTTCAACACTTCAGTAGTAGAAGGGCACATGAAAACTTTGTCAATGAACTCAAGGTCTAGTCAAATTACTATGTTGCCATTAGCATCTACCATAGCCCTGGTATCCTTGTAGAATTGGGCACACTAAAGAATGAACTTTATGTGATGAGCCACCATAGGAAAAGAAAAGACCAAATGAATATTGCTCTCAATTATTCTCTTCATTTTAGAGCTAGAATTGTTTGCTTTGGTTCTCTCTACGAACTCAGCCATATCTATGTGCCCAATCTTTGTATCCCTAATGTCATCAACATTAAAAACAACTGAGGTGATTGGAAAAACAACTTGATACTAGTGCTTCATCATCTTCAACTTATTTGGAGAAACCTCAGTCATTTTGTCAAAAGTGTATTAATGAAGAAAGATCTTGAAGAGAAACTGCAATAAGAATCATGATCGCATAATTAGGAGAAATATCGGCACTCTAGGAAAATTGTACCTTGGACGATCATGACCAAGGAATGTGCTTGAAGGGGCTAAGGCATGAGTAGGTCAGAAAGTGAAAGGGAAGTGGGCTAAAAAAAAAGTAAAATTGAAATTTCCTAGAGTTAGTAAAAATTGAAGGGAAGGCATGCATGGTTGGCAAAAATTGCCGACCTTGCATGTTGAGGACTACCATTTGTGCATAGGCAGCAAAAATTGCCACCTATGCACGTTAGGGATAGCAAGTTTGTATTAGTGGTGAAATTCACTGCCTATGCATGTGGAAAGTCATTAGGTTTGCATAGGTGGTGAAAATCACTACCAATGTGTTAGTCATGAAGTCAGATGTGCATCGATGGTGAAAATCGCTACCCTTACACATAGTTGGATGGCCAAATGTGCATTGGCAGCAAAATTTACCACCGATACACATGGTTGGAAGTTTTCATGTAAGGGTGGTGAAAATTTCTGCCCTTACACATCTGGCTAAGGAAGAACTGTGTTAGGGTGGTAATTTTTGCCGCCCTTACATGAGGAAGGATGGAAGGTAGTAAAGGCAACAAAAATTGCCACCTTTACATGAAAAGATGTAGATTGTGTAAGGATGATGATTTTTACTGCCATTACATGGGCTAGAGTGGATGATGAAGGGAAGAAGGGGAAGAGGGTTTTCCACTTAGATTGGCTCATCGGCTAGAAAAAATGGAAGAAGGGGAAGACAAACACTAGAAAAACCTAGACCCAAAAAGAGAAAGGAAAGAGAACCAAGAAGGGAAGAAGAAAAACAAAAACCAAAAAACAAAAAGAGGAAAATGTGAAAACCTACCTAGAAAATCATGATGAAATGTTTATATCTGATGAGAACTTGATTCCACTTGCTCACTCGATCATCTAGACGTAGGGAGGAGGAGAAATAAAGAGGAATGAAATGAAAAGAGGCAAAAAAGGGATTAAATGAGGTGAAAATTGACCCCAACCACTCGGTGCGCATTGTAGACACCAAAATTGTGTCAACTCCCCTTGGTCCCTTACATGCTTACTAATTTAAAATAAACTATTTATTTTAAATTAATGACATCACCTTGACACCTCACCTAGGACACCTCACCTTAGACACCTCGCCCTAAGACCATTTCCTACCCTATGACTCACCCTATGACTAAGTCCTTCAAATCATAACTACCTAAGACCTATTCCAACTCTCTAACTAATTCTCGTGCCTAATAAACCCATCTTTTGACCGTTCTCCAACAACGAATGCACTTGGCAAATGGAGAAATGGGAAAAGGGCTAAAAATAGCCCTTTTACCCATTCTCTACCCAACAACTTTGGTTAACTATTAGCTGACATTGGCGGTATCACCGATGTCGGTTACTTAAACTGAGCTCTAACATTGAGCTGGCCCTGAATTCCTCCCCAAACTCTCTTGCTCTCTCTCTAGCTTTCTCTACTCAAATCCCAATCCCTCTAGCCTCGGGACTCTTTGACATTGACGCACACACTCTGAGACCAAGCATCATACTTCGACTTTCACTCTCCTAGGTATAGAAACTCTACACAAGTCACTCTAGATTGGATTGGAACATTGCACAAGGACCTCAACATCAGCCACAAGTAGAGCTAAGTATTCTTCTATATTATTTCAAAATTTAGAATACATTAGTAATTAGTTTCTATTTACTATTTCTAAATACTATCAACCCAACCCGACTTTCTTCCTAGAGAGGTTGAAAAGCCTTCCCCTTATTCTTATTCTCTTTCCACCCCTGTCCTCTATCTTTGTCCTTCCTCAGTCCCTATTCACTTCCCTGCAACCTGGCACAAACCTTTTAAACTTCCAGACTCCTCTGTCGACCACAGACATAAACTTGAAACCCATCCAAGGCCCATTGCCCCTACCAACATTGACAACCTAACCGACGTCAGCATCATTAACCAATTGACCTCGACAACACTACCGACATCAGCGACTGTGATAGGCTGACTACAGAGAACTGGTACGCATTATCTATATTTCTCTTTCTTAGTCTTTCACCATTTCTCTTTATACAACACTCTTTTTGTCAAATAGTGGACTGTCATCTCTGAAGAAAGTTTTTACACTTCCAGGACCAAGCACGTAGCTTGGCAGTCCACCTTATCTTATTCTAACATTTTCTTTCTTTAAGTCTTATTCTTATCTACAGGTGTTTCCTTCACAGCCAAAGAGGAGTTCCTACAACACTTGGATATAGTGCACAACTTAATCTGGGTAATGTATAAACCCCTGACCCTTAACCTTAGTTTCTTCTTCTTCTGAATGTAAAAAGCAAAAATGTAGAGAAACATTTTGGTACGCCCAGTGGGACCCTAGAGTTTTCCTTGGGTTCATTCTTTTAAAAATCAAACTAAGTTGCATTAGAAAAAAATTCTCTTCTTGCATCCTTTTCTTCTATCTTTTTATTTTGAAAAGAAACCATTAGCACAAGTTAAAAAGAATATCTTTCTTTTTCTTCTTGTCATTTTTTACCTGCATCTTAGAATAGTGAAAATTCATATGCTTAACCTTTTATCCACTTGTTTGCATCTAAACAAAACATTTCAATTTGGGTTAAAAAAACTATTGCATTTCATTCCTGCTTGAATGCATACTTAGCCTTCTCACTTAGTAATTAAAATGCATTATGAATAAATCATAGTGCACAAGTGTTACACAACCAAACCACAAGCACATCAAATTAAACATTTAAACATACTTGAGACAAGGCTCATCTAGGATTTCATCACCTAGCGGATACCTTACCCTTCTTGGCAATCCTACTTGGACTTCACTACCAAGGGGAGGACCCACTCTGTTCTCTGGCAGAGTATAAACTATAGGCAAAGTATATATTAGCTAAGTGGCCCAGCTCGGCTCTAGGTTCATGAAGTGAAGGGAGCAAGCCCCAACACCAAGCCACATATGGAACCTAACACATATTTTTGAGCACTAAACCATAACCCAAAACCAACCATAGACTTCCTCTTTAGGACCTGTTCTAAAGGCCCAATTCTGAAACATATTCTTCTAAGGTATAAGCCACCATCACTCTAAAATTTATTCTTAGGAATTTAACATTTAGAGGTTTCTTTCCATCATCTATTTTGTTGTTTTTATCTAACTTTTTGAGCTGGTAAGGTTGCATCATTTTGAGGTCTAAAAACAACTCAAAATTTCTCTTTCTTTCAAAAAATATTAGTTTTCTATGTTTCTAGAAATACACAGAAACTGACATCAATTTTCCCACCGGCATTGGCAACTAATCTTCATTGACATCGGTTATCCTACCGACCTCAACAACTTTCCATAACTGACATCGGTTAGTAAACCGACATCGGCCACTGTTAACAAATTTTCTTTCCAAACAACAAGCTTAAAACCTAACTTTTTTGCTATTAAACACACATTCTAGTTTTTTGAAACTGAAATACACAATTTTTAGAACCTGAACCCATTTTGTCTTGAATGGTTTTGACACGTAGTCAAGCTAAAACTCTTGTTGACCATGCAAGGCAACAACCACTTCCACCTTCACCCTTCATACCAAGTCACCTAATGGAGTATACTTCAGACACTGAGTGTACTCCTATCCAACCTACCCCAAATCAACCTCATATTATTCTCGAAGGGGATCAAGAATTTGAGAGATTCCTTGACCACAATGTTAAGGCTCTCCAACACTATCTCGCTAGAAGCCAAATGCAAGATCCTTCAAGTAACCCTATTTATGGGATGCCAACTTCCTTAGTTGAAATGGCAATGATATCAATAGCCTCTATTACCCAACCTATGGTCACTCACGTAATTACCTCAACCAGTAATCCAACCGTGGCCAATGTTCAAGATTTGGCCTTTCCTTCTATTTTTGGACCTACCTCCATTGGGGTTTCGGTACCCCCTCAACCACAAACAATTCAACCAAGTTTTACACCTTTTCATAACTTGATTATCTCTATCCCACCCACTCTTGCACCCATAAATACAAGAGTGACTACCTATCCTTTTACTAGTGTCATGACCACACAACCACCCTTGGCGTCATCTAGTCAAGTTGTGCCCTCCAACTTCATGGCACAAGCCCCCTTGGCCTCAACATCAGTCCCTATGATGAATTACCAATATGTTTCACCTATACAAACATAACCAAGTACATCATATGCCCCTCCCAACACCTTCCAAGTACCCTATAACTTAGGGGGTGCCCCTCTTGCCAATCCATCAGCCGATCTAATTAAGATGCTGATGGATAAGATGTCCAACCTTGAGACATCAATTTTTGGTTCAAGCAATGTTCTTTCATACGAACAAATATGCAACAAACCCATTCACCCTTTGGTGTCTATTAGACCATACCCTAGTTAGTGGGAACTCCCAAAATTTACTCACTTTTAGAGTAAAGAGGACCCACAACAACATCTATGAGTGTTTAGACACGCTTGCTACCTAATAGCACACGATGATGCATTATTACTTTGCATATTTCCCATGTCACTTTCTGGTGCCTCCTTTGATTGGTATAGTTCTTTTACCAATCATTCTCTTTTTACCTTCACTCAACTAGCTCAGCTATTCCTCAACCACTTTTCAATCAACATCACTAAAAAGGTCTCCATCATAGACCTATATTTTATTAGACAGTTTGACGATGAATCAATAGATGATTTCATTGCCCATTGGAGAGGTTTAATCAACCAACTCTCCTTTTCATTACCTTGACCTGAGCTCATTGAGATCTTTTCAAGAGCATGTGCCAAGCACATCTCATCCACTTTGTGGGTCCAAACATTCCCCACATTTGACAAACCTTTCACCATGGCCCGAAATTTTGAACTCTGCACGATCAAAGAAGATAAAGTCAAATTGCGTAGTAAAAATACCAATGCAAAATCTAATGACCCTTCTTCTTCTAAACCTTCTTCTTCCCATTCCAAGTCCAAGGGATCAGAAAATGATGTGGTACTTAGATCATCATCTTCTACCACAACTAACCAATCTGAACCCTCCACATCACAAAGCATCACAAGATAATTCCAACAATGATATGTATAGTGTCAATACACTCCAATAGGAGAATCATATGCTTCCGTGTTGGATAAACTAGTGAAGCAGGGGGTCCTCAATCTCCCTCAAATCTGACCACCTCAATTTGACCCCTCAAAAGCCATCCCTACATGGTATAGGGAAAATGACTTTTGTAATTATCATTGTGTCAAAGGTCATGACACAGACAATTGCAAAACCTTCAAAAATGTTATTCAGGACATGTTAGACAAAGGGGATCTTGTTTTGGATAACCTAAATGTGCCAACCAACCAAAACATAGATATCTTTAGACAACCATTCCCTAACCATCCCCCTAGTCAAAACAATGTTTAGACCATGGCCAATGACCCTCAAGAGTGCAATATATGCACAGTCAACATGGTCATTCCTTTTATACCTAACCGACCTCTCCCACAGTCTGAAGAGGTTAGTCAACCTATTCCTCCACCATGGGTAAAAGAGCCTATTTTTCCTATATCACCCCATAACATCAAACACCTCCTCCACACATACTTCTACCTCGTGAGTAACCCATATTACCTATTCCTCTTTCCCCCACCTTTCCTCTTCTTCTACCATTGGAAGAAGTTACCATTCATACCCCACACCCTCATGTAGAAGGGGACATTATCCCTCTAATTTGACCTTTAGAGAAGCCTTCTTCTCCTATTTGTCTTCCACCAATGGGGGATAGTCCTCCATCCACCTCCCT
This sequence comes from Torreya grandis, assembly GCA_037957365.1. NCBI lineage: Eukaryota > Viridiplantae > Streptophyta > Pinopsida > Cupressales > Taxaceae > Torreya > Torreya grandis. The sequence continues at coordinate 2,156,537 of JARHVA010002776.1, read as the reverse complement.
TTCACATGAAGGAGAGTCTACTTTGACCTCTCCCATATTGGAAGATGCATTGACGATATCAACACCACTAGCCCCACCCTCATCCTTCTTATTACCAATGGAGGATCATACTTTCCACACTCCTAAACCACATGTGGAAGGCACGATCATCCCTGCGCTCTATCCTCTTGAAGAGCCACATTCTCCAATCCCTTCTCCACCAAGAGAAGAACTTGTCACTTCACCCACTTCAGCTGAGGAAGATTTGGTAATGGTTTTCTCTCACCTTTGGCCCAAGATCACTATGTCTAACATGTTTCCACTCTCGCAATCACTTAAATCCTCCAAAAGACCAACTGTAAGACCATGCATGAAGTCACCTAAACCCTTTTCTTGATTGGCATAAAACTTAAGATTTCTCCATTCTAGGAATCTAAAACATGAGACATTATGGGAGTGACTTAAGGCTCCTTATCTTACACATCCCACTTTGACTGCCAACCCTTTCATGACAAATCACCCCAAAGTCTCTGATGAGGATCGGGCTTCCACTTCCAAATCTTTAGAAGCTCAACCATCCACACCTGAACCCAAACCCTCACAAGCATCCATCATACCAAAACAAATTAAATCTCTTAGTGTTCACCCTATATCAAACCTCACTCACCCACAAGTGAAGGTAGACTTGAACCTTGCCCCGCACAATAGTGGTCCTCACACCAAACTAAAGAAGACTGCTAAACCACATCGGAGAACTCCTCCCCCAACCAAAAAGGTGGTATAAACTCCTCCCCCACCTTCACCATTACCCTCTATTTTGGGTCCACACCCATCCACTTTAATAGGAGTGCTCCCTACTCTAACACCTCACCAAAACAAATCACCTCCATTACTCCCTCTACCCATCAAACATATATTTCCTCTAAAAAAATTTGACACCTCTTACCACAAAATTTCCATCTATGCATGTGGTCACACCACCAAACAAAAAGGTGGTATGAAAAACTCCTCCTACAACTCCTAAATAGAAGTTATCAACCCCTACTGCAACAAAATGTGCAAACCCATTAGCAAGTTCCTATGCTTTACTGTTACATCAATTTTTGTAGTCTTCTAACATTGTTCTCCCTCCAATTAAGCCATACCAACCTCTCAGATCAAAACTAGCTTGGTTCGATGACACTCAAATCTATGCATATCATTACACACCTAGACATGACACTGAGTGTTGCTGTACTCTTAAGGTTATCATTCATCAATACCTGAAAAAGGACACCCTTTTTATTAAGGATCCTCTTGACCACCCTTTCAACAAATCATCGACACCATCCCATGCCTCCCAAACATCCTCACCTAAATCAAGAACTCATCATCAGACTATGGTCCCTCTACCACCTTCTCCCCCTTATTCGAAATCAACACTATCAATATGGCCACCAGGTCACAAACCATAAAGGATAAAGGAAAAGATGAGGTTTCTATTCCTTGGACGTATCCATGCATCAAGCCTTCTCAACCACCAAACCCCAAGATTTCTATCTTGGGCACATCCCAACCAACATCTTCTGGGGAAATTCATGACTCCATGGTGAAACAACTTCACCAAACCCCTATAAAGACATCTTTGTATGACCTAATACAAAACTCTCCACAACATCACCAAGCCTTAATCAAAGCTTTATAGGTAGTGGAGGTCCAACTTGAAGACCCCCAACCATTGGTTGTTCTAGTCAAATCATTACCTACCATTGCCTCCATCACCTTCAGTGATTCTGAGATTCCTACCTCCAACCTGGAAGATTAGGATCTCACCCTCTATAACTAAGCCTATCAAGACAAAAGCTTCATAGGATGCATCCTCGCATCACACTCCTTGTCAAAGAGGAGCTTCATCATCTTCTCTTTGTCTCATTTATCCAACCCATTGATTATCCACAATGGGTGTCAAACATTGTCCTTGTCACAAAAGCACCTATGGGAATTCGACTTTGTACTAACTATCACGACCTCAACCAAGCATCAACCAACTTCACGTCCAACATCGACCAAAATGTGCCTACAACCAAAATCTAAAAGAGTGAGATTTCAAAATTGGAGATCTTGTCCTTAAAGAAAACCAACACGTGACCAATATGGAAAGAAGCAAATGAGGCAAGTTTGCTCGTAATTGGCTCAGACCTTACATAATAACACACTAGTATGGATTAAGGACTTATCATCTATCTTCTCTCGAAGGCTAGCCAGAACTTGAGCCCCTTAATGCCTTACATCTATGACCATTTTACTATTAACCAAGTAATCATTCGCTTGATATTTAACTTGAGCTCGGCCCTTCAGTAACCCCTGTCATCCTCATTCCTTTTCCTTCAACCTTTTTTCCCTACAAACATTAGTTAACCCTTTTTGCATTAATGCTTTGTCTTAATAAAAGGGAAACCCCTAAACCTCTATAGTCTAGTCCATGACTAAAACTTTAGTCAACAAACAAAACATATAAAACTAGGATGCCTAACCAAAGGTCATAAACTATAAATATAGACTGTTCCCTCAAAGGACAACTACATTATTGCTGTAATTACTAGACTACTCCCTTGAAGGATAGCTATTCAAAGACATTCAACCATACAAAGCAAAATATAGACCACTCCCTCAAAGGATGGCTATACCCAAATTTTTCTATAAACACAGCACCCGCTTAGAAGCTTCTTGCATCAATCAACTTCAATATGACCATAAAACAAAACAAAACATCCCCAAGTAGACTTCCCGCATTGATCAGTCTACCAAAAAAAAATGACTGACAAACTATTAAGTCATGGACTTTCCTATAGTCATTCTCTAGGTCACCTATAAAAGGGGCAAAGTTATCCCTACTAAAAGGGTTACGCTATCTTAACATATCGCATAATCACACCTATTACCCCAACATACCCAAGGGATTTTGAGCTCACTTAATGTCAAGTGATTTGAGTACTTCTCTAACAAAAATCAATGGTCAATGATGTAATGCATGAATGGGAATTTTGTTTGCAAAAAACCTATCTATACTATCATTATGGTCCTTGTTAATGAAAGAGCAATGCGCCTTTCACTTCTTATACATCTTCATCACATACAACCAAACCAAAATATTTTAAAACCAATCCAAACCAACCAAACCAAACCAATCCATTTTCTAACCACTAAAATAACCTCATGATTTATTTAATACAAATACCAATTTGTGTTATATAAATTATCATAGCCCATTCACATTAGTTTCTATGGAAAATAATACACATGGAAACTAACAACCAAACACAATTTATGTCAAGCATACAATATCACTAATATAGAAAATAACTAGGGATGAAAAACCACATCACCAATGTTATAGAATAAACCATCACACAATATGGAAAAGGCTATAACATCATCATTCATTTCATTTTTAGCATACACCATCACAAATATGGAAAAATGCTAGGGATGAAAAACCACATAACCAATGTTACATAATACACCATCACATAATATGGAAAAGGCTGTAACATTATCATACTCATTTCATTTTTAGCACACACCATCACAAATATGGAAAATTGTTAGGGATGAAAATCCACATAACCAATGTTACAAAATATACCATCACATAATATGGAAAAAGCTGTAACATCATCATACACTTACATAACCAATGTTATAGAATACACCATCACACAATATGGAAAAGGCTATAACATCATTATTCATTTCATTCTTAGCATACACCATCACTAATATGGAAAATTGCTAGGGATGAAAAGTCACATCACCAATGTTACATAATACACCATTACACAATATAGAAAAGGCTGTGACATCATCATGCATTCATCATTTTAAGCATGTACCATCATACATATGGGAAATGCTAACAACACTAACATGACCTATACAACCTATCAACCTCTTTGACTCTTCTTCCCTTTTGGGGAGAACTACATTGGCCTGAGGCCCTTAAAATAGGGGCTATGTAGGTAGCACTCAGTTGACATGGAGTCTTCTGAGGTTAGCTCGACCATTCATTCATTCATCTACCTAATGGACCAACCATATAACATTTAACCATGACCTAACCTAGTCAAACCTAATCCATAACCTACCCTCTTCTTCCCTTTTGGGGAGAACTACATTGGCCTGAGGCCCTTAAAATAGGGGCTATGTAGGAAACACTCAGTTGACATGGGTTCTTCTAAGGTTAGCTCGGCCATTCCTTCGTCTGTCCACCTAATGGACCAACTATCTAAACCAACCTAAAATCATGACCAAACAACCAGCCCTGACACAGTAGGAGTCACTTTTAACTTCTCATGGGGCACTTAAGAGATCATATATATCTCCCTGACCACAACAAACAACACTTGAGATCACTTAATATCTCAAACCCGACTTGACCAATGACCTTGGAGATCATGACTATCTCCTCAAACCATGACTACTTTCAAAACAACTTTGCTTTAGTTGTTTTGATTACATATATGTTACCTCACGAATAGTTAGCAAATTATACGCAACCCACATTATGACCCTCACACCTATTGTCAAATCATGCCCAAGTTGATCCCTAATATTTGTGATATTTTTGTGTTTTCCAAGAGCACTTCCTGAGCTCAAGATACTTGGAACACGATGACCATTAGAGCTACAACTTTGATCGATTAACCCAATCAACTACCACTAATAAGCTGGGGAATGGTTACTTCAATTTTAGTGCTCCTCGACCTTGCCTATGACAATTTGACCTACCTATCATGTGAAGTGGCATATGCGCAATCTCAACTATTACAACATTCACACTTTAACTTCACCATACCCATCCACTGCCTATCAAATCGGCACCCAATTTTGGGTTCCCTTCTCTTGATTCCCACTGTGAGGGGGGACAACCTACACCTTATCCCATAGTTGGGGCAACCTACTCTTATTTTTGTCTTGCAGTTTGTCAAAACAAACAACAAGACAAAAAGGGGCAAATGTAGACACAATAATTGTGTCGACTCCCCTTGGTCCCTTACACACTTATTAATTTAAAATAAACTATTTATTTTAAATTAATGACATCACCTCGACACCTCACCTAGGACACCTCACCTTAGACACCTTGCCCTAAGACCATTTCCTACCTTATGACTCACCCTATGACTAAATCCTTCAAATCATAACTACTTAAGACCTATTCCAACTCTTTAACTAATTCTCATGCCTAATAAACATGTCTTTTAATCATTCTCCATTAGAGAATACACTTGGCAGATGGAGAAATGGGCAAAGGGCTAAAAATAGCCCTTTTACCCATTCTCTACCCATTGACGTTGGTCAATTATCAGCCAATGCCGGTGGTATCACCGATGTTAGTTACATAAACTGAGCTCTAACATTGAGCGAGCCTTGAATTCCTCCCCAGAGTCTCTGGCTCTCTATACCCAAATCCCAATCCCTCTAGCCTCGAGACTCTTTGACATCGATGTGCACACTCTGAGACTAAGCATCAAACTTTAACTTTCACTCTCTTGGGTATAGAAACTCTACATAAGTCACTCCAGATTGGATTGGAACATTGCACAAGGACCTCGACATCAGCCACAAGCAGAGCTAAGTATTCTTCTATCTTATTTCAAAATTTAGAATACATTAGTAATTAGTTTCTATTTACTATTTCTAAATACTATCAACCCGACCTGACTTTCTTCCTGGAGAGGCTAAAAAGCCTTCCCTTTATTCTTATTCTCTTTCCACCCCTATCCTCTATCTTTGTCCTTCCTCAGTCCCTATTCACTTCCCTGCAACCTTACACAAACCTTTTAAACTTCCAGGCTCCTCTATCAACCATAGACATAAACTTGAAACCCGTCTAAGGCCCATTGCCCCTATCGACATCGATAGCCTAACCGACGTCGGCATCATTAACCAACTGACCTCGATAGGACTACCAACATTGGTGACTATGATAGGCTGACTGCAGAGAATAGGTACGTGTTATCTATATTTCTCTTTCTTAGTCTTTCACCATTTCTCTTTATACAACACTCTTTTTGTCAAATAGTGGACTGTCATCCCTTAAGGAAATTTTATGCTTTTGGGACCAAGCACGTAGCTTGGTAGTCCACCTTATCTTATTCTAACATTTTCTTTGTTTAAGTCTTATTCTTATCTATAGGTGTTTCCTCCACAGCCAAAGAGGAGCTCCTACAATGCTTGGATACAGTGTGCAACTTAATCTAGGTAATGTACAAACCCCTGACCCTTAACCTTAGTTTCTTCTTCTTCTGAATGTAAAAAGCAAAAATGTAGAGAAACACGCATGACCATAAATGCCACATGTGAAAACTGAGATCGTGTAGTGGTGGCAAAATTTTTTGCCTCTGCATGTGAGGTTAAAAGAGCGATACAAGGGTGACAAAATTTTCCACTCCTGCATGAAGGAATGGAAAAATGTAAGGGTAGCAATTTTTGTTTCTCTTGCATGAAGGATGAAAGGGTGATGAAAATTGTTGCCTTTGCATGGAAACTAGAAAACCCACATGTACTGGTGGCAAATTTTACCACCCTTACATGTAAACTTAAGAAAACACCCAACTTGAAACTAGGGAAAATTTGTCATCTAATCGCATAAAAATTGTAATAATTTTCACATTTTTTAGGAAATCGTAACAAGGTAACATCATGAACTTTTAATGATTCCAGTTGAGCAAACACGAGATCAAGGAAAACTTACCTCGAAAGATGAACTTAGAGTGAAAAACATGAAACAGACAAGTTTTATAGGGGTTATTCCAAAAATAAGCATAGCTAATTTTGGGAACAACAAATATAAGAGAAAAACCAATTTGACTCAATCAACAACCACATATGGAACACCAACCCCAACTATCTAAACACCCACTTGATTAGGCTTTAATAAGCACCTACTTGTAAGGAGGAACCAATGCCCTAGATGACTCAACACCAACTCAGCCACCTAATTTTTTTGATCACATTCCAAAAAATATGTTTCTCAACCAACAGATGATGACCATATATTTATCTCTTCACACTCTTATCCCTCTCAAACAACCTTTTAGGCCTCTTCACTCAATTAGGTCTCTTCAAGACTAATTAGGTCATATTATCTTAATCTTCATACTTAGTAATCCTATCATATCTTCTTGAAAATTTATATACATCACTTTTATGGTATAAAATACATATTCCTACTCTTTAATGTGTTATCTCCTTTGTTTTCAATCTCACTTTCTCTAACTGGTCAACTAGGCCTATGAGGCCTTGTTCTTGGACAATCATCTAGTTCACACACCTATTGGTTAGGAATATACACTTTCACACTTGTATTAAACTTAAAATATGTCTTAGAAAACTTTTTATACATGAATAAATCATTATAATAGTTCATCCACAACTTAAAAAACTAAAACCTCTTTTAGGCCTTTAAGGAGACCTAATTCAATTAGGCCTTCATTAGTACATGTTACCTTTTGATCTCCTTGGAACACTTTAAAAATTCACATATGAAAGGAAAAATTAATATACCACTAAAATATACCCCTAATAATATCATCTTATGTCTATGACACTTTTTATCTCCAACCACCACTTTAAACACCCCATTAGTATTGTTTATATTAGGCCTTCACACACACAGAAAGATATGTCTTGAATAACTAAATATAACAGATTATTTGGCCACACAAACATGAAAATAAATCACATACATATAACATATAAGAACTAAAAAACTTAACCAAGTGCATTATACTTCATCACATAGGGAAAAAATCTCAAAAACACCTCTGCATCTCACTCACTTAAAACTATTGGTTTTCCTCAAAAACTAGTCATGGTGACTCAAACCTTCAACACATGTATAGACATATTTAATGACTTATGATGCATATATATTATCATATGATATAATAATACAATTATAATATATAAATTTATTATTTTAAAATGTAAAATATTAGTCTTATAGACCAATCTCATGACCTTATATCTCACTATCTTATCTGAACCAGATAGTTCAACTTATGAGCAATTTTTTCACTATATTAAATAACTTCAAAAAATTATAAAATTATTAACTTGTCTTAAAATTCATAAAAAAATATCCATGTACATGGTTTCATCACTCTATCATGATAACACATTCCTAATCATCTTCTCACTCCTTCATGGGTTATTCATTGTTTGCATCATTTGGTCTATTAACGACTGGCTAACTTGGATAACTAGTTTAACATACTTGAGGGATATAACCTATCAATAAACCTTAATTAACATGAAAAATGATTCTCAAGATTCATCCTCCATCCATTTTCATATTTTTAATTGGTCAACTCTAACTTCTACAATAAATCTCTGAGAATTTAGCACTTTCATGTAGGGTCTACTCACACACCTAACAACTCAATCACACCTAGAGGTACCTAGGGGAGTCCAATAAAATATAAAATAAATTTATAAAGAAATTAAATTCATATTTATCACTTTTTATTTACATATTCAACATTGGGTCCTTATTAGGGTTTTAGGAGGGATTAAACCTATTTTTACTCTTAACAATCATTCATAAAGTATAACCCCTAAATCTAAAAAATAATGCCTAGAATTTTGACCTAGGACCCTTCCCAATATAAAATGAATATATTAGGTTCCCACGTAGATATTTTATGAGATAAAACCTAATAAAACCCTTCTCAAGTTGTGAACCCTTCATTTTATGCACTCGAGAGACCTAAAAACCATTTGTTATGCATTTTATTGCAAACCTTGACCTCAAACTGCATGAACAAAATTGAAACAACATATATCACCTTTATCAATACTTAAATTGCATCAAACACCTTGAAATATTATCATGACCCCTCATTAGGCCACACTCTATCTCTTTGCTCTTTTAGACCTTGACTTGTAAACCACATTAGGCCTTAAAACTGACCTTCATACCTCTTTCTATACACTCTCCACCTCACTCACATACTCAAGTAACCTATATCATGCTTAATAACTACCATAAATACTTAACATAACTTGATAATAGATCATGACACCTCATTAGGATAGGCAGGTTTTATAAGTGGTTTAGGTGTAGACTTGGTCTGAAGGTCTTACCTATGTAGGTTCACCCTGACACTCTCATGAGTGCTAAAATACATTTTATACATGCTCAAGAAACATCATACACATGATAATACCTTTTTACAAGTTATTTTAATTCCATTAATTGGCTTAGGATACTAAAATACCTATACCTTCATATAACTATAAGTCATTAGTTGCCTTCACATTCGCTTTCATGACAACATGCTTCAATAATAATAGTCCATAAATTCTATTTGACACATCACTACTAAATAGGAAAACTCTCTGAATGACATAAAACTTATGAAATATGTACCATTGACATAAATGACAATACTCAACATAAATTTTAAACTTTATTTTTTAGTATAACTTTAAGCATGGTTAATTTAGATTAGATCCCTACTTATGACTTGGGATTGAATGTTTTACTCATCTCTCTTGTGTTGATTACTTGATATTAAGATTCCCAATTATTTTTAGGTGTGTGCATAGATTTAATGATTCATACAAAGGTCAATTTTTTTATAATCCATGTTCGAAGATTGAGTCAAAGTGTTTCAAACTATTTGCCTTAGAACTTAGATTAATTGCAAGTTTTTACCTCGGCCTAGTTTATGCCTTTTCATAGTCTATATTTATGCCTTCTTACCAAAGACCCAACATTGCCTTATAGTGTTTATAATTATTTTATTTCAAATTTTAGATTTGTGTCATCTTACCAAAGACTTAGCATTGCCTTATAGTTTTCATACCTAGTTTGTTTATAAGTAGAGCTTTGTGCCTTTTTACCAAAGACCTAGCACCTTTTCATTTTAGGCTGGGTTTAGATTTTTTTGAAACACTTTTCCAAGACCAAGATTCAAATTTGACTTTCATTTGACCATTTGTGTGTAAAACCTTAGAGTATTTAAGATATTTTAGATAAATTCTCCATTGATAGATTTTGAAAAGAGATCCATTTTGACCATATTTAAACCATTTATAGCAATTGACTAAGTTTTCCATCTAGACCAAGTTTCAAGATAGGTCAAGCATTGAATAATATTTTTAGATTGATTTTCAAGAGTTTGTGAACTTTATACCCTTTACTTCATGATATGTTAGTCATTGGTCTAGGCATGCCTCTCTATACATGTAGTGTGACCATGTACAATCGGGATTACAAAATCATAGTGATGAATGGTGCCTTTGTTCAAGACGTATATGGAGATGATGTAGTTTTTGAGATGGATCCATATCCCCATTACAATAAACATTATGCAAAACAAGGCCAAGATCCATTTTCATAATACCGGGTTATTACACCTCCTTATCCAAGGAAGGAACAAGAGTAGATAGCTCACTATTGTGCCATTATGCCATTTTCTATTGAATAATTCCAATAGTAGCCTTATTAAGTTACCATGACATCAATTTATGACCCATATTTATTTGATTTTTAGTTACTTGAAAATAAATAAAAGGTTTTTATTAGGGACAGAGAGGTAAGAGCCATGTTTCTGGAAGACTTTCCCCATGAAAATATACTTAGTCTAGTTAGAGTTCCTTGTAACGTGCCTCATACCAAAACCATCAAACATGCCTCTAGTAGTTACCATTAAGGACTCATGCCAATTCTAAACCAATATGTGAATGTGATTTCAAAGGGAAAAGGCCCCATGGTGGACCAATTCATACAAATGTAGCAAACATACCATAATTATCTTAATCTAGTGTGAAATTTCAATAATATGGATATATTGAATACCCTACTTATATAGATATGTCCTTTAGTAAGAGTACAAATTGATTCATTAGGTCATAATAATATTAATTTTGAACTATTTTTATATAAATAACATTTTCAAACTTTATCAATTACTGATGCTTTCTATCTTGCAGGAACCCATTGAGTCATAATCTCTCTGAATATAGGCCTTAAGGGGTACACTGATAAAGGAATGGGCAAACCATTTTGTGATTCATAAGATTGTTATCCCTTATTACCACTTATTATCAATCCAACCATATCCTAAAAATATTCCCCTAAGTTTGGACTCCTCTTTTATGCCCTCCTCTAGTCATTTATGACCTTCATTATCCCTTCCCTAACCTAAAACCCTTTTTTACCATTTATATTACACGGTCAGCCCCATCGACCTTTTACTCTAATTGATAAGACTTATTAGGTTCTAGGTCAGCCTTGGACGATCTAGAACATTACCTAATTTGTTTTTTTCAATAATAGTACTAGGTTGATTGGGTCGACCTTGTCAGCCTAAACTTTTAGAAAGGACTAGGGTTAGATTTGCTTATATAAACACATCTATTTTGCCATTATTAGAGAGACAAAAAGAGTTAACTATTCATTTTAACTTATTTACAATATAATCTTCTACCATTATATGTGAGGATTATTATTTTAGGGTTTATACTTGGAGAATAATCTTGTCTTATGGAGAAGTCTTGGATGCTTTACCCTTTCTTAATGATACTTACAAACCAAAACAACCTCTTTTGAAGCACCTTTGGGAAAGGAAGATATTGAGTCTCAATGGGTTCATCTTCAAGGTAAGTATCTATAACTTTTATCCTCTCTTTAGTATATAGAAGTAGCATAAGCAATGGCTTTTGAATATATTACTCTCTCCATGCATTAGGGTCTTACCTATACATAGATTAATTAGTATTCTCTTATGCATGTTTAATTTTATTTTTACTAATCCCCACTTTATGCCACAAGCTTTAGTGAGCACTAGATTAGATTTTCATTTACTTGTTATTAGTTTAGTGAATATGAAAACATTGGACCTAGTTAGGGTTATTACATAGTTTTGCTTGATTGGAGCCTTTAGAACCCTCCATAGTGATATTATTATGGTAAGAGATCCTTTGGCTAGGTCAGTGGATCCATATTTTTCATGACCCTAAATATATAATAAATCCATAATTATAAGTGTAAGTAGGATTTATATTCTCTAAGTAAGGATTGATTTATAGATCTATTGCATTTCTCATTGCATACATTATAGTCAACTCGACATGAATTTAACTCTTATAGGATTTCCTTCACACTATCATTTTTATCATCTTATTATATTTTTATATATTTGTAATAATGTATCAAACTAGTCAATATAGTTTTAACTTTTTTTACATGGGTTTAATACATAGTCATAATAAAATGAGTATGTAGGTTTTCATCAGATACATGTTACTAGATTGACTAGGTTGACATAATACTCATTTTCAGTTCTAGATAAGCATATAGGGTCAAATAGGTTGAATTTGTCATCTTATTCTCTTTTCTGTAATATAGGTCCATAAACACTATCTAATAGGTCAAATTTGTCATCTTATTCTTCTTAAGTACATAGGGTTTTGTAGAAGTGGGTCAAACTAGTCAACTTGGTTTACAAAATTTGAAAGTAATAATTAAGGCACTTTGGCATAAAATTTGCAATTTTAACCATCTTCAATCCCACCAAGGTTCTTATCTTTCCATTTTCTATCATTTTAGTACTTTATTTATTTCTATTTTGTATAAGTTAGTAGTCTTTAAAACTACAACCCTACATTTAACTAGGTCAACTTGGTTGACTTACTTATGTAGTCTATCTTATGTATAAGAGATATAGTTGACCTATTCAACTCTATTCTTAAAGACCTTGATTCTATAGAATAGTAGTGACCCAGTCAACTCTATTCTATATAGTTTTCATATAGTTTCACCTAAATCAAATCTATACTATTCTTCATCAAGGAATTAACAACTAATTTCTAGTAATTAAATCACACTTTCTTTTCAATTGTCTACATGCTTAGAGTATCTCACATAGTCTAAATAGGTGGTTTTTCAAATTACCATTTGGTTACACTATTTTACTCTTTTTCACACACTACCAAATCACATAACATTCAAAATTCATTTAAATACTTATCTTCCTAAGGCCTACCTACATGGATTTCATTACGAATGGGGACTTCGACTTGGTTTTTTGGCCAAGTATAAATATGTGGTTAATAGTATATATTAGAAAAGCACTTGACACCTTTATCACTATAGTATTATGAAGTGAGGGGGTAGGCCCCAATGCCAAGCCAATAACATTGCCAATATAGATCCCTTTCAGCCCAAACATCCTAAAACCATCCATAGATTGCTTTCTAATTCCCTATTTCATCCAATTATCTTATCATATTTAAATCAATAGTTTCTAATAATCTAATAATATGTAGGATGACAACTTAGTTATCATTTACTTTTTAGTTGATTGATTTCTCTCTAATCATTGCATATTGTATTGTAAAAACATTTATTATCTAGTGCTAGTGCAAGGTTGGTCCTCACACAATGACATTCCTAAAAATTGACTTAGCCATTTTATCAATGCCAAGCAATCTCCCACTGAACCATCTCATGATTTTATCAAATGATTTAAATCTTTGACCCACAAGGCCAACCATAACATGACTGATGATAATATATTTAAACTCTTTATAACTACTTTAACTCTTATTTAATATAAAAACATATAAAATGATCCTTTATATCCTTTCATCATTTCCATTGATATCGATAACATCTCTCCAACTATCAAGTATGATGGGACTAAATACCCTGCATCCTTTATTAAATCATTTGGCAATATTTATAAAGATTGGATCCAAACTAATAATTTTTTCACCACCAAAATTATCATTAAAACCTTCACTAGTGATGTATTAGAATGGTATAACCAACTTCCCAACATTCCATCTGACAAGTTGAGGATTTATTTAATCCTCTAGTTAAATAATTTCAACACAATGACATTCCTAAAAATTGACTTAGCCATTTCATCAATGCCAAGCAATCTCCCACTAAATCATCTCATGATTTTGTCAAATGATTTAAATCTTTGACCCACAAGGCCAACCATAACATGACTGATGATAATATATTTAAACTCTTTATAACTACTTTAACTCCTATTTAATATAAGGTTTGAAATTTTACCCCTTAAACACTTAATGAAGCTTGTGACCAAGCCAAACATCTAAACTTGTTAATTATGTACTTTTTACCTCATACTAAATTCCTTAATAGATATTTTCAAACTTATACCAATTCTATCACTGGTAATACTCCTCAAACCAAACTAAGAATTTCCAAAGCTAACAATCCCCCATCTTCTTAGATACCATTAACTATGCAACAAATGAAACAATTTTGGTGCCCTTTAAACCCTTTACTTATCCTAATAATCCTCCTAAATGGTATGATACTAATCAATTTCTTTTCCACATTGACATTGGTCATTCCCATGAAACTTATAGATTCATCAAGAATACCACACCACTTCTCAAAAATGATAATCTCGTAAAGCTTCCTCTTATAATAACCAGAAATATTTATTGACATTTACCATTCAATAAAATAGCAAGGATGTTTGTGACATTAATGTCAACTATGAAAAATTTCACAACTCTTAATATGTTAATACAACTAAGGTTAACTATCATCATAAATCAGATCATGAAGATCCTATCACCAAACCTAAAGGGTCCTCTTTGGAAGAGCAACTTCTTAAAGATACTGTAACCACTAATCTAGCTTTGGAAGCTAACAATGAACCATTCAATATTTCTAACCCCTATCCACTTCCATTCCTTCAAAATCTACCCTACCTTTTATTACTTGCACTAGTTTTTCTACTAAGTCCTATTGGAACTTTCTAGAAGAACTCAAATCCATTCCTTGTAAGATTACCCATATGGAGTTAGTTCACATCTCCCCTTATCATTATAAGTTCCTAATGCAACAATTGTAAGAAAATTAAGATCCATATTTTATAGATGAATAATCATCCTCTTCTGAGCCTCAACCTACCAACATGCATACTATTGAATCCATTTCTCCTTATTCCAAACCTTCCATTGAATTTATTGAAGAAGACATTATTAATGATGAGATCCATTTTTGCATTGATGATCTACCCCTATTCATTAAAATAGCCATTACTACTACCCTTATTCATAAATTTTTAGTTGATAAAGGGTTTGGTATTAATGTGACATTTTTGTGACTCATATAACAACTTGGATATAATAGGGATCATCTTAAACAAACCCATTGTTAATGCTTCCAAGTGAACCATAAGCACTCTCTAGTGTTCAAAGAACACTTCTCATTTTAGAATCCAAGGATTCAAGGCATGATTTGTAGGTATTTGGCAATTAAGATGCCTATGGTGAAAATAGTAGCAAAGCAACATGGACTGTTCCATACTATTTATAAAATTTGATGGTAGGGAACCATCTTGGTACTTTATTGAAAATCTTGATGTTAATATCAGACAAACTAACCCAGATCCTAACCAATGACTAAACCAAATGGTTATAAATAATGTATTTAAGCTAATGTGAATTATTTAAAAATAAGAGAAAAAGGAGAGGATAGAGTGAGAAATAAATAATGATTGTTGATCTTTTATTATGAACATATTGACAATATTTAAATATTTCCTAAGTAAGATCTCAACCAGCTTAAAGTGTAATATAGCCTAAACTAATGTTTCACTAAAAACTAGGCCTAAATCTAAAGGTAGGATGGAAATATAAGTAAAAATTGGATTTACTTTAAAGTTTTACACTAAATTTAGATAGCTAAATTACATCTTTGTTGCATAGAAAATGAAACAAAGTAAATTCAATTCTTTCGACTAACCTAGTATACACAAGTTAGCAACCCTATAATTAATGATTTTAACTCAGTATTTCTTGAAACTATTCATATTCAAATTTAGACAAATAATTGAGAAAATTAGCAATTCAAACACATCAAACTAGATAATTCCTATAGAATTCTTTGACCCCTTGTATTACTAGCTCAAAATGGTATATAAAATATCAAAGTCTCTCCCCTTACAAATGGTAATACATGCCTTTATAGAAATTTAGGTAGTATACTGGTCAATTTTATCAATACACGTGTACAAAGACAAGTGTCTTTGTAACAACTATAATACACATGTCTTTTACAATCCTACTGACCTAGAGGTAATCATGATAACAAACTAGTATGTGCCCTTACAAATAAATATTCCATCTCTCAGGAAAACCATAATTAGGATGTTGGAGGTGGGCCCCTTTGATATTTAAATATACTCATGGCTCTTGCATGTTGTTCATCCACTAAGCCCATGTCTATGTATAGCCTTGTGATATGCTCCTCTTCTTGATGCCAACTCATCAAAATCCTTGTCATTCCTAGCCAAAACTTCCTTAATACTTATAACTTCATTTATCCTCTCCCCTGCATTGAATATGATGTCTAATTTTTTCTATTATCTTGCCCTAATTTTCCATGACTCTTACCCTTATTTTTTAAGTCACCAAAGTGGCTATGTGTTGGAATTATTCATCACTAATAATCCCTAGGGCAGTGGGTTGTGTAGGATCCTCAAGCATAGTTATTTGGAGCTTCTCAATTTTTCCTATGAGCTCTTTCTCCTCTTCAATAATTTCATCCACTTTGGTATGCCAAGCACTCAAGGTTTGGACCTTATCCACAACAATTCACATAATGGCACTTAGGTGCCCCATGCTGATGGCTTTGAAATTTGAGATTTGCTTCTAACTTAAATGTTAAGAAGCTAGTCAATATTATCTTTGGATATTTTCCATTGAGTAACAAGCTCCTTGGCTAAGGTGGCTTAGTTTTATAGTGCATCTTTCTTTAATTTCATAGACTTTAATGCTTTGAAAATTTCATGGACTGATTCCTCTAGCATTTTAATCATGGTATCTAACATTGAGAGAATTAGTCGAGTCTATAAATTCTCCTTTATCTTAATTATTTATAATAATCCCTAGACATTAGCCCTATCTTGCTAAGATTGAGCCTCAATAAAACTTTCCACATCCTCTTCATATATGGGAGCCTCTCCAAGCCATTGTCTCCAATAGGGGTTAACCCTGTAAATGGCTCCACCTTTTGAAAGGTGAATTCTTCTTGACCCATCATAGCCACCCTTGTTGTGGTTCTTTCCAAGGATGTTGTATCTAGGTTAAATTACACCTTAACCTCTAGTTTCTTGAATTTTGGAGGCTCAGGCACCTCCACACTTGTATTACCAAAAGTTCTGAGGGTATCAAGTCTTTATCCTCCTTGGGCTTAATCGACTTGTATCCTCCTTTCTTCCTACCTTTTAACTATATCCCTGATCTATGGCTTGTTGTTGTCATCTTTAGTCAAGCCAATTTGTGTCAAGGCCCAAGAATTAGAGAGGGATGGGATATTTTATAGCTTTCCATAGATAAACTAGTTAGGGATAACTGATTCATGAATTGGATTTTCATCACTAAAAAGGTTGACATCACTATTAGGGTAAGTGAAGGTCAACCTAGGCCTTTTCCTTGGTGTTACAAGCACTAAGGCCAATTTTACCATCCTTTTCTCTCCATCTAGTGGGATCATCTCCTTACTTGATTCACCATAGGGATCTTCCTCACTATCAAAACTATATGCACTTATTATGTCAACAAGGGCACCCTCCAATGTTTATCCTATTTCAAGGACAGCCATACCAATGAATTTTAATAGAGAAAAAGGTCTTTTTAGGAGTGTAAAAGGTAGATGACCTTCACTATGTCTATAATATAGTCTTGGTTCTTCAACTTTGGCCTTACCTTTATCCTTTCCATCTTGAGGTTGCTCAACCTATGCTTATTTTTCTTGTTGGGTAGGTTGAAGTTCAAATGACTATCCTTTAACAAGTGGCTCTTCATGAGTGGTCTCAAATGGACTTAGAAACAAGTGATAATACAAAGGGTGTAATTTCCATATTTCCCCTAAGGGTTTGTTATCCTTTACCAACCTATGTTCCAACATAATGTTATAATTCTTTATTATGGAGAGCACCTTGTCAAAATTCCTTTCTATAATGTAGATGTCATCACCAACACCTAGTTGATGTCCATATTCAAATTTTGGGACCTTCCTATCCCTTATGTGGTTGACCACTCTACTCTTAGGGTCTCACATTTTGAGGTCATCTAATTTGAAATAGAAATAATTTCTATGCATGACCATGACCTCCAGTTGCTTCCAGTCTTTGATTATGATTTTACCAATGTCTAATGGGAGGGGGTGGACTTGGGATTTCCTCTTTTCTTTGTACATTTTTTACATTCCTTAAATTATCTAAGAAATAATTTCTTACATGGAAATCTTGTTCGGGACATAGATTGGTAGCTTGTAGGGTTGGGTTAGGATCCCCTCTATCTTTATAACAATGCAATCTAGGTAGTACGACACATCTCTCATGGTATCCACTTATTTCTTAATGAGAAGGTACAAAGTTGGCATAATAATGCCTATGGTAGCCTCATATATGGCTGGGAAGATGCCATTATAGATAAATTGCATGTGGTTCTTATATTTAAATATATGCAATTTAGAGTAATGGTGGGAAATTATGGTTCTACCATCAAGGGACTAGTTTTTTATGCTAGGGAAGGTCACAAAGGCAAGGAGGGAATCCACGAGATAGGATATCATAAATAAATTTTTGGAAGTCCTTATTTTAATGGTTATGAATTACTTGGCCAAGAAGAAGCTTATCAGGTCCCTCACTAGAGGGGTTAATTTCTCTTCTATCATGAAGTGGGCATAGGATACCCAAACTTTGTTTACATATGTGATGGAAGGGGCACCAAAGGCTATATTAAGTAGGGTCATGGATAATCTAATTCCTTCCCTAATTTATAAAATGGGGATCATGCCATCTAGGGTCCTAAAGACATGGGGTCCTTAGATTAGCCAAGGTGGAAGGACTGAATCAAGGTCCTAGGTGTTATCCCAGTTCCTCATGTTATGGAGGTTGAGATGGGGTAAGAGAAGATTATAATAGGTCTCAAAGGCCATGTGAGAGATATATTCTACTCTCTTGGTACTACCCTCTCAAATAATCCACTCTCCATATATTTTGCAATCCACAAATATAAGAGAAAGGACATCAATGCAATGCATTACCTCTGGTTTTGTTATGGCATGGTGGAGGCTAGCCATTTGAATTACAACTAAGTCATTTTACCTTTGATGTGTAGTAGTGTTTATCTTCTCCTCCTAAGAGGTGGGTTGTAATTCATCCACCAAGAAGAATAATTTAGACCGGTTCCTTACTCCAGTAACATTTAAGGTTGGCAAGTCTAGATCTGTATCCTTAAAAACCCTCCCTTCACTATTAGAGGTTAGATAGATCTCTACTTCCATCTTTAATTGTTGCCTTTTAGCTACCATTGATGATACTAAATTATTTTTACAAGATTGTTGAGGGTTATACTAAGGCACCTACTCTCAGAGGCACACTTACGTAATCTTGATTGAACTATAACCAATTGAGTTAATTTGGGTCCTCTTTATAGAGGGTGTAGGGTCTTGAGCTTTAATGGTAGGAGATATTCAAAATTTAAATTCATACATGTTTTGGATTTGATGGAGACCTTTTTTCTTTATACCCTTGTAGTTTTAAGTTCAAAAGATCTTTGATTTTGACCTTTTATGCTTGTGTGGAGTCCCTATGACATCATTCTAGGCTTTTCACAACAATTTTCATAATTACCATTTGGATACTAGCCATTAGCTTTTAAAAGCATCCTTTATTTCACTATGTTGGATCAAGATCATGGGCTTAACATGATTTGTTGATCTAAATCTAAGTCCTCACATTTCTATTGGTCCATTAATCTCCAAGATCATGGTCATGACACTTAGCATTCTCACAAATCTTTCCCATGCTATGTGTCTCTAATCAATTGCTTCCTTGGTTGAGCATTGGCCATGTGTTGAGCTCATAGAGATTTGAAAAGTCATCAAGTTCTTCATGTTTTTGGATCAAATCTAGTGATTGAACAAGTGCCATTGATATTTGTGAGAGCCCTTATCATTAATTATAAACCTTTATTAAATGGGTCTCTCTATTTTCTTTCCTTTGATTATCAAGATACCACACATTCGACTCTGAGGGCCTTGTATCCATTTTGACCTTTCCTCCTCCACCTCATACTGTTAGGTCAAATCTAATGAGTGGGTTATTTCCATTTATCTAAATCTTATATGCATTATTTAAGAATTGGATTCTCAATTAATATGCTTCATCCAATCAAATATGGTGAGCAAGCATTGCTCATAGGATCTTGTAAAGGATGAAGGAGATAACTATTAGACCTGAGGATGTAAATACATAGCATAAATTATCAAGACAAAGGTTGAGACGAATATCATGGTCTTAATATTAATAACCTAGGCTAAGTTTGGCAATGTTAAAGGGACCTCATGAATACATCAAATTATATCAAAGGAAAAATAAGAAAGGGGAAAGGAGTAAATAAAATATCAAGTCATGTTTAAAAACATGACTTCAACCCTTTGTTCACAAATTTCTTTCATTAGTTCCCACAAACTTATCTCCCACCATTATTTGATTTTGAATTGAGGGCCACCTAGGGTTTCTAAACACAAAACCCCAAACCTTCCATAGAACCTATAAAATGACTCACATAACTCATCATCAAGGTTAGTCTATAATAAGAGGCTTTAAATTATATAAATATGCTCTACCCTTGAGTAGATGATCTTAAAATTCTATCAAAAGATATCAATCTTCAAATACTTCAAACTTGGATACATAGATCTCTTAAGGGTCTCCAATTTTAAATGAATGGGGTATGTTGGTTCCAAAAAATGGAAATCTCTAGGGGAAACATAGTAATATGTTATAACTTCTAGACTTTGAGTTCAAACAAACATTGAGGTCACCATTCCCTTTGACCTAAGAAACTACCATCTAAATTAAATTATGGTTGAAACAAACCTTACACTATCAAATTTAAGGTTAACCACCAAGACATACCTAAGCTATGTGTGTGCTTTGATTCCACTTACTTATTTCCATAGGGCTCAAGAAGAAATCCTTAGCTTTCTACCTTCAATCATTTACATTGCCCTGGGGTACACTAAAAATTATTTAAATCATGATTTATCTTAGGAAGGGATTGGGCATTGCTCTATTACCAGCTAAGCATCCATAGCCTCAACAAAGATAGCTTTGGTTCCACTCATGGCCTTTCTCCATTTCTATCCATCCATCCATAGCTCTGATGGAGGTTTCCCGAATCACCTTTGTATGAAAGCCTCAAATTTTCCCTTGTATTCTTATCATATTTTTTTGTATTTTTAGATCTTTATACTTTTAGTAAGGTTGGGAGCCAAGATATCCAAGTTTATGATTTAGTAAAATATTTGATTTTAGGAGGATCACTCAGGGCTACAACTCTTGTCCTAAGTATGGATGTTGATTAAGTACTAGATAATGGCATGCTCTTGATAATTTAGGCCTCAAATCCTTAAGTGTAAATTTTCTTAAAACTAGTGTGGATCCAAGGCCATGACTTAGATCTTGTGTAATGACTTCACCCCCATCTATTTGTACTCAATTTCTCCAATTTGTATCATAATGTTATGTCCTAGAACCATGATTGCCTTTGTATGGGGTAGTACCTTTCTTTTAGGATTGGGGCACATCTTGAGCAAATTTTATAACTTCCAAGCTTAGGGATGATTTTAAATACATCCTAAGATCAAGTGAAAAGGCTACAAGCAAGAAACACACAACAAAAAGGAAAAAAAAAATAAAGGAACTAGACAAATATGAACAAACTTATGTACAAACTAGGGATAAGAAAGAAAAGATACTCAAAGCAAACTAACTAACCTACCTACTCTAATCTAATCAACCTACACCTTAATCCATAAATACCCTAGGAGGGGTCATAGATAAATAATGTTTGATGTATTTCCCATTAGTAGGAAATATAAAATCTACCCCTTGTAAGTCTTTGAGCTTAAAAGTGTTGTTCCCCAATGTCTCTACAATATGATATGGACCAATCCATAGGGGTGTGAATTTGCCATGCTTTCCATTGGGTTCAGATGTTTTATCCCAAAATAGGACTAAGTCTCCTTGCCTAAACACCTTAACCTTAGAAATTTTATCAAACCATCTTTCACTATGACCTGGTGTCTACTAAAATCATCAAAAATAGTTTTTCTATCATGTTCCATCTAGATGATGTCTAATAACCTATAAGTGGCATGTTCTTAGCTATCCTACATGAATCTGTATGTAGGCAATTTGAGAGTGATGAGAAAGATGGGTTCCTACCCATACACTAATGTAAATGGTCAAGATTTTTAGGCTTGCTTGATCCTTATCTTGTATCCTAGAGTGAAAATTTGAGAAACTTATGCTAAGTTCAAGGCTTGTCTTCTACAGACTTTTTGATTACCTTCATTAGTTTCATATTCATGGATTCAAAAATTCAATTCCCATGGGGATAGTGATTGGAGGAAAACTTAATTGTGACACCATTATCATATGCCCATTCAGTCATCTCAATTGAGATGAATGTAGACCCATTGTCACATACTAGAGAAATTAGGGTCCCAAATCTAGTACATACATTTTATTTTAGGGTACTGATCACTTCTTCCATTCTATATTATTTGGTAGCCACTACCTCTATCCACCTAGTGTAATAATTTATGGTATTCAAGACATATTTGTGACCCTCAGATGAGTTTGGGTTGATTAATCCATCAAAATCTAGACTCCACTATGTAAATGGTTTGTCAACCATGACTGGTTATACAAGAATGGCTACTTTTGGCTCTTTGGTACTAAAAATTTGGCAAGAGTGGCATTATCTCACATGCTTGTGAGTATCTTTGAAGAATGTAGGCTAATATTAACTAGCCATTAAGATCTTATGAGTTTTAGTTCTTCCAAATGGATGTCCAATACCTAGCTTTTCATGAAATGTGACCATAATTTGGGTGGCTTCTTCTTGTGAAAAACACCTTAGGTAGATTCCTTCAAAGTTATTTATATACAAGACTCCATCCTTGCTCAGGTAGTGAGTTGACTTAAGCCTCAAGGCTCTCCTTTACTCCTTGGATAGGCCTATAAGACAAATACCATTAATTATCTAATGTATGATTGAATCATACCATTTATTATTTTGAAAACTTTGTTGGCCTACTTGCATGATACTTAGCCTAGGGCTAGTATTGACAATAATTTGGATCAAACCTTAGAATCTTAATAGCTTAGCTACTTTCATCTCCAAGTTAAATTCATATAAATCTAACATCCACTTACCTTTGTGTTCTCCCAAATCATTTTGACTCAACATAAGTTTAGTAGCAGGGTTAGGTAGAATGGCATGCACCATATTTATGAGGATGTAGTGCCTAAACTTATTCACTACCTCTACTAGTGCATATGCCTATTTATCAATCATAGAATAGTTCAGCTCAACATTCTTAAAATTGGTATTCATAAAAGATATTGGGTGATCACACTCATCAATTTTTTGAGTCAATACAGTAGCCATAATATGATCAAATACAAAAGAGTAAAGGTATAAATCCTTTGAGAAATAGGAACTTATGAGCACTAGGGCTTGGCAAATTGCTTCTTTGATGTCACTAAATGACTTCTTGGATTATTCCTTCCAAATCACCTTGGAATCCTTGTTGATCCTGTCATTCAATGGCTTGACAATTTCTATAAAACTAGAAATAAACTTTCTTACAAAATTTATTTTGCCAAAGAATGACTTCAGTTCTTTCATATTGTTTGGGAGCTTAATTTTAGATATGGCCTCCAATCTTTTGGGGTCTATAGAGATGCCATATTTGGTTATAACATGCCCTAATATTTTTCCTTCAATTACACAAAATATGCTTTTCTTAGGGTTCAAGGAAATGCCATAACTTTTACATCTTTCAAAAACTTGTTACATGTGCATAAAGTGGTCTTCCCTATTTATAGAGAAAACTATTAGATCATCCATATAAATGATGATGCATTTACCAATTAGACCTTAGAGGGTGTGGTCCATGTCCCTTTGGAAGGTATATCTTATTTTGATAAGTCCAAAAGGCATCATTTTGTAAGCAAAGGTCCCCCACTTAGTTGTGAATGTTGTCTTCATCTTGTCTTCTCTATCAACCAGTACTTAGTTATAGCCTAAAAAGCCATCAAAGAAGGACATCATAGCTAAACATGAGATAGTTTGAATCACCTAATCAAGGGAAGGTAGAGGATAATTATCCTTATTTGATGCTTTGTTTAGATTTTTGAAGTCAATACATAGCCTAATCTCACCATTCTTCTTCTTGACTAGCACTAGATTGGCCACCCAAATTGAATATCTAATGGGAAAAACTATCTTAGCATTTAATATCCTTTTGACCTCCTTGAATATCATCAGTTACAGCATGGGGTTCACTAGTCTTTGTTTTTTCCTGAAAGGTTTACAACTTTCTTTAAGGGGTATGGTATGGGTAATGACCCTTGGATCAAAAATCTTTAGGTCATCATAGGACCATGATATAACATCCTTGTATTTGGTAATGAGTTCTTTAGCCTTCTTATTTTTAGAAGTTGTACAACCCTTTCCAACATTCACTAATTAGGGTTATCCTTGGAGACCAAGATCCATAGTATTATAATCATTTCCACTTACCTTGGGAATTTTGGAAACCTCAACTAGTTTGTCTTGATCAAACAATGTTTTTAGAGTAATCATCCCTTTAGGAATTTTGTTGTCATTTAGTTAAATGGATTTGCTATCAAAATTGTTCCCTCTAGTTATATTTTCATCAGCTTCATTGATGATATGGGCTTCAAATTCCCTAGAATTGGTTAAGAAATCCAATATCTAATGATCATCATTAAAAACTTGGAAATAGTTAACATTATTAGGCACTAATGGACATGGGATCAATTAATACTAAAATAAGGGGAGTCTAGGTTAGGCATGAGATTCATTATAGTTGATGCTAGTTCATCTATAGCTTGGTTTTCTTCTTAGGGAATGGAAGTAATGTTGAAAGAATCAAAAGACTCTATCAAGTCCTAGACTCTAAACTTATACTCCTTGAGGTATGAGAGTTTAAATTGATACCTACTCCTGACCTGGTTGACTACTAGTTTTGAATCTCCAAAAACTAGTAGTTCTTTAGCTTTATTCTTGATATAAAATTAAAAACCAAGGATGAGAGCTTCATTCTCATCAAGTTTATTGGTGTAGGGGAATTAGATTATGTAAGAAGAATGGTACCTTTTTTTGGCTAGATTAGTTAAGATAATGCCAACACCTGATCTAGTCTTGCATCTATCACCATCAAAGTGTAATTTCCATAGTCTAGGAGGAGTCTCCATGTCCTTAGGATCATCTTATTTATTAGATTCTAAGGTGAAAACCCATAAGTCTGAGTCAATTATGTTGACCCTTTCATTAATATCATTTTACTCCATTATCATATGTTTCATCTTTGGTTCCCTCTCAATTCTTATTTGATTTAGGACTCCTTTCCAAGGTATCCATAAGTGGGAACAATTAGTAGACATATACCCATTTAAGGCTTTAGTCCATTCTCTGCTCAATAAGATCTCATATGCATTTGACATGTCTACTACTTGAATATCAATGAATTATTATACCCTAGGCTCAAAGGCTATCTACATGTGGACATTCAAGAGTTATCCAATTAGTTTAACCCTTAATTTGTCTAATTGGGTGATAATCCTATTAGACTTGATGGGGGTTAAACCAAGTTATCTACATATGCTAGCAGGCATGATGTTTATGGAGGCACCTAAGTCTAACAAGCAATTGTGTGAGTTTTTGCCAAATATTCTAATTGTGAGCAAGAGAAGGGGAGATTTAGCTTTGGCATTATGTAATGTTGCATTAGCATGATTTATCTTGGGAGGTTTTCTAGATTTTAAGGACTCTAACAACAAATCCCTTTATTCTGTGATCTATGTTAACTCATGTAAGGTGATATTAGCCTTTATATTCTTCATGTACTCACCTATGTTGTAACTATTTTTAAGAGGACTGGGGACCTCAAGGATGTGCTTGGGAATACTACCTTAAGGGGGCTCAGGGTTATTATTTTAAGAAGGATCTAGAGGAGTTCCAAAGTTATTTGGGGGGGGTTTAGGTAGTCAAGGGCTAGCTCTGTTCTCTGTTCCTCAATGCATAAGTCTTTTTTAGGAACTATTGAAATACATGGATTTCCTTAGGGATCTCATCTAGTTCATTTTCCTCTTGAAAGGGGAAATCAAAGGTTTCTACCATGAAATATTAGTTAGAAGGCTTTGCAATAGATGTATGTGAACTATTGTCCTTATTGGGAACCATGTCAAACATGTCCAAATCCTCTTGGAATGCCTCAAATGCTTTGCAAAATTTGATGAAATCAATCTCCCCATGTTTGGTTATACAATGCACCCTACAGTAATTAATTAATAAAATATCTATGAGGTTGATATCCATGGTTTTCTTCTCTAAGGATGGGTTATGGTTTCTATTATTATGGAAACTATCAATTTGAAACATATTTCCTAGCCTATTATATCTTTGAAATGGGAAGTTCATTCCTAAACTCTAAACATTATTCCCCTCTTTTTTTATAATTTGAGGAAATTAGTACTTAAATTCTGGACCATTTTTAGGATAGACTCATTTTCATTTTTAGGGGTCTCAAAATTGTGTATTTGGTTATTTCTAACATTAGCAATTAGTACTAACACCATATAATATTTTATTTTAAAGAAATTATTGGTGGGTTGACTCAATAATCCTAATTTTTTATCAGGGGAAACACGATTCAAGGGCAACTGAGTGAGGTTTGGTATTTGGTTCATATTAGGCATGTTTTGATTGTTATTAGGAAATAAGTTCATCACTAGTATGTGGGGTTTAACATTTGGCACATAATAAGCCATTTGTCCTTGGGGTTGCATCTAATCATTGATAGTCATTGCTTCATAATAATCCCTAGCCAATGAGGTTATGTCTAGTATGGATCTCTTTAATAACACCAAGGTCATAGGATCTACTGCATCCTTGTAGATCTCTAGAGCTAGAATCCCATATGGGTTGTATGGATCTATGGTTCTACTGAACATATTTTGAAACCTAGCATTAAAGGACTTGATAGGTTTATTATCATCTCTTCTAATAGTTATAAATTGATGATAAATGATGTAAGGACTAATGATTTTCCAAATTGATCAATGAACACATTATTAAAATTTTCCCAACTAGTAATGTAGTTATTATGCAAGTTCAAAAACCATTCATATGTATCATCCTTAAAGATAAAATGGAACAACCTACATGTTACATCTTCATGTACAAGATTTATTAGTCTTAAGGAAGCCTTAAAAGACTTTATATGCTCCTCATCAGTTACTATGCCCATGGGACTAAATGCAAGAAAATATTTCTCTAGATTACATGGGAGATCATGGACCACCCTAAGCATGTTAATGGAAGAATCACCCAAACAAGCCATTCTCATATAAGGATTAAAAGCAAGCATATCTTGAATAGGTGATGTTGGGAGGGATTTGGATTTCCTGCATCTACCTCTATCCTACCTAGATTTATTGTGTTCTTGAATCTCAAGCAAAGGCTCTCGAGTTTTTGAGTGTGATCTTGTCTTAATCCTAGGCAACTCCAATGTGAAATTTGAATATCCTATCTAAGATACAATATACCACATTAAATTTCCATGAGAAATGGGTTTAAGCTTAGATGTGGGGTTTTATACTGTAAAGCATGTATAAAGAATGTAAATATTTGGTTAGATCATATCAAAGATATACCCAATTTCATGAATATGCTCTATCTTAATGCATCCATGCTTGAAAGAACTCATACACACCTCAAAAATACCACCTTAGATCAAAATAAGATGTCTAATTATATATTTTAGGGATTCCCATGGTTTTTTACTAAAATTTATTATAACAAATAGTTATGACCTTAAAAAATGTCAATCCCTAGCCTATGATAGCCCTAAATGAATGGAAGAAGGTGGAGATACATGACCTTTACAACTTTGGGTCAGATTTACCATGGATAAAGAATATGGCCCTCCTTCTAGTGCTAGTGAAAATTTTCTTGTTGATTCTTCCACATGAACCACAAGTCCTCTCTAGTGTTTAAAGAACACTTCTCATTTTAGAATCCAAGGATTCAAGGCATGAGTTGTAGGTATTTGGCAATTAAGATGCTTGTGGTGAAAATAGCAGTAGAGAAACATGGATTGTTCCAAAATATTAATAAAATTTGATGGTATGGATCCATCTTGGTACCTTTCTTAAAAATCTTGATGTTAATATCAAACAAACTAACCCAGATCTAAACCACTGACTAAACTAAATGGTTATGAACAATGTATTTAAGCTAATGTGAATTATTTTTAAAAAGGAGCAAAAGGAGAGGGTAGAGTGAGAAAGAAATAGTGATTTTTGATATGTTATTATGAACAAATTGACAATATTTAAATATTTATTGAGTATGATCTCAACTAACCAAGGAATATTTTAGTGGTAAATTTTCATATTTTGGCGAATTTGAGGTTTTGCTAGTGTAATTTTTTGGCAATTTCTAAGCCCTTCAATGGTTTCCTGGTCGCCACGCTTTGTTGGGTTTACCTGGTTTCTAGCATTGTAATCGCCAAGGCAAATGTTACGTTTGAGTTTTTCCCTGGTGGTATTCACCTTTCACGCAGCCGACCAGGTAACACTTATGGTGGAATGTTTCCCGGGTTTCAAGTTTCCATTTCTTGCAATAGGGGAGAATTGGCCATCATAGTGTACATTTATAATGGACATCTAGTTTCTTATACTTTAAGTTATATTTTATTTATATACTTTCAGGATGTTTGAGAGGGGTTTCGGACTGCTAGGAGCTATAATGCAAATTCTAGGTTTTAGAGGATCCTATCATATTTCAGAGTTAGTCAGATTCCAGGGTTTCAGGGTTTCAAACTTAGCCATATTTTAGGGTTTCAATATTTCAAGGAGACATCATAGGAGGTATGAATGTTGCATGAAGGGATGTATGCATGATAGAATAGTATGAAAATATCTCTCGCAAAGTGATATAATAGTATAATTTTTTTGTGGTTTTAAAATAACACAATTCGCCCAGATTTTACACATTGTTTGAGAGACTATGAATGATTCACCAATGGAGATTATTATTTTTTCTTTGTAAACTATTTTTTTGCCACAAAAAATAAATTTTTTTGTCAGGTGTTTTACACCTTTTTCCAAATTTTTACACCTTTTCTAAAGGAGGGGTTTCTTAAAGTATACCCTGTAACTAACATATAGTGTAATATAGCCTAAGCTCACATTTCACTACAAACTAGGCCTAGTTTTGAAGGTAAGATGACAATACAAGTAAAAATTGGATTTACTTTAAAGTTTTACACTACATTCAGATAGCTAAAGAAAATCTTTGTTGTAGAGCAAATTAAATGAAGTAAATTCAATTCTTTCAACTAACCTAGCATGCACAAGTTAGTAACTCTGTAATTAATGATTTTAACTCAGTATTTCTTGAAACCATTCATATTCAAATTTAGATAAATAATTTAGAAACTTAGAAATTCAAACACATCAAACTAGAAAATTCTTCCATAATTCTTTGATCCCTTGTATTAATCACTCAAAAAGGTACAAAAATATCTTGAAGTCTTTTCCTTTACAAATGGTAATACATGACTTTATAGAAATCTAGGTAGTATACTGGTCAGTTTTACCAATACAGGTGTACAAAAGATAAGTGTATTTATAATAACTATAATACACATGTCTTTTATAATCCTACTAACCTAGAGGCAATCATTCTAATAAACTATCATGTACCCTTATAAATGACTATGCCATCTCTCAATAAAACCATAATTATGATGTTAGAGATGGGGCCCTTTACTGTTGAAGGATACTCATGACTTTTTCATATTTTTCATCCACTAAGACCAAGTATACAATGGGCCTTGTGATATGCTCCTCTTCTTGATCAGCCAGCTCATCAAAATCCTTATCATTCCTAGCCAAATTTTCCTTAATACTTATATCTTCATTGATCCACTCCCCTTCTTGATCAGTCAGCTCATCAAAATCCTTGTCATTCCTAGCCAAATTTTCCTTAATACTTCTATCTTCATTGATCCACTCCCCTACATTGAATATTATGTATAATATTTTACTATCATCTTCCCCTGATTGTCCATGACTTTTACCCTTGATTTTTTGAGTCACCAAAATGGCTCTATATTGGAATTCTACATCACTAATAATCCTTAGGGTAGTGGGTTATGAAAGATCCTTGAGCATAGTTCCTAGGATCTTCTCAATTCTACCTATGATCTCTTTCTTCTCCTTAATAAGTTCTTTTACTTTGGTATGCCAAGCACTCAACACTTGGACCTTGTCCACAACAATTCCCAAAATGGAACTTAGGTGCCCCATGTTAATGGATTTGAAATTTGAGATTTACTTCCTAACTTGGATGTTAAGAAGTTTGGCAATCTTATCTTAAGATATTTGCCATTGATTATTCAGCTTCTTGGCTAAGGTGGCCTAGTTTTCTAGTGCATCTTGCCTTAATATCATAGACTTTAATGTTTTTAACATGTCATGGAATGACTCCTACAACATTTTAATCATGGAATCTATCACTGACAGAATTGTTCAAGTATGTAAATTCTCTTTTTCTCTCCTTAGGTTCTTAATTCTTTGCACTAATCCTTAGACACCAGCCCTAGGTTACTAAGATTGAGCCTTAATAAAACTTTCCACATCTTCTTCATAGATGGGAGCCTCTTCAAGTTGTTGTCCTCAAACAAGGGTTAACCCTATAAATGGCTCCACCTTCTAAAAGGTGAATTCTTATTGACTGACCATAGCCACCCTTATTATGGTTCTTTCTAAGGATGTTGTATCTAGCTTAAATTACACCTTAACCTATGGTTCCTTGAATTTTGGAGGATCAATCACCTCCAATCATATACTACCAGAAGTTCCTATCATGTCAAGTCTTTGTTCTCCTTAGGCTTGATGGACTTGTATCCTCCTTTCTTCCTACCTTTTAACTATATCCCTAATCCATGGCTTGATGTTTTCATCTTCAGTCAAGCCAATCTATGTGAAGTCCCAGGAGAGAGGGATGGGATCTTTTGTAGCTTTCCATACATAAACAAGTTAGGGATGACCGGTCCATGAATTGGATTTTCATCATTGAAAAGGTTGACTTCACTAGTAGGGTAAGTAAAGGTCAACCTAGGCCTTTTCTTGGTGTTACAAGCACCAAGGCCAATTTTGCCTTCCTTTTCTCCCCATCAAATGAGATCAGCTCCTTACCTACTTCACTAGAGGGATATTTTTCCTTATTAGAACTATATGTAATTACTATGTCAATAAGGGCACCCTCCAATGTTTCTCCTAGTTCAAAGGCAACCATACCAATGAATTCTATTAGAGAAGAAGGTCTCTATGGGAGTGAAAAGGTAGAAGGCCTTCCCTAGGTCTATGTTCTAGTCTTAGTTCTTCAACTTTGGCCTTGCCTTTATCCTTTCCATCTTGAGGCTGCTTAGCCTATGCTTGTTCTACCTGTTGGGGAGGTTGAGGTTCAAATGAATATCCTTTAATAGGTGGCTCTTCATGAGTAGTCTCAGATCGACCTAACAACAAGTGATACTACAAAGGTTGGAATTACCATATTTCCATTGAGGGCTTGTTATCCTTGACCAACCTACACTCTAACATAATGTTGTAATTCTCGATTCTAGAGAGCACCTCTTTAAAATCATTTGCTCTGATGTAGATGTCATCACTAACACCTAGATAATGTCCATATTAAATTTTTGGGACCTTATTATCCTTGATGTGGTTGACCACTCTCCTCTTAGGGTCCCACATTTTGAGGTTATCTAACTAAAAATTGAAATAATTTCTATACATGACCATGACCTCCAACTGTTTCTAGTCTTTGATTATGATTTTACTAATGTCTAATGGGAGGGGTGGACTTGGGCTTTCCTCTTTATTTGCATGTTTTATCCATGCCTTGAATGATTTAAGAATCAATTTCTTTCTCGACAAGATTTTTTATGACATGGATTGGTAGCCTGCAAGGTTGGGTTAAGATCCCCTCTATCCTTATAATAGTGTAATCTAGGTAGTACCACACATCTCCCATGGTCTCCACCTATTTCTTAATGAGAAGGTGTAACCTTGGCATAGGAACATTTGTGATAGCCTCATATATGGTTGGGAAGATGCCATCATAGATAAATTTCATGTGGTTCCTATATTTAAATATTTGCAATTTGGAGTAATGGTGGGAAATTGTGGTTCTACCATAAGGGGACCAAGTTTTGATGCCAAGGAAGGTCATAGAGGCCAAGATGGATTCCAAAAGATAGGACATCATAAATAATTTTTTGGAGGTCCTTCTTTTAATGGCCATGAATTGCTTGGCCAGGAAGAAGCTTATCAGGTCCCTCACTAGAGGGGTTAATTTATCTTCTATCATGAAGTGGACATAGGATACCAAAACTTTGTTTACATATGTGGTGGAAGGAGAAACATAGGCTCTATTCAATAGGGTCATGTCTACTCTAATGCCTTCCCTAAATTGGAAAATGGGGATCATGCCATCTAGGGTCTTGAAGACATGTGATCCTTAGATTAGAATGGGTGTAAGGATTGGATCATGGTCTTGGGTCTTAGCCTAGTTCCTCATGTCAGGGAGGTTGAGATGGTGTAAGAGAAGCTTATAATAGGTCTCAAAGGCCATGAGGGATATATATGCTACTCTCTTAGTGCTACCCTCTTGAATAATCCACTCTTCATCTATCCTACAATCCATAAAGATAGGAGCAAGGACATCAATATAATGTATTACCTCTAGTTTTGTTGTGGCATGGTGGAGGCTAGTCATTTGAATTACAACTAGGTCATTATACCTTTAATGTTTTGTAGTGTTTCTCTTCTCCTCTTCAGATATGGGTTGCAATTAATCCACTATAAAGAATAATTTAGACTAGTTCCTTACTCCATGAACATTTAGGGCTGCCAAGTCTAGCTCTATATCCTTAAAAACCCTCCCTTCACTATCAGAGGTTAGATAGAGCTCTACTTCCATATTTAATTGTTGCCTGAAAGCTACCATTGATGATACTAAATTATTCTCATATTATTCTTGATGGTTCTACTAAGGTACTTACTCTTAGAGGCACAATTACACTATCTTGATTGAACTATAACCAATTGAGCCAATTTGGGACCTCTTTATAGAGGGTTTAGGCTTCTAAGATTTAATGGCAGGAGATATTCAGACTTTAAATTCATACATGTTTTTGATTGGATAGAGACCCTTTTTATTTATACCCTTGAATTTTCAAGTTCATAAGATCTTTGATTTTGGCATTTTTTGCTTACATGGAGTCCTTATGGCATCATTTTGGGCTTTTCATTGCAATTTTCATAATTTCGATTTAGATACTAGCCATTATATTTTAAAATCCTCCTTTATTTTGCTCCATTAGATCAATATCATAGGCTTAGTGTGATTTGTTGATCTAAATTTGAGTCCTTGCATTTCTATTGGTCCATTGATCTCTAAGCTTGCAGTCATGACACTTGGCATTCTCATAGATCTTTCTTATGTTGTGTATCTCTTATTAGTTACTACCTTGGTTGATCATTGGCCATGTGTTGACCTCAAAAAGCTTTGAAAACTCATCCATTTATTCACATCATTGGATCAAATCTAGTGAGTGAGCAAGTGCCATTGATCTTTACAAGGGACTCGATAATTAAATGGATGCCTTTATTAAGTGGGTCCCTTTCATTTCTTTCCTTTGATTACCAAGTCACCATGCATCTAACTCTCAAGTCCTTATATCCCTTTTAACTTTTTCTCCTCCACCTCATGTTGTTGGATCAAATCTAATGAGTGGTCAATTTCTATTTATCTAAATCCAATGCACATTGTTTAAGCGATGGATTCTCAATTAATATGCTTCATCCAATAAAATATAGTGAGAAAGCATCGATCATAGGCTCTTGAAAAGGATGAGGGAGATAATTAGTAGACTTGAGGATGTAAATACATAACATCAATTATCAAGATTAAGATTGAGATGAATATTTGGGCCTTAATATTAATAACCTAGACTAAATTTGGCAATGTAAAAGGGACCTCATGAACACATCAACTTATACCCAAGGAAAAAGAAGAAAGGGGAAAGGAATAAATAAAATCTCAAGTCATGTTTAAAATCATGACGTAAACCCTTTGTTCATAAATTTCTTGCATTAGTTCTTGCCAACTTGGCTCCCACCATTATTTGAATTTGAATCGAGGGCCACCTAGGGTTTTTAAACACCATACCCCAAACTTTCCATAGAACCTAAAAATGACTCACATAACTCATCATAAGGTTATTCTAGAATAAGAGGCTTTAAATTATACAAATATTCTCCACCCTTGAGTGTATGATCTTCAAATTCTATCAAAAAACCTCAATGTTTATATGCTTTAAACTTGGATACATAAATCTCTCAAGGGTCCCCAATTTTAAATTAATGGGGTATGTTGGAGCCAACACCCACATAACCTATCATGGATTTGATAAAACTAATCAAAATCCACTTGGTTGTATTTGGCTTTCCCTTATAATTTGGTCTAAAACTATTTAAACTAAACTTGTAGTCCTTGATTTACCCCTATCTTACAACATACTCCTAAGATGCCCATAGACTCACATAATGCGGGCTATCACCTCTTTTAGTAGCTAATGAATCAAGTTCCTACATAATGTTAAATGGTATAAACATGAGGCCAATCCTAACCTTTATAGTATTCAACTTCCCAATCCTAAATTTTAATATCATATTCATACCATTTCAATAATTAATAGTGATCCCTTACCTAAATTCATCAACATTAATATATACTTACATGACACTCTTATTGATTTAGATGATGATGAACCTAATGAATTACAACATATTTACAACACTAATAAACTACCTCCTTACATCTTGAAATGGCTTCCTCCTTCTTTATTACCACATGATCACACTATCCCTCTCATTGATGAGATCACTAATTTCCCCCTCCATGCAATGCTAAGGATGATTCTTACCCAGAAGATGCCTTCACATACAATGATTACTGAGTGGCCAAATTATTCCAATATCCTTTAATCATGTCTCCACATAAATTTAGTGAACTATTTATCTCCCCTTTTAAAACTCCTCATAGATATCAAACGTGTACAATTTCTCTAACCTATGATGATAACTACATCATGGCCCAAGCTCAATCCTAAGACTTGGATGGTCAACATTATTATAAAAATTTATCCCAAATACATTATTTCAACCATGATTTTCATACCATTTCAACTTATTTTCAATTATCTCTTAAAGATCATATACTGCCCATTAATTATGCACTTATTAATACTCCTTAAGTGGTAGAGTAAATCCTACCTTCCAAAGCTATGACACTTCCGACATCTTATATACCACCAAAATATTATATCTTTACATCCAATTCTTCCCCCTTTAATTAAATTAATGAAAAATCAATCACATTTGATCAACTATCTTCCCCTACTCCCCCTAATCTCAATGTTACATTAGATGCTAAGGCCATAGATGTAAGTCAAATACATTCTAAATATGATCACCATGGTAATAAAATTCTTGATCTCAAAGTATATGTTGAGTATTATGTTCCTCTTCCCACTTTACCAAGTGATGAAGCCATTCTTGAATTGCTTCATGCCCAAAAACCTCAATTCCCTTGACATCATCATAAACTCAAGAAATTAAAAAAACACCTTATTTTAATAACTTCATCGCTAACATTGAACCTAAATTAATCCCATTTCCTCATTACCTAATTCACCATGTCATTTCCAAGATGGTAATGATATGATTATCATATAAACTACTTAAATCAAATACAATACCCCATCATACCCTCAACCAATTATAGTCTCTCGTGAACTCACACCAACTAAACATGATAACTTTAGCTTATTCTTAGATATATATCATAAGACTTTTTCTTGGTCATACGAGGACATAATTGGTATTGACCCTAGCATTGTGGTGTACAATATTATCACTTACCCTAACACCAAACTTGTGCAATAAAAGTAACAAAAATTTCTGGTAGAAGTTTCAACTTTATGCTGTAAAGAAATTATTAGCTTCTTGATGCTCATTTTATCAAGCCCATCAACTATTTTGAATGGGTCTCTAACATAATTCCTATTTGGAAGAAGGTCACCATGGTCATTTGAATTTTCATTGACTTACATAATCTTAATATTACTTATCCCAAAGATAATTTACCACTACCTTCTATCAAAGCCATCATCAATCCACTGTTGTTTATGAAATGTTGTCTTGTATGAATGGTTTCTTAGGTTATAATAAAATTAGCATTACCCCTAAATACCAACATAATACAAATTTCACCATAGAGTGGGGAACCTATTGCTACATTAAAATGCCCTTAGGCCTCAAAAAATCTAGAGCTACCTATCAATGGGATATGACTCATATCTTTCATGATCTTATTCACAAGTTTGTAGAGACCTATGTGGATGACCTCATTAACAAATCCAAAATAAATAATACTTATCTAATTTTTCTATCATATTCAATCACCTCCTTAAATATAAAATTAGAATAAATACCTACAAATGTGTTTTTAGTGTCACATCTAGAAAAATATTAAGATTCTTAGTCTCTCTTCATGGCATTGATGTCGGCCCTGCCAATACCAATAATATAACCAACATGCCCATCCTTTGATCCATTATATATTCTCACTTACCTCAATAAACTTGGTGAAATTAGATAGTTCTTCATTGAAATGGATTACTATATCTATTCTAATAATTCTCTTATGAATAAAGGTAATTCTCTAGAATGTACAGATCCTTATAAAAATTCATTTGATAATATGAAAGAATCATTGCTTCACCCACCTACTCTTAGTCAACCTTTAAAGGATTGATTATTAATCATGTGTACCTCTTCCACACCCATATCAATTATGGAAATTCTTTCCAAATAAAGTGATACTAGAAGGGAATATGCCATCTGTTGACCAATTTTTGCTCACAGGCAAAATTTTGGTCACCTTCCTTCCTTGTTATTCAAAGATAATCATTTTCAAGTTACATAGTTCATGCCATGGTTCTTCGGCTTGATTTGTTCATCTTCAAGTTCAACCACCTTGTTTTGAGCTTTGGTTCAATGGCCTGGTTCTGTGGTTTAGTGGCCTGGTTCTCATTAGTTCTCCATTAATTCATCACTTGAGTTATCAGCCTAATTCATTAGTCAGCTCATTGGCAGGTTTGGCATGCAAATGGTTTATACTCAGTTGGCCAACAGGCAGTATAATGTTCAAACATTCAAATGCCCTTTCAAAGGGCAGGCAATTCAACATTTGCAAAGGAAAATTGGGTCCAGTTCAAGTTCACTTGGTTTAAAACTGGCTAAGTTCCACATATATGAAAAGTTTCAAGCTAAATGAGAGGAGGGTAAGCATTTACAAAATCAAATGGGTCTGGGCCACTTATAAAACAAAGCAAAGTAGTGGTTAACATTTTCATAGACTTTATCTACGAGAAATGTCCACGAACAAAGCCCATGGGGAAAGTATAGCACAAGCTCGGGAGAATTTCTAAAAACTTTTTATCCATGGGAAAATGTCCACAGACAAAAGTCCATGGAAAACATATACAAGCTGAGAGATAGTTTAAAACAAAAGTGACCCAACAACAGTCCACGAAGCAGCCGAAGCGACCCGCCAAGGTGTTAAGAAAATAAGCAAGCCGCGAAGAGACTAAGGCAGGCTGTGAAGGAATTATGAAGGTGAAGGAGCTAGCATAGACCCGATGACATCCCTGAGGATGTCAAAGTTAACAAAGTAGGGTGGCCATTGGTTTTAAAACAAGGAGAATGCTAACTAGAAGAGCCCAAAGTGAAGCCACTAGCTGAAAGTTCACCCCTGGGGGCTGAACAAGCCAGATAAGACAAGACAAAGAAAAGACAAAGTAGAAAGCATGGTTCTAGCAGAAGGATGATGTCAGTAATAGTATTTTTCCCTTCCTAATGAAGACATGATAGGCCACTTGTAAGCAAAAAGTGCCAAGGAGTCTCCTTGGTTGTTTTTTCCATATGAGATCATGATTTGTTCATTTGTAATCATCTTTTGACAATTTTACAAGGTGTAGCCTTGCTAAAATTTTCACCTGAATCAAATAAAGATAGCTTTTTTTACCTCTTCTTAGATGGATATTTTGTGTATGTTTCGAGTGTTTGATTTATGTTCATTCATTATCTTCTAATGCTCTCATAGGTTCAAGCACCAACACACTAGATATCCACAAGACACCATTTTCTATAGCTGATAAGAGGAGAGCTCTATTTAGAAGTATAGAATAGAGGAAGTCATTTATAGTATGTATTTCATAGCATCTTGGTGAGTCCCTATTCCTGTGTTTTCATAAGAACCTCCCTGCCAATTTCCTGCACCCTAGTCTTTCTGCCAAGTCTGAGTGTATGTATGTATCTATCTAATTCAAGAGTGGGTGTGAGAAGGTCATCTTGTTTTAGTGTATCACCTCCTTAGAGTAGTTTGCATTCCTATAATTTTCCTCCCT
Source organism: Torreya grandis (assembly GCA_037957365.1). Classification (NCBI taxonomy): domain Eukaryota; kingdom Viridiplantae; phylum Streptophyta; class Pinopsida; order Cupressales; family Taxaceae; genus Torreya; species Torreya grandis. The sequence continues at coordinate 2,117,851 of JARHVA010002776.1, read as the reverse complement.
TTTCATCCCCCCAGTTTATATATATACTTTTATTTTGCACTTGCTAGAACAAACAACGATACATCAAAGGGAGCTAGCCCTGATCTAGAGACTCTCCCCTCCTATTTCACCATCCCATAGGTGAGAGGGGAGTTTCCATGTTGCGAGGAGAAGACAAGAGTTTGACTTCCTATCACTAGGTGCATTTTCATATGTCAACAGTTTTGGCATGCTTGGTGGGACCCAAGTTTTCAACTCAGTAAAGTTCAGGATTGATGCTAGTCCTAATACATCCAATTAAAGTTTTCTAGCATCTAGCAACTCCACTGGTAAGAGCTTCAATTTTCAAATTAAGACCAGTTGCTTAATTTTCTTTACCTAAGGTCACTACAAGGTCTGCTTCAAAAGGAGTTCCTTTTGATTTCATTGAATTACCTTTAAACTCTACTAAAGACAATGATTTGAGAGGACCCATCCTTATCAAGAAGCCAATCCTCCTATAATTGTTATAAGAGACACAGTCATAGCAAGACCTTAGTTACAACCAATCGCAGCCATGGCATTGCCTTTTACAGCTTTTTGTGGTGAGAGTCCCTTGAATCTCCCATGCTATGATCCAATTTTGGGAACAACTCTCAAGAATGTACCTTCTTTCAATGGAGTGGGACCTATTATAGCCATTGAGCATATTAGGAATATTTCCAACCTTTGTAATATTCACAATATAATAGAAGAAAACATTGCCATCAGACTGCTAGCCTTGTCTCTAAAAGGCAAAGCTCTTGACTGGTACAACACCTTGCCTATGAATTTAATACATTCTTGGAATGAATTTGGCACTTAATTGATAGATTGTTTTGGGGAAAAGAGTGATGGCCTCTCGCTTACTGAGTAGCTGATGACTATAAAGAGAGCTTTACATGAGTATATGCAGGACTTCAACACACATTTTCAAAAGACTTGGGATAAAATTCCCATCTTGGTAAGACTGACTCCTAGCTATGCTTTCTTGTACTATTTAAAGGCATTAAATAGTGATATTGTTGTGATGATCCAATCTATGGGAGGACATATACTGCCAGTTGCTTATGACATTGCCATAGTAGCCAAAAATTGCTTGGTTCAAGCTGGGAAAATTGCCCCTCAGCCTCACATGCCACTTTTCCCAAAAATGATGCCCCTAATTCAAACTGTTACTCCCCCAATTACTCCCCTACCTGTCATTGAGAAGCCTGTTGCCATTTTGACCAATGAACTTCATGAGGTTAAAATCCTATTGCAAAACATGTCAAATGAACTTGTAGCCCTTAAAAGGCAGCAAGCTCAAAGTAATAGGCCAAACCAAGGATATCAACATTATAGTCAAGGACCTATACCCCCCTTTCAAGGCTATAATCAAGGACAAGGTCAGCTAACTACAACCAGGCCATGTCAAAATTACAGCACATGCCCCCTTTCATCATCTAAAGTAATGGTGCTAGTTTAGAATAATCTAGTACAAGAGCAGCCAAGCTATTCGACCATGGGGTATAATCAAGAATAGGCTGTTTACACAAATGAGATGATGAACTATTTTTAGAATGTAGAAAATCAAATGGTTGCTTAGTCCTAGGTCTTTGAGTCCCCAATGTAGCCCAGCACGAGTAGCAATCAGGCCCAGCTAGATTCTACCCTGATGAACCACATGGAAGGGGAATTTTACTCAGTTAATTATGTGGGTGTTGTAGACAATCAGGCTGATTGTGTTGCAGCCAACACGAGGTTTAAGAGAAGAGTAGTGATAGAAACCTAGGCTACTACATAGGTAGTAGCAACACCTCCTCCATTGCACTCCAATTCAAGGGCCCCAAACTTTAGGTAGCCATTTATACCTTCAGCCCCTCAGCCTGTAGTTCAGCTTGGAATCAACCCCAAAGAAAACTTGAAGGGAGGTAGCCCTTAAATCAATATAGTGGACTAGATGAAGAAGCTGCATATGAATATCTCTTTATGGGATTCATTGTCTCTTCTAGGCTAGAAGGACGTATTGAAGAAGGAATTGCATGAGCTGGATCAACAAGTTATCCCAGCAAACACTGATAATGTCTTAATGACCAATGGATAGCCTTTCACTTTAGGTCAGGTAAAGAAAGAAGAGGAAACTCCCCCTTTCTATATATCCTTGGTCATAGGGGATTTCTTGGTACATAACTACATAATTGATAGCGGGGCTAGTAATTCAGTGATGCCCAAGTGCATTGCTAACAAGAAGGGACTAAATTATGAAGAGATGAACAAAGGAGTCCTGTAGCTAGATGGGACACCTACAAAAATAGTTGGGATTATGAAGGGTTTAGCCTTGACATTGCATGCTTACCCAACCTTCTCAATTCCCCATGATATAATGGTAGCAGACATTCCTCTTTATTTTCCAATCTGCTTGTCCAGAGACTTCACATCAAAGATAGGTGGCTATTTAGAGGTGAATTGGTCATATCTAGTTTTTAGATCCAAATATGGGACCAAGGTAAAAATCAAGTCTGAGCCACTCTAAAAGGACCATCTAGAACTATACACACCCAAGGTAGTGAATGTTAGTTACACCATCATTGACCTAGAAGAGTCCCAAATAGACCAATCTCCATCTTCCACTCTTGAAGGAGTCACAGACTTACTCTTGGATGAGTGGGGAAATGATAATTTTGAACATGATCCATACAAGCTCATTGAGGAGGCAGATCTTGGAGTCTACTACATGCACGAAGAAGGCACTTTCATGCCTAATATAATGAAGGCAAGCAAAGAAGATCTTGGCTTATGGCAACTATATTTTGACAGTTCTAAAAGTAAGCTGGGAGCTGGTGGTGGGGCAATGTTGGTCTCCCCTTCAAAGGAAAGGTACTTTTCAGCTTTTTGTTTCCAATTCTCTTGCACCAATAATGTTTCAGAATATGAGTCCCTGATCCAAGGGCTAGAATGGGCAAGAAAAAGAGGGATTGAAGAGTTGCAAGTGTTGGGAGATAGTGAGTTGGTTGTAAATCAAGTGAAAGGCCTGAATCTGACCAAGAATTCTTTGCTAAAGTCTTACAAGCATAGAGTCTAGGATTTGTTGGAAGGTTTTCTCACTTTCAATATCATTTCCATTCCCAGGGAACAAAACAAATAGGCAAATAGGCTGGCAGTAATTGGTGCTTAGTTTGACATTTTAAAGGAAAAAGACCGAGGTTGTGTTTCATGCCACTTGAAAGTGGTAGCTCAGTCCTCTATCTTGGATGATATTGCAAATTGGCAAGTCTTCAAAAGTGACTAACAAATAGCTTTCTTCCTACAGGAAGAAGCTAAGTTTGTAGCACACAACCAAGTGAAGTTACAACAGCAATATGACAATCAGATTGTCTAGTTGAAGAATAATAAACTCCCTAAGGGTCTGGTCATGCTTGAGAGCATCTTCAATGGAGATGACCAATTAAGAAATGACAAGGCATAAATCACAACCAAAGAGGATAATTATGAAAGAGTTGAGATCTTCAAGGACAAGCTGCTTGCACTTGGAAAAGTCTACACAATTCAAGAAAGGTGAGCTTTCATTCTACTGTGTCAGGAATTCACAAATGGTTTTACATGGGATTATAGTGACTTGAAGGGTTTTGACCCAAGGCTTGCCTAGCACACCATTGAATTAGAAGAAGGTGCCAGTCTAGTCACATAGAAGCAAAGACCTATCAATTTGACAATCAAGCCCCTCATGCAGAGGGAATTGACCAAGCTGATTGAGTCTAGAATTATATTTCCAATCAAACATTCCTCATGGGTGGCCAACCTTGTTCCTATTAGGAAGAAGAATGGGGAGATCAGGTTGTGCATTGACTATAGAGACCTTAATAAAGTCTCTTTAAAAGATCACTATCCCCTTCTGAGCATGGAGTGGATCCTTCAGAAGGTAACTGGCAGTGAGCGTTTCTCCCTCCTAGATGGTTATTCAGGGTATAATCAAATTCTAGTGCAAGGTTGTGATTAGCACAAAATGGCCTTCACCACTAAATGGGGAACATTTACCTACAAGAAGATGCCATTTGGGTTATCTAACGATGGTGCTACCTTTTAGCGAGCCATGGACATGGCTTTTGGAGGCTTGATAAACAACAACATGCTAGTCTACCTTGATGATGTGATGGTATTCTCCAAGGAAGCGAGCCAACACATAGAGCACCTCAGGTAGATTTTTGAAAGGTGTAGAGAATTTGGCATCTCTCTTAATCCAAAGAAGTGCGTGTTTGTTTTTCATGAGGAGAAACTCCTTGGCCACATTGTGTCCAAGGAGGGCTTATCCATTGACCCTGAGAGAGTTCGCTCTATCCTAAAGATGTCCCTCCCAAAGCATAAGAAAGGCCTACAGAGTTTCTTTGGTAGGATAAACTTCATTTATAGGTTCATTCCTAATTTTTTTGAGATAGTCAAGCCCTTAACCTCTATGTTGAGGAAGGCTGAAGATTTCAAGTGGATAGCTCAAAGAAAAGACAGCTTTGAGGCCATCAAGCAGGCCATGACTCAAGCTCCTACTTTGATTAGCCCCAACTTCAGCAAATACTTCAACCTCTACACTTTCAATAATGAAGAGGTGATATCCACCATACTTACCCAAGCAAATGGTGATGGCCTTGAGCAACCACTTGATTTTTTTAGCCAAGGGTTAGAGGACTTCAAATTCAGGTACACATATGTAAAAAAGCAAATCTTGGCAGTAGTACAGAGCTTGAATAAATTCAACCATATGTTGTCTAACAACAACATTCACCTTATGGTCCCACATTCTGGCGTTAAGGATTTCTTGACCAATTGAGACCTGAATGAGAAGAGGGTAGGGTGGATTACCAAAGTGATGGAGTATGACGTAGACATCAAGATCACCAAGCTGGTGAGAGGAAGAGGCCTGCATGAATAGCTGGCTATAGACTTCAAAAAAGAGGGGGAAGATAGCTTGTTAATTCATGATACAACCACTGCAAAAGAACCAACTATCATAAAGGATTGGATGCTGGACATGAGACATTTCCTTATCACTGGTGAGTGCCCATAGGGTCTTAATAAGACTGGCAGAAGGTATTTTAAACTCCAGTCTCTCCCTTATGTCTTGGTTGATGAAGTATTGTTTAGGAAGGATCTCTCTGGGGTTCTTTTAAGTTGCATTGACCCAAATTAGGCTAATAAGATATTGGCTAAGTTCCATGATGGGCTAGTAGGTGGTCATTTTTCCCCTAGGACTACTGCAATAAAGATAATGAGAGCTGGCTATTTCTAGCCTACTCTTTTCAAGGACATCCATGCCTGGGTAAGGAAGTGGTAAAAGTGTGCGTTTTTTTATGGAAAACAATGGTTGGCGGCCATGCCTCTATATTCCATTCAAGTTGAACAACCATTCATGCAGTGGGGCCTAGATTTCATAGGGATGATCAATCCTCCCTCCAGTGCTAGACACAAATGGGTCTTGACTGTTATGGATTATTTCACTAGGTGGGTGGAGGCTATTGCTTTGAAAGAAGCAAATGAAAGCGTAGTCCTAGAGTTCTATGAGGACCTGGTAACAAGATTTGGGGTCTCGGCTAGCATAATCTTAGATAATGCCTTGGCTTTTTTGGGAACCAAAACTAGTGAATGGGTGCTAAGGTATGGTATATAGCTCAGCACTTCATCAAATTATTACCTACAAGGGAATGGACTGGTTGAGTCCACCAACAAAAATTTTATTAGAATTATAAAGAGGACCATGGAAGAAAATTAGAGGACTTGGCATGCCAAGCTAAAGACAGCGTTATGGGCCGACCGAATCACTCCGAAGAGATCAATCAAAAATTCTCCATATACGCTCGTATATGGAAGGGAAGCTAGGCTTCCCATCTCACTTGAACTGCCAACATTGGATCTCACCCACCAGCTATAATTAGAAGAAGGAACCAGCATGGAGGTCAAGCTATGTGAGCTAATGGAGCTCCAAGAGATAAGGGACCATGCCATGGTTACTATGTCCAGTCCTTTATAGAAAATAAAAAGACACTTCGACAAGAAATCTTTGTCAAAAGATTTCTCTGAAGGAGACATTATTTTAAAATGGGATGAAGACCAAGCTAAGACTAGAAAGCATGCAAAATTCAATTCCCTATGGAGTGGTCCTTACATGATCACTCAGTGTAAACAACATAATGCATTCCAACTTTCTAGGTTGGACAATGAAGAACTATGTATCCCAGTTAATGGGATACATATGAAGCATTACCACTAATTTTTGGGTTTGCTTGTACATATTTTCCCTTGTTTTCTTTCCTATTTTCCCTAAGTGTAGTTTCACAAGTAGTGTTTTAGCCTTGTGTGTTTTTCCCTTTGCAGCTTAAATCTGCGTGTTTGATTCTCAGATTTTTTGGGGCTGTCGATTAAATTTTCATAGCTACATCTGACTCTATGCCCAATGGACTACAAGGCAACCAAATTTTAAGCATGGCAGGCATGCTTCCCCTATGAGTCACCAATCTATTGACCAATTTTTGCTCACAGGCAAAATTTTGGTCACCTTCCTCCCTTGTTATTCAAAGACAATCATTTATAGGTTACACAGTTTATGCCATGGTTCTTTGGCTTGATTCATTCATCTTCAAGTTCAACCACCTTGTTTTGAGCTTTGGTTCAGTGGCCTGGTTCTGTGGTTTAGTGGCTTGGTTCTCATTGGTTCTCCATTAATTCATCACTTGAGTTATTAGCCTAATTCATTAGTCAGCTCATTGGTAGGTTTGGCATACAAATGGCTTATGCTCAGTTGGCCAACAGGTAGTATAATGTTCAAATGTTTGAATGCCCTTTCAAAGGGTAGGCAATTCAACATTTGCAAAGGAAAATCAGGTCTAGTTCAAATTCACTTGGTTTAAAACTGGCTAAGTCCCACATATATCAAAAGTTTAAAGCTAAATGAGAGGAGGGTAGGCATTTACAAAATCAAATGGGGCTGGGTCACTTATAAAAAAAAGCAAAGTAGTGGTTAACATTTCCATGAACTTTTTGTCCGCGAGAAATGTCCGTGGACAAAGCCCACAAGGAAAGTATAGCATAAGCTTGAGAGAATTTTTGTGGACTTTTTGTCCATAGGAAAACATCCATGGACAAAAGTCTATGGAGAACATATACAAGCTAAGAGATAGTTTAAAACAAAAGTGACCCGGCAGTAGTCCACGGAGCAGTTGAAGCAACCCATGGAGGTGTTAAGAAAATAAGCAAGCCACGAAGAGACTAAGGTAGGCTGCAAAGGAATTATGAAGGTGAAGGAGCCAGCATAAACTCGATGATGTCCCTAAGGATGTCTAAGTTAACAAAGCAGGGCAGTCGTTGGTTTTAAAATAAGGAGAATGCTAACTAGAAGAGCCCAAAGTGAAGCAACCAGCTGAAAGTTTGCCCCTAGGGGCCGAACAAGCCAGATAAGACAAAACAAAGAAAAGACAAAGCAGAAAGCATGGTTCTAGTAGAAGGATGATGTTAGCAATAGTATTTTCCCTTCCCAATGAAGATTCAATAGGCCACTTGCAAGAAAAAAGTGCCAAGGAGTCTCCTTGGTTGTTTTTTCCATATAAGATTGTGATTTGTTCATGTGTAATCATCTTTTGACAATTTTAAAAGGTGCCGCCCTGCTGAAATTTTCACCTAAATCAAATAAAGACAAATTTTTTACCTCTTCTTAGATGGATATTCTGTGTATGTTCTGAGTGTTTGATTTGTGTTCAATCATTGTCTTTTAATGCTCTCATAGGTTCAAGTACCAACACACTAGCTATCCACAAGGTGCCATTTTTTGTAGCTGACAAGAGGAGAGCTCTATTTAGAAGTATAGAATAGAGGAAGTCATTTACAATATGTATTTCACAACATCTTGGTTAGTCCCTATTCCTATGTTTTCATAAGAACCTCCCTACCAATTTCCTGCACCCTGGTCTTTTTGCCAAGTCTGAGTGTATGTATGTATTTGTCTGATTCAAGAGTGGGTGTGAGAAGGTCATCTTGTTTTGGTGTATCACCTCCTTAGAGTAGTTTGCATTCCTATAATTTTCCTCCCTTTTCATCCTCCCAATTTATATATATACCTATATTTTGCACTTGTTGTAACAAACAACAATACATCAAAGGGAGCTAGCCCTGATCTAGAGACTCTCCCCTCCTATTTCACCATCCCACAGGTGAGAGGGGAGTTTCCATGTTGTGAGGAAAAGACATGAATTTGAATTCCTATCACTGGGTGCATTTTCCTACGTTAACACCATGTACTATATAATCTAAGGACTCATTGACTATGAGAAATATTATACAAAAGTTGAACATGATTGCCTTGCCATATATTTTGCTACTAAAAAGATTTGATATTATATGTTGTATTAAATAATTTATGTTATCATTCATTCCAATCACCTTTATCAATTCTTCTCCAAAGCCTTTCTTCTTGGAGATATAATTGGCAAGTAGATGGTCCTTCTCATGGAATTTGATCTCTGAATTATTACATAAAAAGATGTCAAAGGACAAATCATTTATCATCAACTTGTTACATCTCCCATCCCAGATATCAACCACCTTTAAGATAGTGTTCCTAAAAATAATATTCTCTATATTAAAGGTGTCAACCAAGCCATATCTCTTAAATATTACTTCCATAGCTTCATTACTAACCTTGAATCAAGTAATCTAGAAGAGACCTCTATCCTACCCAATACTACTAAACCTAAAGTAGTTATTGAAGAACTTCTTGATAATAATACAAATATATAAGAAGATACTTGGACCCTACATTTTAATGGTGCTAAATTCATTAAAAGAGATGGGGAAATTTGTATACTTATAATCCCTTTTGGAAAAATTATTCATTGGAATGTTGCCTCATATTCAATGTCACTAATAACATGGTAGAGTATGAATCGTTAATCCTAAGCATTAAAACAACCCTTGATCTAGATATCACATATCTTCATGATCTAGGTTACTTCCAACTCATTTTATGCCAAGTAAATTGTGATTATCAATGCAAAAATGAGAATCTAATTTCTTATCATCAATTCACAACTACACTTGACAAATATTTTGCTTTGTTTACCATCGAGCCTATCCCTCAAGATAAAATTCTATTGCTAATTCTCTTGCTTCTTACTCATCTCATTTTTAACCACACTAAGTTCTTACCAATCCCACTTTTCTTATCCAACTAATAAAATCCCCATATTCTCTTCAACCACAAGACTCACTCATCTACCACATTGAATTCATCACCATTTTACAAAGCCCATGGTACAAAGATATTATTTAATTTCTTGAAAACCAAACTTATCCTCTTAACCTCGATTCCTAAAAAAATACTTACACTCACATTTAAGATTTTGAGTATGTATTTCAATATAACATCCTATGTTATCACAATGTTTAAGGTACCTTACATTGTTTTGTTATAAAAGAAGAGGTTCCTCCTCTTCTCTAATAAGCATATGGGGGCATTTGTGGTGGCCACTTTAACAGACATACTACAACTTGTATATGCTTGCGTATGGGATAATTTTGGCCCACTCTTGAAAATTATTCCATCAAATTTGCTAAAAATTGTACTTTTTAATAGCTTTATAATGATATAATTCATGTACCTTTAGCCATGATTCAAACTATATAATTTCCCTAGTCATTCTCTATGTGGGGATTAGATCTCATAGGAAAATTACCTTGATCTCAATATGGGCATGTATTTATAATCACAACCACATAATATTTTACTAAATGGGTTGAGGTTATGCCCCTCATTAATGTCATCGGTACCACCATCTCCAAATTCATCCTTAATCAAATCATTTTCAACTTTAGTGTCTTTCATACTATCATCTCAAATAATGGTGGTAACTTTAAAAATAAGGATGTCTAACAACTTTGTGCTAAAATTAAAATTAATCACAAACTCTCCACACCTTATCATATACAATATAATGGCCAAGTTGAGGATAAAAACAAAATTATTAAAAACATTCTCCAAAATATAATTCATGACACCCAAACAGATTAACATATTCATTTCTATCCTACTCTTTGGGCCTATCACACTAGCCTATGCACCACCACTGGGGCAAAGTCATTTTATCTAGTATATGGTTTTGAATCAGTCCTCCCATTAGAAGTTAATATTACTTCTCTCTGTATATCACTTCATGGTATCATACCAAATGAATAATTATGTGAATCTCACCTTTATGCTCTTGAACTCCTTGATGGACATCATTTTTTTGATTTGCAACATAATTACCAATACAATGCCCATATTACCAAACAACATAACAAATGAGTTAAATTTCATACTTTTAATTTTGTTGATCTTGTCCTTAAATTATACTACACTCATGACAAAGAAGGTAAATATGCCAAAAATTTGAAGGGCCTTTATTTAGTCAAAGACATTCTTGGTCTAAGTACCTATCACCTTCAAACTAATAAAGGCCATATTTTTAAAGATCCCACTAATGTGTAATTCTTAAAAAAGTATCTTACCTAAATCCTTCCTGTATTTTCATACTTTATATATGCTATATATCTAACACTTTTTTAAGGATAATTATATGTGTCTCAACCTCTGCAATAGTTCTCTCTTTACAAACCTTAGTATTTCCTTTTAGTCTTTTTGGTTTCACTTTTTTTTAATGAGTTGTATTGTAAAACCACAAATAGGACCTGATATTCCTCATGACTTCCTTCTCTCCTCTTTATTTTCATACTTTTTTCATAATTTTTGTCACCCTTTGGGTTTTTATTTTGTGAGTTTTAATGTAAGACCATAGATAGGACTTGGCCTTCCTCACAAATACCATCTTTATCCCATTTATTTTTCACACTTTTTGGCACCCCTTAGGTTTATCTTTTGTGAATTTCAGTGTAAAACCATGAGTAGGACATGGCCTTCTTCATAAAATACCATCTTTATCCCATTTACTTTTCACATGCTTTGTATACCCTTGTGGATTTCTCTTTTATGAGTTACAGTGTAAGGCCATGGATAGGACCTGGCCTTCCTCATAAAATCATCATCTTTCATTCAGTATTCCTTGTCTATAATGTGTTTCATAATGGTTACAATTTTTTGGTCTTTGTTCTCAACTTTAGCTTTTTCTTCTTTTGTAGATAAAATTTGCAAAAACCTTTTGTTAGCATGTTTTCCTACATTTCCCTCTTTATGATAAGGAATCACACTTCAGTATCATTGTATCCCTTTTTCACCCTTTGTCACATTTTTTGTGATTTGAAGTAATTCAAATTGTTTCATGTTTTATTCCTCTTGATTTCCTTTCCTTTCACTCCACTTTGGATAAAACTAGGCCAAAGTCAAGATAGAACTTTTATTTTACCTGAATTTACAAGAATCTTAGACACCATGCTCTCTAAATTATCTCTCTTAACAACCAAGTCCAAAGTATTAAAATGAAAGTCATCTTTAGCGCCTATGTTTAGTTTTCCAAATCCGTATGGAGGAGGAATAAAAAAATTCATCAAGAAACTTAAAATCCAAATCATTTTAAATAAAAGGAAATTATATATAAAAGGAAACATATAAATTTTAAAATTCAAATTCACATCAACAAACATGATTACAAGCACATCTCCTATCTCTAATCGAATCTTAAACTCTATAGTTGGCCTCAAAATAGAGCTAATGTCCATTGGGGTGTGGTAGGCTAGAATATTAAAATAGGAGAATTCAACAAACTCTATGGTTCTACCTACTTTCTCATGCAACTACCCAATATTCATAGTATACCGAAGGCTCTATAATAGGTCCTAAGGAATGGGGAACGTGTTATGGGAAGGTAGTCCATTTTAGTTTTTATGCATATAGCCTTCATGGGATAATATACATACTTAATTTGTTAACCTAATATTTATGTTGCTAATATAAGTTCTTTAGAGTCCTTAAGGTTGAAAGTATTCTTGTTTTTACAAACCTAATTTAAGTGTCTTGACTTTGATAAAGAGTTCCTCTACCTTGGTTTTTACTTCATTATCCCTCCACCCATTTATTATTATTATTTATTATTCTTTTACCATTTATTATTATTTTAATACCCTTTTTATAGATGACTGAGTTCATTTCTAATTTCACGTTATTTTTTCATTATTGAGTGAGGTTGGCTTGTTACTTGTCACTCACCAATGTTATTTTCCCTTTTATGCACTTTTTCCATTTGATGTTTGAGTAAGCATTTTTATTTCTTAATAATCAATGTTGTTTTATCATTTTGCTTTCCCATATTTGTTTAGGTAAGGATTATTACTAATTTTACATTGATGTTTGATTAACATCCATTTTTACATGTATTCTTGGTTTGACTTGGTGATTTTGATTTTCTTACTTAAGGTGTACTTGTTTGAATTTTTTGGTCTTTATTAGCCTTATCTTCTTAGTTACCCAATTTATTCTAAGTTTCAACTTGGTCATTTGGTCAAACATAGCATTTGTCACCCTATCTTACCAAACTTACAAGTAAGTCATATCCACATAGCATTAGCTATCTTGGATTTCTAACAAATTTTTGTTTTTTCTCATTAGTTTTATATCCTTGGGTTTGTCAAAAGTAGTCTTTTCACCCTCCATGATAAAAACTACAAACATAGTAGACAACAATCTAATGATAGAGGTAAATCAAGGTACAAATTACTTTTTATTTTTAGTTATTTCTCTTTAAATCATTTAAATTTTAGTTATTTTTATTTTAAAATACTACAATATTTTTTTAGCCTTAACATTATGTGTTGATATGTTCTTTCTTGAAGCACCATCCCCTATTACACCTAAGTGAAACATGATGAGCTTTGAGTGGGGTATATGTATACACATAATATTTTCAAAATTGATCAATTATAGATGTTTTCTATCTTTTAGGAACCCATTGAGTCTCAATATATTTGAGTGCATGCTTTAAAGGGTGCACCAGGAAAGGGGTGGGCAAACCATTTGTGCTTCATAAGATTATTGTCCCTTATTACCACTTGTTATCAATCCAACCATCTCCTATAAACATTCCCCTAAATTTGGCCTCCTCTTTTGAACCCTCCTCTACTCATTTACCACCTTCATTAGCCCTTCCCTAACCTAACACCTTTTTTATAGTTTACATTAAATTCTTAGCCCCATCAACCTTTTACTCTAATTAATAAAACTTATTAGGGTATAGGTTAGGCCCTAGACAACCTAGACCATTACCCAATTTTTTTTTCAATAACAATACTAAGTCGATTGGGTCTAACTTGTCAGCCTAAAATTTTAGAAAGGACTAGGGTTAGATATGCCTATATAAACACATCCATTATCATTATTCGAGAGACATCAAGAGTTAATTATTCATTTACAATTCTTTACAATCTACCCTTCTATCATTCTACTTGAGGAGTCTATTTTTAGGGTTTCTACTTAGAAAAGAATCTTGTCTTATGGAGAAGTCTTGGATGTTTTGGATTTTCTTAATGATCCTTATAAACCACAACAACCTTTTGTGAAGCACCTTTTGGCCAAGGGAGTGATTGAGTCTAGATGGGTTCATCTTCAAGGTAAGTATCTATAACTTTGATCTTCTCTTTAGTAGATATAAGTAACATACGTAATGGCTTTTGAATATATTTCTCTCTCCATGAATTAGGGTCTCACCTATACATAGATTAATTAGGATTCTCTTATGCATGTTTACTAACACCCACTTTGTGTCACAATCTTTGGTGAGCACTAGATTAGATTATTCTTTACTTGTTATTAGGTTGGTAAATATGAAATCATAGGACCTAGTTAGGGTTATTACATAGTTTTTCTTGACTCAAGGCTTTAGAACCCTCCATAGTGATATCATTATGGTACTATATCCCTTAGATATGTCTAGAGGATCCATATTGGTTATACCTTGAATATTTAATATATCCATAATGAGAAGTTTAAGTAGGATTTATATTCTTCAAACTAGGATTAATTTATAGACCTATTTAATTTCTCATTGCATACATCATTTTCCAAAATTAATTTAGTAGATCACAAGTTTAATGTCTTATTAATTGAGAAAGTAACTATGGATTATACTCTAAACCATGTGATAAATGTAGTGGAGAACATGTGTCTCCTAAATCAGGGCAAGTTGGGTTAAATACACCATTAAATAATCCACAATAACAAGTACCTCTTGCCAATACTATGAGTGCTTCATTACAATAGGGGGAAGGAATGCCTAGTTCTAAACCACAGTAAGTTACTCCCACTCCTAAACCAAATTATTCTTCAATCATGCAACAATAGAGGGTAAGTAACCAAGTGTTACCCAATGTTTTACCCCAACAAGTGGTGAATGTTACCTCAAACCAACAAGTAATAGATAATATGTCATGGCTACAAACACAAACCAATTTACCACCTCAGTAAAGGCTGAACATTATGCCACCTCAATAGGTGGCTGTAATATCCCCTCCAAACAGGAAATATAGCAACCAAAAAACTCTGAACAAAGATATAATTTCTGTTGAATAAATTCAGAATGATAACAATAATATAGTTTCTCAATAGCAAATCACAGATCTTATCACTTGTCCTTCTAAACTATTACAATTACAGTCCTCTCTTATGCATATAAATATGAAATACAATCTTGAAAAACCCTGGCTTTGCAAATCTAGAAATTGGGTTTGAATCTGGAGATTTTGTCTCGACCTGCTGTGTCGAACACATAGTCATCGGCATCAGTCGATATTCTATCGACGTCGGTCACTAGAGGTCCTTCTCTGTCGACGTCGGTCTCCAGTAGGCCGATGTCGGTCACTGGGATCTCTGCCTGCCGAGGTCGATACCTACCCAGATCTGTACGGACCTGTACGGACTTCGTACGGCCACCAATTGGGCACAACTTGCCTATTTTCAACCCCTGATCTAAAAATATATGTTTCTAGCATAGAAGATCTCTAGCTGTATACATTATTGAATCAAAACATAAAGAAATAAATACCTGGAATATCTGTGATAACTTCTATGTGAAGTTATCTCTCAACCCTGTAAATTCTATGATAACTTCTGGATGAAGCTATCTCTCAATTTGGCAATAGATCAGTTGATATTCCACAGCCTCTTAATTACACACACTAAAGAGGGAACATCCTCCAATGCAAACGGAATCCTGGAACACTAGGCTCAGTCTTCACAGAAGAAATTCTTCAAAATCAGTAATCAATAATCAATGGCTAATCAATAATGGCCTCCATGAGAAACCCTTATACCCTCAAAAGATATGCTTGCCCTAATTAGGGTTTCTTAAATTAGAATTAGGGTTTCTAATTAAAAATAGGCTAAATAATTAATATTTGATTAAATCAATCAAATATTAATATCTCCCTCAATACATGTCCAAATGAGCCCAAACGAAAGCCAACTGGAAAAACTCTGCTAAACGAAGCCACTCCAATCTCCATCAAGACCCTCTAACCATCCTATCAGCCTACAAGGGTCGCATAATAGGCTAACCATGAACTTAGCAAATGTCAAATAAAAAGGGGACATGACAATCCGCCCCTCCTGGAATTGCTTGCCCTCAAGCAATTGCTGACTAACAAATCAATCAATCCACCTGGATCCCAAATGTAGTTAGGATCTCCACCACTGTCAAATAACACGAACCCCATGCCATGTCCATCCCAACTCTCATGTAATGGCATCACATCATCTCTAGTACTAAGATAACCACCCCAACATCCAATCCATAAATGAAAATCATCAAGCAAACTCCTTATCGAAATAATATCTAAAACTGGATTGTGAAGGCTAGAAATAGTCATACCATCATCAACCTGTGACCTGACTGTAACAGAAGGTTGAGTCCTCACCACATATGACACTTCCTAAACTGAACTCACCTCAATACCAAGCTCATCCTCATACCTCTCCTGTGTTGGTGCCAATGTGCACTCGTCATCGCCCTCTATCATGTCATGTGGTATAGGTACCTCCATCTGATGAAAAAACATATATCTGAAGCTGCTGCCCCATATTGCCTTAAGAATATGTGTCTTCCCATCAACATTAAAGAGAACCTCCATGTCCTTGAGATGAAGATTAACTTCCTCAAATGAATGAAGCCACTTCATACCCAAGACTAAGTCTATGTCTCCCATGTCTACCACATAATAATCAGCCTTGAACTCATAGTTGTTCAAGCGCAATGGGAGGTCTCTAATCATACGCTCACACCTAAGAGTGTGACCATCGGCTACCTTAACTCTGATTCCCTCAAAATCTATGGTAGTGAGTCCATGCTTTTCCACAAATCTAGCATCTATGAAATTGTGTGTGGCTCCTGTATCAAGAAGGGTGATAACCTTCTGTCCCGCCAGAACTCCACAAAGTCTGAATGATTCATCTGACTGAATACTGGATATGCGTGCCTTCTATATGTGAAGCTCTAACTCTACCTTTGCCTTAGGCCCTGAAGCCTCTACCTCTACCCCCTCAGAACTATTTTGCTGTTCGAAATCCTCAGAATCTGAATCCTCATAATATGCCCACATCACACGATTCGCCTTGCCCTTAGGCCTCAAAGGACAATCATGATGGATATCATATGGACCTTTGCAGTAGAAGCAAAGCTTCTTCCTACGCAGATCATTAAGTGCCTCATGATCCAAAGGTGGTGTTGCCAGATTGGCCTTTGAATCATTTTTAACACCGAATTTATCTATGTTAAAATCTAGTCTCTCTGTATCTGTGTTGGAGCACTTATGGTCTCTAGATGAAGAAGTACCCTTGGAGTTAAATTTATGGGATGGGGCTGCCATCTCCATACTACATGCCTTCTTCATTGCTACCTATAATGAAGGAGGATCAAAGGCTTTGATCCAACCTCTCAATGGCTCTGTCAATCCCTCTATGAAGAGAATTACCAATCTACGCTCTGAAATATTGGGCACCATGACTGCCAATCTCTGAAACTCACCAATGAAGGACTCCAGGTGACCAATTTGTCTCAACTATGCTAGATCTTGGAAGTAAACCTCAGGATCTTTCCTGTCAAACCACTCAACCAATCTATCCACAAAGTCCTGGTACTCTGTTACCTAGTTATGCTGAAGTGTTACCATACCATGGTACCACCAATCATGTGCTACTCCATCCAAGTGCAAAGTGGCGTATTTGATGGCCTCTATCTCTAACATTGGTCTCAATGCCAAAAAGGTGTCAAGCTTATGAACCCAAGCTTGAGCTGTCATCTTGCCACTGTCATCAAAAGTAGTCAAAGAAAGCTTACCCGTAGCCTTCTTCAGCTCATTGAATTGAACTCTAGGCCTCTTGTCCTATCTAACCAATTTATAGTGCTCTCTCCTCAGATTAACAAAATGGTCAAAGGACATTCTCTCTTGAACATGAGGAGGTAATAAGTCCCACTCATCATTTGCAGCCATGTAAACATCTGCAAATGGGGAATTCCCTGCCTCCTCCCCTGCTGGTGCCTCTGGTTCTTCTTGAATAAATGTAGGACGTGTAGGTCTATCAGTTGTTTTAGAGTGGGTCTGATGTGGTCTCTGATTAACTATAGCACTCCTATAATCTCTTTGGTCCCCAATCTATCCATCAGTTGTGTTCATTCCCCTTATCATAGTCATAAGTGCCTATAGTGTCTGATTCATCTATTGTTGGCTTGTCATCATAGCACGATGAAATTCTATGGTGTCCTAATCAGCATCATACCTATGGCCCCTGGGTGGGCTGCCCTCATGTCTATCACTCATGATAATCCGTTGTTGTTCTAACAATTGGGTACCTTTAAGGAAGGCTCGACTGCGTGTGTTATACCTGTGTGGTCCCAACTCTTGTGGCTGCATAAGATCTAAAGACCCTCAGGCTGGCAGAATTTAGCTCTGATACCACTGTAATATCCCCTCCAAATAAGAAATATAGCAACCAAAAAACTCTGAACAAAGATATAATTTCTATTGAATAAATTTAGAATGATAACAATAATATAGTTTCTCAATAGCAAATCACAAATCTTATCACTTGTCCTTCTAAACTATTACAATTACAGTCCTCTCTTATGCATATAAATATGAAATACAATCTTGAAAAACCCTGGCTTTGCAAATTTGGAAATTGGGTTTGAATCTAGAGATTCTGTCTCAGCCTACTGTGTCGAACACACAGTCACTGGCGTCGGTCGATATTCTACCGACGTCAGTCACTATAGGTCCTTCTCTGCCAACGTCGGTCTCTAGTCAGCCGA
Source organism: Torreya grandis (assembly GCA_037957365.1). Lineage (NCBI taxonomy): Eukaryota > Viridiplantae > Streptophyta > Pinopsida > Cupressales > Taxaceae > Torreya > Torreya grandis. The sequence continues at coordinate 2,099,609 of JARHVA010002776.1, read as the reverse complement.
TGTCGGTCACTGGGATCTATGCCTACCGAGGTCGATACCTACCCAGATCTGTATGGACTTCGTATGGCTGCCAATTGGGCACAACTTGCCTATTTTCAACCCCTGATCTAAAAATATATGTTTCTAGCATAGAAGATCTCTAGCTGTATAAATTATTGAATCAAAACATAAAGAAACAAATACTTGGAATATCTGTGATAACTTCTATGTGAAGTTATCTCTCAACCCTGTAAATTCTATGATAACTTCTGGATGAAGCTATCTCTCAATTTGGCAATAGATCAGCTGATATTCCACAGCCTCTTAATTGCACACACTAAAGAGGGAACGTTCTCCAATGCAAATGGAATCCTGAAACCCTAGGCTCAGTCTTCACAAAAGAAATTCTTCAAAATCAATAATCAATAATTAATGGCTAATCAATAATGGCCTCCATGAGAAACCCTTATACCCTCAAAAGATATGCTTGCCCTAATTAGGGTTTCTTAAATTAGAATTAGGGTTTCTAATTAAAAATAGGCTAAATAATTAATATTTGATTAAATCAATCAAATATTAATATCTCCCTCAATACATGTCCAAACGAGCCCAAACGAAAGCCAACTGGAAAAACTCTGCTAAACGAAGCCACTTCAATCTCCATCAAGACCCTATAACCATCCTATCAGCCTACAAGGGTCGCATAATAGGCTAACCATGAACTTAGCACATGTCAACTAAAAAGGGGACATGACAGTGGTAACAAATGTTTCACCATAATAGACATAGACCAATGCACCTTAGCAATTGTCTATGTTGTCTAGTTAACAACACATTCTTATTAGTCAATAATAGATGCTAAACACTAAATAAGTGTCTAGTTCATAATATGTATTTGTTCAAAAAAGTGGTTCCAACATCTATTAAGTACCTATTAGGTAATAGTTTAATTTTAACCAACATGTCTCACATCTTCAAAGGCAGGGCCTTAATCAACAATAAGTATATTTTATACAATTAGGTTCAACTAGTCAATAACAAGTTCCTACTCAAACTCAACAGGCACAAAACATTCTAAAAAACCATGTACTTCCATCACAACCTTAATTCACTCAGACCCAAAGCTCCATTATGAATCCAAACTAGAATATTTACCAATAATCCATGTAGTATCAATAACCTAATCCCAATCATATATGCATATCCCTAGTTGATTGGTCTACCAAACTAATGTTGTGTGATGCTCCATTCCTCCATTGTATCCTAGTCAATGTAATACACATTTGATCACCCAAACACAACCATAACCAATTATGCCATCAAGTTTATGAGCCCAAAACTTAAAATATATAAAAGATGCAATTGTATCTACTTAAATAGAAAATAGACTAAGAATTTAAAATTGGATGACATGTGTTCATATCCATTTAACATAGAGTACCTCCAAATACCATTTCCTATGGGTTATGAGCCACTAAAATTTGACAAATACAAGGGTAAAGGAGACCTTAGCGAGAATTTAAAAGAGTTTTTGTTACTTTATATCTAGTTTCCTATAGTGACATTTACCTTGTTCTTTTTCCTCAAATTCTAGCTAGATTGGCCTTGGAGGGGATTCTTAAGTTGTCAAAAAAAATTATATTTGACTTTGACGATCTTTCAAATAAATTTGTCTAACAATTATCATACAATATCAAGATTAATATTTTAGTAGTTGATTTGAGTTAGGCCAAGAATAAATTTTTTGACATATTTGTGATTTACTTATAGTATTAGAGATCATTTTTTAGTCACTTCACCCATAATCTAACAAATAAACAATTGACAATTGTGTTTACAAAATTTTTTTTTTTTGAAATATCTTATCACATAGAGATTCAATGTGATCACACATATGAGGTTATCATTTATAAATGTATACATATTTAAAAGGCCCTTATCAATAAAGGGATTATCAAGTTGTCTTCTTCAAATAACAACCAAAATTTAGGCTCAAGTGAGAGCCCTAGACCAGTCTAAATGCAATAATTTACACCCATTTAGAATAATGATTATGAATAACCTAAGCCTTACAAATTCAACAATAATTTTGTTAGTAATGGATTCACTAAGTCACATCATGTTCAAATGGTGCAAACGCCATCTGCTTAGCCTTTGTAACTTACTCCATAGATGTAGCCTATCTAGAAAATGTAGTCTATGCTATACCTAGGCTAGCTCCTCAAATTCTACAAACACCACCTTTTCAAACTCCTCCTCCAAGAATAATACCTACTCCTAGATTTTTAAGTGACCTTGGTGAGCCTATCGAAGCAGTGTTTCATAAATTAACTATGACCAATATGATTATATGGTTGATTCTAAAATACCTCCCTAAAGGAGTAACTTATCTGGATTGGTATAAATAACATGAGTTTTGTTAATACCATCATGTTCATGGACATTCTATGTGCCATTATGTGCATTTAAATCACCTTATTGAGAATGTGTTATAAAATGGAGAGATTAAGCTAGATAACAGAGCATTTAATTCTAATTAAAACCTAGATATCTACCAAAATCATTTTCTACAACATCACAATACCAATCAATAATATCAAAAATGAATACCAAAATCATATCAAAATCAATAGAAATAACAACATCAACAACAATGACAACCATAAAATAGATGGAACCAAAACTAGAATGATCCTAAGAACCAATAGACCTATCATATAGTTTCACAAGACTACAATAAATTTGTAGGTCATATTGTGGGTGGTCATGTTTTTACCATTACCATCAATCCTAAATTGAATACTAATAGACCAAGACCATTTCCTAACAATGCTAATAATATTACCAATACTTTTAATCTTTACTTGGCCTATGACCATATCTAAGTACAACAACAACTAAAGATTACCATATCAAGTCCTTATGCCAATAACTATTCTTTGTTATAGGTAAAATCATTAAGATGGGGGTAAATCAATGGTGACAAATAATCCAATTCAATTTCCAAACTCTTCAAAGACTTAAGCATTCAATATAACCATTCATGAAAAATACAAGATATTTATAGCAATGAATAATGAAGATAATGCAAGATCACACACACAACATAAGATCTATGTGGAAAACCCTATTGGGGAATAAAACCCACTATCAAGCCTAAAAATTCATGGACTAATTGTCTTATAAGATGAAAATAAACATGAGACTGGTCAATTCCTTTTGACCAAAATTTAGTGCAACACCTATTTCATAAGGAGCACCCACCCCTAGGATGATCAAGTCCTTCTGACCACATGTTGGTCAAGTCCTTCTAACTGGCTTTATTGAAACACCTATTTCATAAGGAGAACTTACCCCTAAGATGATTAAGTCCTTTTGACCACCTATTGGTCAGTACCTTTTGCATTGTATGTTGATCACCCTTTCAACACTTATGAAATTAACATCTCTTAATCATTGATTGCCTACCAATCTAATTAAGATACAATGTATATCAGCCCACTTAACTTCTTTACACATCCACAAACATCCAAAACCACCTTTTGGATCACTCTACACTTCTTAGTAATAATTTTGTCAAAACCTCAACAACATGACCAAATGTTCATACACTATTGGGAAAAGAAAATGGATAAGTAAAGTTGTGTAGGATATTCTTTGAATATTCATGCATTATGTTTGAAATTATTGGCTATATGTATTTTGTCCTATGCTCCTCAAATTGTAAAGGGATAAAATATTAATAGTCTCTAATATTATCCTCTATTTGGTGCCAATGTATAAGAATAATATGAATAGTCATGAATTATACAGACTATAAATATGTATGTTTGTATGAAGAAGAAGATAACCCCTTTGTTGAGATCAATATAGAATTCTAGTTATGGTTAACTATTATATTTATTATGTTATTTCTTGTCTAAACTATCATGTTTAATGTTTCATTTAATCTTATCTAAATTAATATGAATGCTCTACACTACTTTAATAAAACTCTACATTAACCTTAGTTTTTATCTATCACATGATAACTCATCTTTTTCATGCTTCTGTTAATTATGGATTATCTATATCATCATGTATAATACTACAAAACCTAGCTATCTTTGTCCTTATCATGTTCTATTTTATCAAGAACCTATAATAATAATGGTGTGGTGAACATGGATACACTCATTCCAAAGTAAACTATGCTAATATGGTTATCAAGATAGTGAGACATTGAAACATGATTAGACCAGAAAGTATGGCACTTCGTAGGAGAAGAATCTAAAAGAACTAGTCTTATAATAAGTGAAATTATTCAAGAGTATATCTATAAAGAAATATAAAAAAATTATAGTGTAAGTTTCTTGATACTAATTGGTTGACAAGACTAGAATACTATTGCTTCAATTCTAGAATGAAAGAAACTATTACCTAGACCAAAGAAAAGATAAACCAGTTATTGAAACTAGAAATTGATTGGATGTGAGTAATAGACTCTTGGGTTATCACCACCATAGATAGATATATCATTGATTTCATAGTGCAAGGATATATAGTGTTTGAAGCTACATAGAACCATTTTTTCTGAGGAATTATAGGAAATTTTTTGCAGTGACTACCTCTCCTATTAAAGATGTTGGTTGTGGATAAGGTCATGCTTCCTAATCCAACCAATATGAAGTAGTAATTTCCAACATATGGATATGTTTTTGCATGATGATGAATGATGGATAGATTATTAAGTAGAGCCTGAACCTAAATATATAATAGAGATGTAAAGAAAAAAGAGTCAAAAGAAAACTCTATATTCAGAATAAGAATTGTGACAATAGAACAAATGGAATAAATATAAGAATACCTAAATAGCTACAAGTATAAGTAAGAGTAATAATAGAGTAGATGATGAATGATTACACAAATGTGATGGGTGAGATGATGACTGAAGGATGAATAAAGAGGATGATGATGGATGCCAATAGATAAAATGATGTGATGAAGAATGAGATGAAGATGAGATGTGCAAAGAGGAATATGAGAGTAGTTTAGGAGTAGAATAGATAGAAGATAGAAGTAATGTGTAGCTAAAAGAAGGGTATTATCATTAGAAGAAGAATTGTGTAAAAAAAACTTAGTTTTAGGTTACTTATAGGTTCAATCAAGGTAGAGGAAGAAGTCACTCGAAATAATTATTCACTGGAAGTGTGTGTGTCCCTTTAGCCCAATATTTTATATTCTAGTATAAGTTTTCAGCTAGGCAAGTAGGAGGATAAGAATTGGGAAAGACAATTTTCAAATCAAGTAAACCATCGGGTTAATAAAATTCACAAAAAATCCATTCAAAATGATTTGAAGGCCATAGGGTTATTTGAAGCTAACAAACAATAAGAAGGAAGCACAATCAAACAAAGTGTGCATGATAATTCTTTTTGGTGCATAGAGTAGTACACAAGCAAGATCACTTAGAACATAGACACCTCCAATATCAACTACATATAATACTCCATTCATACTAGTTAATATGTCAAATTATTCACAAGGATTATTAAACTTAGCCATCTCTGATGGGTGTATAGACTCTAAACACTACCTACTAACTTGCAAAATGAAATGGCAAGTTAAAGGTGTCATTAATGAAAATTTACAAAAGTTAAAATTAGTAGGGGCTCTAACTAGGAGAGAAATAGAATTCATAAACAAAATAGATATTCATAAAGTTTAAAATATGTTTAGGATTGGTTCATCATAGAATTTAAGATTAAAAAATACACTAGCCAGATAATATATGATTTAAAAGAGATAAGGCAAAAGTCTGGAGAGTCAGTCTAAAATTATGATCATATATTTTTTGATGTAATGAATAACATAAAATTCACTTTGATAGATAAAGACAAAGAAACATGATTTGTTGAAGTACTACAAACTAGGATTCAGTTTTCCACTACACAAACTCAATATGAGACAAAAGTAGATGCTAGAGTTATTGTACTGTGTGTAGAATAGATTGAAGATTATGGAGAATCCCATGTTAATATTTCTAAAATTAAAAAAACACTATAGGATTTCATGAAAATAATGGATAAATACCATGTGGAAGATAAGCCTAAATTAAATCTATGGTGCACAAAGTGTAAAAAATAAGGACACCAAAAAGTTTATCCTAAAGTCAAAATAAAATTTTGTGAACTTTTTCAGGTAGTAGGGCATGTTAAAATGTAGTGCCACATTTTATATTAATATATAAATAACCCATATAATTTTTATTTTAATTTATACAAATCAAATAACCATGATGAGAAGAACTATAGAGCTTTATAGTAGCTTAAAGAGGGCATCTCCAAAAATGTATTTTTCATCACATCATAACAAATATCCTCAGTAAAGCACACAAGCCTAGGCTTAGAACATAATAAGAGTTATGCAATCCAAATAGGTCCATAATGGATTCTAAGTTCACCATAGTATCAACCTCATGGTCAAGCTAGATGGACTCCTTCATCAAGTTAGACATCTCCATCCCCTCAGTACCAATATGTAGCGCCTTGGAGCTCACCCATTACATAACAAAAAATAAATTGGACCCCTTTAATTATGTAATAACAATTCAACATGGGTTATAACAATAACTAGTACTAGCAGTGGAACTCTATGCATCAACAAAGAGGATATTAGGGGGGATACTAGTCTAATAGAATAGGAGGTCAAGGTAGTTATATAGGAGGATACCAAGGTGGTAGAGGAAATAAATATCAAATACCTCCTCTACAATGCTATTTATATGGGGAAATAATCATGTCCAATGCAATTGTATGATGAACCCATAATGATAGTCATATTTTGCATGTTTTAGAGTCTCTAATCAGCATTACATATAAAATTATCCTATTTAGAGAAGTAGAGAAAGGACAAAGCTCTCTGAAATGTAAATATGGTAAGTGTGGAGCCTAAAGAAAATATGTTTTTGAATGCTATGACATGATAAAAACATGCAATAAAAGGGTTGCCTCCACTTGATATGTCTCAGCTTTAGGGCATCAAAAAAGTTAAATAGGATAAATATCTAGATCCAACTATAGAAAAAAATCTTATGAATGAAGCTATGGAGTTTTTGAAGAACATTCAGCATCAAAAAACTACTGATGGTGATGCTATAGCAATTGATGCACAAATGTATGGCCAAATATTGTGCATTATGTGAAAATATGGAGTTATCAGTACACTAGATCTCCTAAAACTTTTGATTACTCTATGCAATAAAGACATATCCTAGAACATCATGAATATACTACATAATCTTTTGGAATGTGCACAACATGGTCAATAAAAGATATAAACACTAGTCTGGTATGTCAAAATGAATAAACCTTGGGATGTTAATGCACAGATTGATATTAAGGTTGTTGGTTATGAGATCCCAAATGTTGTCTTTGATTTTGGTATCATATTTAATATGATTCTTATATCTACATGGGAAGTTATTAGATGACCAACTCTCAGCTACAACCTAGTGACTCTGAGCTTAGTTGATTATGGAAAAGTTGATCCTATTGGGAGATTAGAGGATGTCAAAATCAAAGTCATAGACTTGTCTCTATGGGGTGACTTTGAGGTCATAGCCATGCATAATGTATTAATGCACTACCTTGAGATAATAATAAAATAATGGGAGTATAATAGATAAATGACTATCAATATGGTGCATAACCAGCTTGAGGCATATCAAGATGATAAAGTTGTTTTCATTCTTCTCAAGAGAGTACATAAGCCTTACATAACTTTAGCTAAGCCAAACTCCCCCTATGTTTCATAAGAAACTATTTTAATGAAGGCCAATACTAAGGAGAATCCAAAAGTTTTGGATGCAACTAAATACAACTTCTTATACCAGCATGCCAAACCATAGGTAAAGTCACTTCTCACTCAACAACTCAAGACATAAAAATAATAAAGACCCAAACTAGTAATTACATAGCTGATGGTAGATCATTTTGTCATTAAAGAATGTGCCTCTATGTCTAGAAAATATCCAACCTAGTTAGAAGTTGATGTCTTGTATCAAGATGATGATCACATATAGGAATACATAGAGTTGATAGAGGAAGGTAATTTACCTTGGTAAGTAACTTCATCTATAGTGGTGACTTAGATACCCACCTCCTCAACTTGGCTTGAGGTGATGATGAACTCTGGTTGATGTGAATGGTCTTTGTGCATGAGTGACAAATGCCTATGTATTATATAATGGAGGACATCAATGATTTCATCATGTGCTTACAAGTCCATGTTTTGACCATCAATAAATGAGTCAATGCTTTAAATTATGATCTAAATGGAGTTGTTGTGACATGGTGGGAAACTCATCATAATGATCATATTAAATGGGATGATGCTTACAAGCTCATGATCATTAGGTCTCATCTACCATAGTTCATCCACACTAGTTGGCCATTCTTTAAAGAAGAGGAGTGCCCTAAAATTCATGTACATAAGTGTGTTGAAGTTTGGAATGAGGAATGTGTCACACCAAAATACTAGGTTCACATCTTCCACTATAAACTTACTCCACTACCAGTAGTATGGTACATGCACCAAGAATGCAAAAGGGAGACCAAGGATTGGGCACAAGTGAAAAAATCCATTGGTCCATAATGCATTATAGAAACTCAAGTATTTTTTGTTCCATTGGAGTGTATAAGACTTGAGCACCACAACAACATCTATTACACAAAAAAACATAGCCTCTAATCTTAATGAGGTATTACAAAGGTATAAATTTGATAATAAGGAAGAAAAAGCTTTGACATAGCCATGTCACCACATAAAAAATGAGGCATAGGATAGTGAATATTTATATTTTGATGATGACTTGTATTTGAATGATTTATTTAAGCCTAAATGACCTATCGAACCACTTAAGGACACTAGTGTAACACTGACTGAGGAGAATAAGCTACACAACATCTAAATTATTGAATAAGAAGGTAAAAGGAGTATTTAAGAATCTATAGATTATGAAAAACATAATATTTATAAATAGCCTATGAAGAAGCATAACACTAACATTATAACTGAGTAGGTTCTAAAACTGGTAAGCATAGGTGATTATTGGATGAAAATTGAAATTTTTGATGCTCTACAACTTCTAAGGGATAACCAAGACATCTTTCCCACTAAATTCTCAAAATTTCAAGGAGTCAACCCATCTCTTAGTGAGATGAACATTGAACTAACGGAGTGTGCATGACTAGTCAAGAAGTAACCATATAAGCTCAATCCAAATATGAAGCTGAAAGTAAAGGCCGAATTGGATAGAATGCAGGATGTAGGAATAATATATCCTATAGAAAAGGCTGATTGGGTAAGCCCCATGATAATTTATCCCAATAAAATAAGATAAATTCAAGTGTGTGTGAACTATCATATTCTAAATGATACCTGCATAAATGATCTATTTCTAGTACCATTCACAGATGAAGTTTTGGAGTTTATTATATGAAATGAAATATATTCTTTCATGGATAGGTTCAGTAGATATCATTATATTTTTATTTCAAAAGAGGATAGATCCAAAACAAGTTTTGTAATTGAATGGGGGTTTTTTGCATACAAGGTCATGCCTTTTGGCCTTAAGAATACACCTATGGTCTTCTCTCATGTAGTGGTTACAAAATTCAAGGATTTAATTTATGACTTCCTAAAATTTACCTTGATGATTTGGAAATATTTTACCAATTCAAAGAGCATTTTTCCAAGCTTAATCTAATGTTGGAATGATGTTGAGCCCTACACATCACCTTGAATCTGAATAAATGCTTAATTTTTACACAATTTGGATTTTTCCTTAGACAAGTAGTATATAGTGAAGGTATTCTAGTAGATTAGGAAAAGCACAGTAATACTAAGTATGCCTTCACTTATTAGTTCCACTAAAGTGATATCTTTTCTTGAACATATAGGCTAATACCAAAAATTTATCAAAAGCTATGTATCTATTCCAAAAATTTATCAAAATCTATGCATCTATTTCATCTCTACTAGAAACTTTACTACGTAAAAATGCAAAATTTATCTAGACCTCAGAATGTCATGTACCTTTTATTAAGCTAAAATAACAACTAGTTACTATGCCCATATTAGTTTTTCTAGATTGGAACAAACCTTTCCATATAAATGTAGATGATTTAGGCATCATAGTTGGTGTTGTACTTGTGTATCCCAGAGATGGTATGCTTGACCATCCTATCCACTTTTTTAGCCAAAAACTATTCAATGTAGAGAAAAACTATACAATCACTGAGCAAGAAGCACTAGCCATAATGTTTGTACTTCAAAAATTCTATAATTATCTACTTAAAACACAATTTTAATTCTTTGTTGACCATCAATCCCTATAATATTTGGGCCAATGATTGGAGGATGAATCTCTTGATGGTTGATGTTATTCTGAGAGTTTTAATTCTACATAAATGTCAATCTAGGAAGGGATAATGTAGGAGAAGACCACCTCAGTTGCATCCTAAATGGGGAAGAGCTATAAAAATTACAATAAGAATATTCTAACACCCATTTTTTTTGTGTCTCTATGATTCCTAAAAACTTTGAATCCATTGTTAAATTCCTCAAGCCAAGAATCTTCCCTGCACACTTTCAAGAGAGAGATAAAAATTAAATTATGACTAGAAAACTTCCATGTACCATCATTAATGTACTTTTATATCACTTGGGAAAGGATGAAGTCCTATGCAGGGTTGTCATCAAACATGAATGACCTCAAATCTTGGAGGAATATGATAAAGGAATCATAAGAGGACATTTCATAGGAGAGGCTACAAATAGAAAAATTATATAGAGTGGATTATGGTGGCCAAATTTGTTCTAGGATGCACATAGCATTGTATAATACTATGATGTCTATTTATACATGGGTAGACCGCTTTAGAAAGATGAGATGCCATTACAACCCTTGTTAGTAGAGAAGCCTTCTGAACAATAGGGGATTGATTTTGTTAGACCAATCAACCCACCAAGTAAGTGTATCAAATAAATATACATCATTATTGTGATAGACTATTTTACTAAGTAGGTTAAAGATATTACCATACCTAGCTATGATACAAAGGATGTAATGAATTTATTATATGAAAATATCATTACTAGGTTCAAATTCCCTATAAAGTTAGTCAACAATAGATGAATTCACTATCTAAATAAAATCATCAAGACATTAACTAAATATTTTATGATCTCCCATAATAAAATCGTGACCTATAATCCACAGGCTAATGGCCAAGCTAAAGCCTTGAATAAGGTACTAGGGAAAATACTTATAAAAATATATGATGTCAAGTGGGATGATTGGGAAGATCGCATTCCTATGATCTTGTGGGTATATCACACACATTATAAAAGGGCTATAGGATTTTTTCCATTTCAATTGGTTTATGGTTTGGAAGCAGTCATGTTAATGGAATATCTAGTACCCAGCTTGTTGCAACTCAAAGATTAGGAGTCTCTTACTGATTGAATCCTAGAACTAAATTAGATGGATGAGTTTAGATGCATAGTAACATGGATGCAGGAAGTACACAATGAAATTTATAAAGCTTGACATGATAATAACTTGCATCATAAATAATTTACAAAGATCAACCAATTTTACTATATGATATTGGGTTTAGAGCATTTTCAGGCAAACTACAAATAAGATGGAAAGGTCCCTACATTATGCATGACCTAACATAGCAAGGAACTATGGTTTTAAGATATCTTTAGGGAACCATGTTATTAGGGTGGGTAAATAGATGTAGGCTTAATCCCTACCACCAATAGTTTATTGATCTCATTCTGCAAGCTGAGTGGGTGCTAAATAACACCATGTAGATTAGGATTTCTTTGTTTTTTCAAGTTTTGTTTAGCTCTTTCACCTTAATATTGTTATTTCTATGCAACCACTCACTCTCATAGCTCCTCACCAATTTTAAAACACAGACATTGAGTACTTATTGTGGATGTCAATATTTGGTGACCTGAGAGAGATAGTTCAAGTATTTCTTGGGTGATAAATGATGGTACAATCTATTTGGGCCTAGATGAGATAGTGTTAATCAACACACAAGCCATGGCCTAGGCCTTGGGCATGTTTATATAGGGAGATTCCTTGATTCCATATAATAACAAAACACCTCCCATATTACAAGAATTTTAGGACCTATATGTGAGATAAAACTAGGGATTATTATTGATGAAATCTCTAATGAACTAGTGCACATTCTTGTCTAGTGCATCATTAGAATATTTTGACAGATGACCAAGTCTACCAAGCAAATACCTATGGGAGTTATAGACATCACTCATAGGATGATCTATCAAAATAAATAATTCAATTTTCTTGAGTAATTCATCTAGGAGTTGATCACAAACATTGATAAGTGTTGTACCACTCCTAGCTAGATGTTCTAGTGTCAATTTTTTATCTTTCTGATTTGTTTCATGTAGTGGAAATCACTAGATGGACAAGTACACCTAGATCAAAATTACTATTCAATGTATTAATTATACAAAATAATATGGATGCAAGAATTTGGGCCCTCACACATGAGGGGACGTTCAAATATTGGTGGCAGGAGTACCTAGACCTCATTGATACACATCCTAGAGTACCACTTGATGTCTTGTAGTACCTCAATCAACATGCCACAATCACTCTGATACCTAAGGGAATATTTATGACAATTCATGAGCTACCAAACTCACCATTCAAATTTCTCCCCTTCTTCATCATAATGGATATAGTGTAGGCTAAAGTGGCCTAACAAAAAGAACATGTAGCTTGGAAAACAACCCATTTACAATCTATACCACTAGGCATAGACATTCCTATTGCATAACAACCAGAGTTAGCATCAAGCTTGTAGCAGTAGAAGGGGAAGCATAAAGCATATCTAAACTTAGTATCCCCTCCCCCAAAGTGAACAACATGTAACATCATAATGGATATAGTGTAGGCTAAAGTGGCCTAACAAAAAGAACATGTAGCTTGGAAAACAACCCATTTACAATCTATACCACTAGGCATAGACATTCCTATTGCATAACAACCAGAGTTAGCATCAAGCTTGTAGCAGTAGAAGGGGAAGCATAAAGCATATCTAAACTTAGTATCCCCTCCCCCAAAGTGAACAACATGTAACATGGTGAATTGAAAGGATGATCTAAAGGTGTTGTAGATAGCCAATTGTTGTGACCTCATGGAGATGGGTATTGATGTGTAAGAAGTCTACTAGGTCATATTGGTAGACATGGATAGAGACTACTATGAGGAAGAGGAGAAAGATTTATTTTTTTGGAAGGTTGTGCACATAGTATAAATTTGGAATTAGGTTCCATCTTAACTATGGGTAGAACTCCCAACTTTCCCACCTTCCATAATTGTTAACACAATCTAAGAAGAGGTAAATCAACTTTAGTGCAAAATGGACTTCTTTCAGCCTTTGATCTCTCTAACATTTACACCTAACATCATATCTTCACCCTTACTAGAGATTCCACCAAAATAACTTGTGTGTAGGCCCAAAACATAGTGGGAAGCAAGAGTATCCCCTACCTTTGAGGAACACACATTTGATTGACTAGCTATTGTGCAAGAAACATAACCTACTTCTGAATCTTCTACACTACCACCATGATGTAGATTGTTCATAATTAGCAGAAAGAAGTAATAGGTTACAAGTTTAGAAGTATAAATAAATGATTCCACACCATCACTATAGGCATAAGAGGTTGATTAAATTTCACACAAGTAGATAATAGAGGAATAATAATAGGCCATTAGGGAGGAATCCACTTGCACAGCCAAATGTTGGCTCAAGACGGAAGAAAAGAATAAAAAAAGAATAAGATAAACAACAACAAGAAATGTAGTAATCTAAAGAATTTAAGGCTACAAAAAAGGCCAAATATGTATAGGTAGACATGAAAATGACCTAGGATATGGCCAAGTAGGCATAATAAGCAGCCATCATAGCACAAAAAGTGTAGGAGGAGAAAGAGAAAAAGGAAAAAGAAGTAAAAAATAATAAGATGTAGTAGATTGGGCATAACAATAGGCAGATGAAGCTACCAAAAAGGAGGAACATGATGAGGCCCTATGAGAACAATAAGCATAGTCATAAGCACAAGCCTGAGCATAAGCCCAAACTATGTAGGAATAAGAGAAGAGGAAGAGAGAAGAACATATAAATAAATAAGAACAAGAGAAAAAGAAAAAAGAAGAAGAATATGAGAGAAAGAAGAAAGAGAAAGAGGAAGCTAAAGAAAAAAATAAGAAATAAGAGGAAGAGGAGAGAAAGAAAGAGGAAGAGGAGAAGAAAAGAGAGGAAGAAGAAAAAAAGATGTAAGAAGAAGAGGAAGAGAAAAAGGAGGAAGAAGATAAAAAGAAGAAATAAGTGGAAAACATCAAATAAAAGATGGATAAAGATGTTTTACAATAATATGAGATGAAAACAAAGGCCACAATGCAGTAGCAAGTTCCATCCATAAGTCAGGCAAGATTCCAGATGCACCACTTCCACTAAGAGGTGTTTGGATTTAGGATATCTCTCTAGTCACTAGTTGGCACACTACCTTTTAACTTCCTCTAGCTACTATGCCACATCCTGACCCTATATCCTTAGCAAGCACATTGGCCACACTCTTAGTCAATAAAGAGGCTTCACTTGATGTCTCTTAGTTTCCTTTAAAGAAATAGTTGGAGGGTGCCACAACTTTTTAAGACTCCATCGCACAAAAGGCCACCTCCTTAGAGCAAGAGTGGGATCAAACAAGGGTAGAGAATATGGAGCTTAGGGGTCATCTTTAGAAAGAATAAAATATGATTGAAGATACTTTCCTAGACTTGGACTCTTGAGTAATCAAGGACCAAGTGATTCAAACTACAATAGGCTCAAGACCTTAGTCTCAGAGCTTACAAAGGATTGATGCATAGCACAACTTCACCCAATTAACATATTGGGTCATAATTTAAATATTAATGCCACTAATTTGATGAATCTACTTGAGGAATATCAAGGCATGATTGACATCACATCCTTCCAAGCCCATCAACTCATATGCAATCTTCTAGACTAAAAATAGTAGATTGATAATTCCATTAAGTACAGACTTCACTTTACTTACCATGGTTAGCACAACCATGAATAACAAGACCACCTTGACCAATAAAACTAACCTTATTATCTAAAAATATTTTAATGTTAAGGATAATGTGCACAATTGAATCTTCATCTGGATATAAGACCTAAGGCGTAGCACATTTGTAAGCCTTCAATCAAAATGACATGTAAAATTTTTAGAGTAGTTAAACATGAAAATTTAACTAAAGGTCAGCAATACAAAGGTATAAATGAGTACCACTAAGGACTCAAACCTAAATGAACTCATTATATGTTATACACTAATGCACATCTTTATTTGTGTGGTTTAGGAAGTGATGTTTGATTGGGATGCATTCAAAACTAACCTAGCTCCATTTTGTAGTGAGGTGGAACCAATCTTTAAAGTTCCTCTTTACAAACCACCATCAAAGGTCTAGTAAGAATGCACACAGAGCATGACTGCTCAGTCTGGGGCTAAGGATCCTACTAGCTAGCCTTCTTCCTCAACAACACCACCTCTTTCTAGTTGATTATTGTGTAATGCATAATTTTTGAAGATTTTATTTAGTCAAGTTTTGAATAAGTTTCTGTATTGGGGATGATTAGTGAGACAAGTAGGGACAAGATGGTTGAAAAATTGTAAAGAGTGGCTACCTATTTATGTCAATCTATTGAAAACCTAAAAGGGTATTAGGTTGGTATGATACTTAGTTAAAAACCTAAAAGGGTAGCTAAGTAGTACACAAGAGGTGAAAACTAAAAATGGCTCCTTGAATGATTAATATGACTCTTTCTAGTCTACCCATTTTTTTAGCTTCTGCCCTTAGCACATAGTCAAATGAACATATGATGTTATCTTGAGATGAGATAATATTTTAAGTCTAGGAAAGTATTGGGAGAATAAAATGGATAAGTAAAGTTGTGTAGGATATTCTTTTAATATTCATGCATTATGTATGAAATTGTTAGTTATATGTATTTTGTTATATCCTCCATGAGTTTTAAAGGAATAGAAGATGAATAGCCTCCTCTCTTTGGAGAAAATGTATAAGAATAATATGAATAGTCAAGAACTTTAGTGACTATAAATATGTATGTTTTTTTGAAGAAGAGGATGACCCCTTTGTTTATATCAATTTAGAATTTTTGGTTATGGTTACCTATCATATTTATTATTTTATTTCTTGTCTACATTATCATGTTTAATTTTTGGTTTAATCTTATCTAAATTAATATGAATGATCTATTCTACCTTAATAAAACTCTAGATTAACCTTAGTTCCCATCTACCTCACAATAACTCATCTTTGTCATGCTTCTATTAATTATGAATTCTCTATACCATCTTGCATAGTACTATAAAACCTATCTATCTTTATATTTATTATGTTCTATTACATAATGAACCTATGATAACATACACATAGTCCACACTTTGATATGTCTCTCAAATTAACCACCAAATTTACACAAACATCATCTAATCCTTCACTCACACTCAAGACATCCAAAACATCCTTTTAGATCACTATAAACTTCTTTGCTCATCATTAATCTTCAAACCTACAAGATAAGTGTCTTTTACATCATAAATATAATCTATAGGTCATAAGAAAATTCATCAACCTTCTCTACTCTACAACCCATCCACTAGGCACACACCCTTTCTTCTTTCCTTTTCTCTTCAACTCTCACATACACCTCTTTTCAAAATCTATAAATCACCACATTTGATTTCACCTTTTATAGAGCCTTCATGATTATTATCTTCTTAGTTAGCATTTAGACTTGCCTTAACCCTTAAGGATTATATCATATAAATACATAGATCAATACCATTCTCATAGTTTGGCCATATCATCCATGGGTCACCCTTAAGTAGCTACACCTTTCAATTAGGCCTTAGTAGCCCTTATAGGTCTCATAGAGACCTATTCACCCATTTAGCACTCCATTGAGTAAAATAAGAACATAAGATCACTTTTAAATACATGATTCCACTCCATATGATCATTATGACATCTTTAAATGATTATAGTCATCATTAAACACTTTAACATATGCTCAATCTACTCAAACATTAGCCATGTAAATAATAACACCATGAACAAATAAAAAACTATCTTCTAAGCATTTTTTCATACTAAATATGGATTTGTCAAACCTCAAAAATCCATATAGATGATCCTTATGGAGTCTAAAACACTCTTTAATATGTCAATCCCCTTGAAACATCAAAATACCATTAGAACAAACTAAATTATCCTTCTCAGGTCACTTATAAACCATGGTAAAACACAAAGTCAACTTCAGATCTCAATAACTTTAACTGTACAAACATTCAAACCTTATAACTAAATTCATTAGATGTGCCTTAAAGTCTTCCACAACTTTGCTTTTTACTACATCAAGAAATTCATCTTGGATTAAAAGTTATATCTCAAAACCTAAGCACTAGTTCTTCCTTCATTAATTTGAATATTTAAATTTCAATGGTCACTTTTAAACATCGAACACTTTATCAACATCTCGTGTCCTCTCATTGTTTGAATGAATATGCATCATCAATCTCCTTTTAAAGTAGCCTGATCTTTAACTATGATAAAAAATTGTAAATTTAACCTCATCTTTTTCTCCTTGGTAACTTTGACCAAATATGAACTATCAATCTTCTTAGAAGTAGCTCAGTCTTTACCTTAGGTCACTATTAAACATCAAGTACTTTTCATCATCTCATTGCTTCTTGACAATTTGGAACAAATGTAATCTATTGATCTCAATGGATTAACCAAGTCTTTATCTTTCAGTTCTCACCATTATATTTTGATTAGAACTCACATGATTATGACACTTGGCACCATCACATTCCTTATAAACACTTTGCTATCAGTCCATCCACTTTTTCCACTTGTAAATATTGCATGCTTTATTGACTTTTTGACTTATCTCACACTATTTATCTTCATAAGGATGAAACACCACTCACCATTGATATTTTATTAGATTAATTAGCTTGTGACACTTGTCACTAGCACATAAAACCTTTGACATGTTGACTTCATATGCACCATTTATCTCAATATGTATGATTAAGTACTCACCATTGGATCTTCTAGACCAATGACCTCAAAATTCAACATGATTAAACTTTATGGTTTTTATCCCATCATAGTCTATTAGAGAAACTTTGAATCTTTAAAACTTGTGTTAGAAATCACTTCAAGACTCCAAAATTTTAGGGTATTTTCTTGGCACTATAGAAAACATATCCATATAAGAGGGACTACCCCTAAGATATCTGAGCCATTGCACGTCTTGAGCATCTTAATATCTTCACACACCATAAAGAATCACCACACATTCTTACTATCCTTCTCTCTCAAGCCACCTCAAGGACCTCCAACATAACTCATGCCACTCACCAAATAGGAAATATGCTCTATACCAACCTGAGAACTCACCTAGAAACACTCATACCTTGTTATTTTGGAGAAAGTAAGCAAAAACATCAAATCTTCACACTAGGCCTATCTAAACTCCTTATAGCCCTACTCAAATTTCTATAGACATACTTTTAAAACCTAAAAAATCATATCTAGATCACTCTTATATGCCCCCTTAAGCACACTAGTCTGCATCACCTAGCTCCTCTATAACATACTTCATAAATCTATTAACCAATTAAGCTCTATTTTGACAAAAAATTGAATAATTTAAAAAACAAAAACCTTAAAATCTCTCCTAAAGCTTTATTTGATAACCCACTAAACTTATTAAAAATTCTTAGACCTCAACTCATAAGGTAAACTACATTTATATCATAGCCCAAAACTCTAGAATCTCAAAACAAATAAGGTCAACAAACCTCTTTCTATTAAAAACCCACCTCTAAACCTTCTTTCACACCTAAAAATAACCATCACACACTTTTAGACCAATATTTGAGCCTTCATGACTTTTAGAACCTTGACTTAATATACCATGGCTTTGATCTACAACAAGAAAGATAAACCTGGGAGCACACAAAAAACTCCAAAAGACACAAACAGGATCATCAAGACACAAAACCACCTAGAACACATAAAAAAGAAGTGCACAAACCATTATAAGCACCAAACTCTTCTTGACATTCCATAAATCTCGTTATGCCACTTAAAAGCACCCATTCTAATCCTGAAAACATTGTATATATAAAAAAACACCTTATGACATCATGCTGACCTCAACAAAGCACTTTTCCCATATTTACACACCAACTCCAACTAGAAAAACTCATCTCTTAATTTATAGGACCTTCTGAATAAAACCATAGCAATACTTACTTCTCCACTAAAAAGAGCCTCTTAAGAAGCATAGGCATATACCTCCTCTATACCACAATGCTATTAAAACAATCTAAAGTCGGGAGTGACCCACATCTCCTCAGTAACCATTGGAATCCTTTTATAGATATAAAACTTCTTGCTCTTATTCTCTTTACTTTGAACTTTGAAAACTTGTTCATTTTATACATCACTCACTTTCTATTTTATGATAATATATACAACATTTGGAGCAACTATGGAATCTTGGCATTCCTTTATCACTAAAGCAGCCTCTTTGCATTATAGAACATCACCTTTAAACCTTCATACCATAATAACCAAGCTTGAAACTTACTTATACATAACAGGTTGCTCATTAGAATCCAAACACCCCTCAAAACTAGTTTTCTATCACTTAAAATTACACCCAATGAGGAAATGGGACAAGAATCTCGTCATTCAAGTGAAATAATTGAAGCACCTTAGGGGTGTGGGTATCCTTATTAGGAGTTAGATCTCTAGATTAGGGGTCATCTCCCCTTGATGTATCAATAAGGCTCAAATCCTAATACTAAACTTGGACATGAAAATGGATAGAGGATGAATTAAAGTAAACCTACTCTATGGGGGTGATATACCAAATATTTTTCTCTACTCATACCTTCTATATGCACTTGGAACCAAGAACAAGTTACATATACACTTCACTCAATCAACTCTCTCTCACACATTAGTGTTTCAACAGGGGGTCTTAGAGATCACATAGGTTAAGGAAGAATTAGTAAATAGGCATGATAGGACACTATATTTAATTACCTATTCACTACACCATCAACCTCACTTGACACTTCTTTTTGACCTACAAGAAAGATAACATAACACACTATGTACTAGTAGGAATAGTATGTGAATGCAAATAGACATCACACTTACACAAGACTAAACACTATCAATTACACTTAGTTAATTATTTTAATGAGGTAAAATTACTTTTATT
Source organism: Torreya grandis (assembly GCA_037957365.1). Taxonomy (NCBI): domain Eukaryota; kingdom Viridiplantae; phylum Streptophyta; class Pinopsida; order Cupressales; family Taxaceae; genus Torreya; species Torreya grandis. The sequence continues at coordinate 2,079,192 of JARHVA010002776.1, read as the reverse complement.
TATTTATTCAAGGCACAAATTTGGTATGTCTTTGACATACCCAATAGAGATATCCCAAATAATAGCCAAAGGGCTAGAATTTATAGAAGAAATGGGAAGGTAGAGAGAAGGGAAGTCCAAGAGTCACTTGGACATGTGTCACTTGATATAATAAGTTATAAATTCATGATATAGAGGAATGGGGTGAGATAATACATGTTAAGAGTTACAAATATCATCTAGAATCATTCAGGACCTACAAATAGTCAAGAAACTCCTTTTTTATGCATTAAAAACTACCCCTTATGATTGGTCTTACAAAACTACCCAAAATATAAACTTGATCAATATTTATGATGAATCTTAGTAGGAAGGGTTAATAATAATCCATAACATGATTTGGGGAGGATCCTGACCCTTCCTATCATCTTATCCATGCATGATCACACTTAGCAATCTAAAAATAGTTATTTTCCCTTCACCCTTCACACTTGGCATCTAAAAAATATTCATATATGAAATATGAAATATAAAATAGGATAAATTAAATTTTTAAGGAGTGATCATACCATCAGTTACAATAAATTGTCCTTAAAAGGCTCTCCAAACAAAGATTTGCCATTTTCTCTAAGTCCTCACTAGCTATCTCACTAGACTAGCTAAAAGTGAGGGCCTAGTTGGGGAAATTATGTGTTTATTCATGAGATGATGTTAACTTAAGGAGTTATATAAAGGTTAAATCTTCCTCCAATAGTTTTTTTTGTCTCCTAACTACTCTTGTATCCTATACACCACTCAAAATGGTCAAAATAAGCCCTATTTTCCTTTAATCCTTATAGTTCCATACAAAAAAATCACATCGATGTGATACTCATGGAGTTTTAAACAATTTTTTTTTAACACTTAGGTTCAAAATACTCCATTTGGTGGCACTTTTAGGCTCATTTTCACCTTTAGGTCTCAAACAAGGTTTTGAAGGGTTTTAGAGTGACAAACCTTCTTAGCATTTGTTCATAAATATGGCCCATTTTAATTCCTTAAAAATTAAAATTTTGGATTATTAAGTACCCCATACAGATTTATTTAACAAATCCAGGTCCCATGAGAAGGCTCATGAAAGATATGAGCATTCCAAGATGACCATTCATGTCATTTAGTGCATTTTGTGAGGGTTTGAGAGTCTCAAAGCCAATAATTAGTCTTATGATGAATTTAATTTTTAAAAAATTAGGTAATAAACATTTATATTATCCCCAAAAACATTTTACCATCATTATAATAGCTCCACAAAATCCAAAAATGAAAACTTACCCTTGTTTGGCACTAGGCCTAGACCTTGCCAATAGGCTTGCTTGTCGTTTAAAACCTAACCTGACACTTAAATTTATTTATTTTAATATTTATGGATTAAAAACATATTTTATACCCCTTAAACATGTTCCAGCTAATTTAAAGGCATATAAAATTACAATAATTCAAATGACCCTTAGTTAGGCTTTTAGGCCTAAGGATTCCCACTAGGTATGCATGCAAACCTACTAGGTTAGAACAAATTGATTAAGGTTTAATATGTTTATTTAGGTCCCCTAAATCTTATAAAATCATAAATTTGTCCTTTCTAACCTTTTGCTTCAACATTTCATCACTTTTCCCAAAATTAGCACCTCCATACACACTAAAAATGCCCTTGATCTAAGACAAAATAATGAGTGTTTTATATATTTTATCATAACATATTATTATTTTATAATTTTATATATGTATTAATGGTAATATTTACCAAATTTCATCACCTAAATCTTCCATTTGGTCCTTCAACTCAACCAATTTGCAAGGTAGACTTTTAGGAAAAGCATAGTTTAAGGGTAGGTAGGGTATGGATTGTATTAGGAGAAGAAATGGATTATTTGATATTTTTTTGTAATTTTATGGTTCAAAAATACCTATAATTATTTTTTCCAATCATTATATAGTTCACTTTCCCATTTAAACATGTCTTGTGCTTTAGAATCATGAAATAGACCTTGACTGCCCATAAGGAGAAAATCTTGTTTTAGCTTGGCTATAGGTTCTCATGAAATTGTTTTTATGTTTGAGTAATATATAAAAACCTTATTTTTTTCTTAAATATAATTAAATTTTTCTACATTAATAATTTTCTAAGCCAAGGAATCACCCCTTTTCACTAATTCATCCTTTATCCTCCAAACTAGGTCATGTTCCTTAATGATTGAGATAGTCCCCTTAAGACCTGGCTGTAGGTTATGGTTGAAGTTTTTTATGGTTTTAGACATTTTATCCATATTCATTAGGTCATATTACTACTTAATTATTTAATTTATTTAGTAAATTCTCATACTACATCCGTTTCATGCTTTAGTCCTTCAATTGGCATACCCTTACCTGACTGTAGTAGTCCACAATTTGCCCCTATTCTGAGGTGTTTCAGAAAAATAAATGATATTTCATGATATATTTTGGTTCCCACTTAATATACTTAAGGTAACCTCTTACTAATTTCACTTTAATCCTCTTTAATTATTCCAAACAAAGGTCCAAGACTTCAAACCTTTCCCCTCATTGCCAAGATGCTTCATATGATTGTGTTTTGTGCATTTAGGCACATTGTAGGATTTCATGAGCTTGTTTTTATGGTTTTTAATACTTTATTTGATTTTTTACTTGGTAATAAACCATAATCATACTTTTATTCACCTATAAAACCTTCAAATCATGCATTGCCATGTCTAGGTCCTTCATTTGGCATACCCTTGCCTTGACTATGTTTATCTCCATTCCTACCCTTATTTAGTGATCTTTTGGCCATTTGAAAGTTTTTTCCATAATTTTTTTAGACTAATAACAAGTTCCTTTGACTCATTTACCCCTTATTTTCACTTATATCACTTTAAGGACTCCAAAGGAGGTCTAAAACTCAAACATTCACCTCACTACTAATTTGACTATGTTTCTAGGCTTAGGGCTACCTGTAGGTCTATTTGAGCTTGTTTAGTAATGTTATTAAGTTACTAAGTAACTCCCTTAAGTTCCCCTTCATTAATTTCACCCATATCACATTAATAATTCTCAAATATAGGTCCAAGAATCAAATTTTACCTCATTGTTAAGATACCCTATTTGATTGTGTTGTCCCAGACCTGTATGGATAGGGGGTTCTCATTAGGAGTTCAGACATCAAAAAACATCTTTTCCTTTGTCAAAATAGCTTAGGATTACTCCTTGTACCATTTTTTACTATTTGAAATTGCTAGCATGATGTAGGTTCATGAAATTTAAGTGTAACTCAACTTTGTCAGTCATTCCTATAGACATCACCGTCCAAAATTAGTATTTCTTTGTCATTTTTTTAGGCCTTAAAAAACCATCTTCCACTCCTCCCTTTATTCTCAAAATTGGCATGGTTGTAGTAGGTTGATAGGGGTACAAGGTATAATAAATAAAAGGCATTTAAATATCTCTTTTCGATGACATATGTTGTCCCAAAAAACCCTCAAGACCTTTATTTGCAACTTTTAGGGACTGTGAGCCCAAAATTATAGTCCTTTTCTCTTGACTTCTCACAACCTTGTGATCACTCTCTATCAAGTCTAAACCTCTCCAAAATGAATTTAAAGTAAATTTAAAGACTTGAGACCATGTGAAGATTGTTTTTTGGTCATGATGACATCATCAAGCTCCTCTAGCTAAAGTGCTTACCTGGTGGACTAAGATACTCCTTTAAAAGAGTAAAAACATGTAAAACAAGGCCTTCCAAGCATCACAAGACACTTTTAAACCCTTAAAACACCAAAAACAAAAAGAGAATAATAAAAACAAAAAGAGAACATATTTCCCAATGTGGAAAAACCACTCACAAAGCAACTGAGCTGACTATCACTACAAACTAGCCATTTTACAAGCCTAAAAGAGGTTTTCTCACAAAATTGAAGTCTAAAAAATAAGAAGAAGCATGGAAACATATTGAAAATAATGTGGAGACACCTATAACATATAAATCCATCAATCCAAAATAAAAAAAATTGATACAAGCTTAAACAGTGACCCCCTCATGGTTGAACATGTATAAAAAGCTACCTAGGGTCAAACTGATAGACCTTGACTGCCCATAAGGAGAAAATCTTATTTTAGCTTGGTTGTAGGTTATCATGAACTTGTTTCGGTGTTTTAGGACTCTATAAAAACCTCCTTTTCTTAAATATCATGAAATTTTTCTACATTCATCATTTTCTAAGCCAAGGCATCACCCCTTTTCACTAATTCATCCTTTATCCTCTAGACTAGGTCATGTTCCTTAAGGATTGAGACAGTACCCTTACAACCTAACTATAGGTTATGGTTGAAGTTTTTTTGTTGGTTTTATACATTTTATCCATTTTTATTAGATCATAGGACTCCTTCATGTATTGAATTTACTTAGGAACTTCTCATACTACATACATTCCATGCTTTAGTCCTTCAACTAGCATACCCCTACCTAACTGTAATAGTCCACATTTTGCCCCTATTCTAAGGTGTTTTGGCAAAATAAAGGATATTTCATGATGTATTTGAGTTCCCACTTGAAATACTTAAGGTTAAATCTTACTCATTTCACTTGCATCCTCTTTAAGCATTCCAAACAAAGGTCCAAGACTTCAAACCTTTCCCCTCACTGCCAAGATGCCTCATATGATTGTGTTTTGTACATTTAGGCCTATTGTAGGTTATCATGAGCTTTTTTTAGGATTTTTAAGACTAAATTTAATTATTTACTTGGTCATATACCATACTCATTCTTGGATTCACCTATAAAACCTAAAAACCATGTATTACCATGTCTAGGTCCTTCATTTCACATACCCCTACCTTGACTATGTTTATCTCCATTCTTGCCCCTATTTAGTGATGTTTTGGACATATGAAGGATTTTTACATGATTTTTTTAGACTAATAAAAATTCAATTTGACTAATTTCCCCCTTATTTACACTTATATCACTTTAAGGACTCTAAAGGAGGTCTAAAACTCAAACATTCACCTCATTACCAGTTTGACTATGTTTATAGGCTTAGGGCTGCCTGTAGGTCAATATGAGCTTGTTTGGTGATGTGATTAAGTTACTAAGAAAATCCCTTAAGTTACCATTCATTAATTTCACCCATATCACATTAATAATTCTCAAAGAAATGTCTAATCATCAACTTTTACCTCACTATCAAGATACCCTATTTGACTATGTTGTCTTAGACCTATACGGATAGGGGGTTCTCATTAGGAGTTCAAACATCAAAACACATCTTTTAATTTGTCAAAATAGCTTAGGATTGTTACTTGTACCATTTTGGACTATTTGAACTTGCTATTGTGATGTAGGTTCATGAAATTTAAGTGTAAATCAACTTTGCCATTCATTCCTATAGACATCCCTGTCCAAAATTAGTAATTTTTTGTCATTTTTTGAGGCCTTAAAAAACCATCTTTCACTCCTCCCTTGCTTCTAAAAATTTTCATGGTTGTAGTAAGTTTATATGGATACAAGTTATAATAAATAAAATTCATTAAAACATCTGTTTTCCATGACATATGCTATCCCAAAAAACCCTCAGGACCTTTGTTTACAACTTTTAGGGACTGTGAGCCCAGAATTAGTCATTTTCTCAACTTCTCACAACCTTGTGATCACTCTATATCAAGTCTATACCTCTATAAAATGCATTTCAAGTACATTTAAAGTCTTGAGACCATGTGAAGGTTGTTTTTTGGTCATGATGACATCAACAAGCTCCTATAGGTGAAGCTCCTAGCTGGTGGACTGAGACACTCCTTTAAGAGAGTAAAAACATGTAAAACAAGGCCTTCTAAGCATCACAAGACACTTTTAAACCATTAAAACACCAAAAACACTAGGATAATCATCAAAATTAAAAAAAAACACCTTTTCCAATGTGGAAAAACCACTCACAAAGTAATTGCGATGACTGTCAATGCAAACTAGCAATTTTACAAGCGTAGAAGAGGATTTCTCACAAAATTGAATTCTAAAAAAAAAAAGAAGCATGGAAACAAATTTAGAATCATGTGGAGACGCTATAACACACAAATACATCAATCCAAAATAATAAATTTTGAGATAAGCTCAAATATTGACTCCCTCATTGTTGAACATGCATAAAAAGCTACCTGGGATCAAAATGATGGTTCATAAAGAAGGATGCATAAAATATCAAGTTATTATTATTAAAATTAAGTGCACTCAAAGCACTATCCACCTATAGAATAATTTTCCTTAACTCCACATGTAGTTCTCATGGTGAGTGTTTTGACTTTTCCTTCTTAGGCTTGCTAATGGATAAAGAAGAGAAATGAGTTTAAAATGCAACTTTTTGTGAAATAGATGGAAAAAAACATGGATATGACTTGTGGGGACGTGAAGAGTCACACCACCATTTTTTTTGCTACAAGGGAGCTTAGGAAGTCTGTATAATTGTTGGAAAAGGCTTATTTTTTAGGGAAAATTGATTCTTGCCTAATGAAATTGACTCATAAATTTCCACTAACATGATCCTGACATAACTCACATTAAAATTGACCTTGGTGTCAAATTTTATGGTACAAAAGTAAGTACAAGTCATTTAATAAGCTAAAAAATCCCTTTTTCACATAAGACCTAACCAATGACCAATTTATGACTTATGATCACATTAACACATGATAAATGATATATTAGGACAAATTAGACATAAATGGACCTTTGACCAAGTTTGACCCAAGTTTGACTAGGTTTGACTAGGCCATTTCAAGTAAGATGAGCTTCAACAAAGACTAGGACATGGATAAGTGAGATAATAGACTAACATGACACCCAAAGGGACATATGGGAACCTTATTAAAAATTTAAAAATGATAGGGGTTTAACTCATTTGAATAGAAGTCAAATTTGGTCAACACTAGCCTCAACTAGAACCTTGCTCTTCTCCTTAAGCTTGGTCTCTTCATTCACAAAATGAACAGACAATGAGAGCCCTTGACACTCTCCAACTTTTGTAGCATTCTCCACCATATCAAATAGATTAGTTAGACCTAAAAATTCATCATGACTCACACTTACCACCTTTGGTTTCCATGAGTTAACTTGAATTTATTTTTGCACTCTAGGAGCCTGATTAAACTTAGCCTATCTTATAGGCATTTGCTTGTAAAATCTAATAATGTGATCTCTCTATTGAAAGTTGAAGTGCACTATACCTTTTTTAAGAATCATATCCTACATTACATAATTATAACAAAATATTTCAATATGTCTATTATTTTTACAATTGAAAAAAAGTACTCCTTTTGAAGAATACTTGCCTTTTGACTCATGACCCCCATCATAGTTCCATGCAAACTCATTTCCAACATGTCTCTTGCATTCTATATCTATATGCCCAAAATGATTGCAGTTAAAATAGTAACCATTAAAATTTATATAACTCATGTAATTTAGTTGTTTTATTTGATTTGTCTTCACTCTACTAGTGCCTTCATTCCTTGACTAATTATTGACATTAAGATCTGATTTACATTAGTCTTTATTTTGTCTTGAGTTATATTTTCTAGTTCTTTTTATCCAAGACTAGTTTTATCACTTAGATGCTTTAACCACTAAGAATATTGTCTAGATCACTTGGGCTCTTTTTAAATCTCATAAATGGTTGCATCTTACGATATGTCTTCTCTAACTTAGCTTTTACTGACTCATTTTCAATTACATACCTTGAACATTTATCTTCTTTAGCTTTCAAGCTTGTAGATAGGATTTCCAATTGACAATTGAGATTCCTGACTATATCTTCATTTTCCTTGGTGTCTTCATTCATTCTTGACTCAAATATATTGAATTTCTCTTCATAGTCCTTGATTTGAGACTTCATCTTCTCATTAATATTCTTCTCAATCTTTAGTTCTTTAATATCATTCATCAATTCAATCTCACAGTCCACCACCATCTTTATCATCATCTAAATCACTCCAAGTAGACTCCTTTTGATATGAGCAACTTCCTTCCTCAACCATGAAGAGGTCTTCATCTTTAATAAGACAATCATCTTCATGATCATACTTTGATTCACTATCTTCACTCTCATATGATGAGTTACAATCTTCTTTTGTGTAGAGACTCTTCTTGTCCTTGAAGTACTTATTATTATCAAACCTTTAGAATCCCTTCTTACTTTTATCAACCCTAAATGATCTCTTTTCATCATCATGACCTTGACCATTATCTTCATCATCATTTTTCCTATGATTATAAGGGAACTTGTTAGCAAAATGTCCTACTTCTCCATAATTAAAGTATTTTAAGGGTAGTTTACACTTATACTTGTCTGAACCTATTTTCAATTTTATTGTAAACAAAGCAATTACTTCATTTTCATCAATATCATATATGTCATGCTCCTTGACTTTTTTACATTGGAACTTCTTCTTTGGATTAATTTATATCTTGAATGTTGCTTCCTTATTTGGTGGTATATCATCATTTATTCTCATCTCATAGGCAGTAAGGATGCCATGTACTTCATCCATCTTTAAATAAGTAAGATCATGAATTTATTCTATAGCAGATACCTTATGATCAAAATTATGAGAGAGATACTTTAATACCTTTTGAACTATAGTATCTTATTCAAGCTTATCTCCAAGACCTATGATGATGTTCACAATCTCATCAATTCTCTACAAAAAGGATGCCATAGAATCTTCTTCCTTCATCTTAAGACTCTCAAATTATCTTCCATGATTTTATAACTATACCAACTTAACCTTTAAATATCCTTCATAAATAGTCTTCAATTTATCCCACATTTACTTGGTAGATATGCAATGGATTACCTTGGTGTATTTAGTCTCTAAAAGACCACAAGTGATAGTATTCATTGCCTTAGAATTTTTCTCAAACAAATTCTTATCTATAACACTATATGGAAGAATAGTAGGTTCATAATAACCATCCACAACAAATTTCCAAGTGTCAAAACCTAGGGACATGATGTAGGTCCTCATCCTCATACTCCAAAAAGCATAATTGGATCTATTGAACATCAGTGCTTTCCTAGTGGAAAAACCTTCTTGTATTTGATAGCTACCCATATTGTACCTTAGATCTCCTTCAAGCTATCAATCCTTTACCAAAGGACCAGATCTGATATCAATTTTTATAGGTACAATCACTAAGATGGGGGTGAATCAATAGTGACAAATAATCCAATTTAATTTCCAAACCCTTCAAACACTTAAGCATTCAATACAACCATACATGAAGCATATAATTTGTTTATAGAAATTAATAATGAATATAATGTAAGATCAAACGCATAATAAAATATCTATGTAATAAATCCTCTTGAAGAATAAAACCCACACTCAAGCCTACAAACACATGGGGTACTTGTCCTATAAGATGATCACACACATGAGACTAGTCAAGTCCTTCTAACTAGAATTTAGTGAAACATGTGTTTCATAAAGATCACATACCCTTAGGATGATGATCTCCTTCTGACCACTTATTTGTCAATTCCTTCCAATTGAATTTAGTGAAACACTTGTTTTATAAGGAGCACCTATACCTAAGATGATCAAGTCCTCCTGAATAACTATTGGTCAAGTCCTTTGACCTAGATGTTGAACACATTCCTAATACTTATGAAATTAACTTCTCCTAATCATTGATTACCTACTAATCTAATAGAGACACAATTTATATCAACCCCCTTCACTTCTTCACATATCCACAAACATCAAAAACCACCTTTTAGAGCACCCTACACTTCTTAACAATAACTCTATCACAACCTCAAAAACATGATGAAATGGTCATACACAAAGTCCACACTCTAATTTTCCTCTCAAATCAACCACCAATCTTACACAGACATCATCTATCCTTCGATCACACTCAAGGCATCCAAAACATCCTTTTGGATCATTCTGGACTTCTTCTCTCATCCTTAATCTTCAAAACTACAAGAGCACTCTCTTTGACATAAAAAATATAACCTAATAGTCATACACATAGTCATCAACCTAATATATTCTACAACCCATTCATTAGGCACACACCCTTTCTTCTTTCCTTCACTCTTAAACTCTCACATACACCTCTTCTCAAAATTTAGAAATCACCACATTTGATTTCACCTTTTATAGAGTCTTCATGATTATTATCTTCTTATTCATCCTTTAGAATTTCCTTAACCTTTAAGTCATCTATAATATGAATACATAGCTCAATACCATTCTTATAGGTTATCCATAGCATCCATGGGTCACCCTTAAGCAACTATACATTTCAATTAAGTTGTAGTATCCCTTATAGGTCTCATGGAGACCTATTCACCCATTTAACACTCTATTGAGTAAAAAAGAACACAATATCAATTTTAAATACATGAGTCCACTCCATATGATCCTTATGACATCCTCAAATAATTACAGTCATCATTACACACCTTTGCATATACTCAATCTACTCAAACATTAGCCATGTACACAAGACCACCATGAATGAACAAATAATCAACTTTTAATCATTTTTTCATACTAAATATAGATTTGTAAAACCGATAAAATAGATATAGATTATCCTAATAGAGTATAAAACACTCTCCAATAGCTCAACCCCTTTGAAACATCCAAATACCATTATAACAAACTCAATTATCCTTCTCAGGTCAATTACAGACCATGGTCAAACACAAAATCAAATTTATAACTCAATAAATTTTAATATACAAACATTCATATGTTCTTAATAGATTCACTATATGTTCCTTGAAGTATTATATAAATTTTCTTTTTATTGCATCAATAAATTTATCCTAGATCAAAAGTAATAGCTCAAAAACTAAGCACTAGTTCTTCCTTCATTAATTTGAATATTCAAATTCCAATGATCACTGTTAAACACCAAACACTTCAAATTCCAATGATCACTGTTAAACACCAAACACTTTGTTAACATCTCATGTCCTTGCATCACTTAAATGAATATGTATCATCAATCTCCTTTGAAATTATTTTTATCTTTAAATATGTTAAACAACTGTCACTTTGAACTCATCTTGTGATCCCTAAAAACTTTGACCAAATATGCACCATCAATCTTCTTAAAAGTAGCTTGGTATTTACTTTTGATCATTATTAAACATTAAGAACTTGTAATCATCTTGCTACTTCCTAATAATTTGGAACAAATTCACTCCATTTATCTTTATGGATTAACCGGGTCTTTATCTTGTAGCACTCACCATTAGATCTTGATTAGAACTCCTATGATTATGATACTTGGCACCCTAACATGCCTTCTAAACACTTTACTATTAGTCCAAGTGCTTGTGACACTTGGTAGTCCCATGTGATTTTTTGACTCTTTAACTTTTCCCACATCACTTATCTTCATAAGTATGAACCACCACTCACCATTGATCTTTTATCAAATTAGAGAGCTTGTGACACTTGTCACTAGCATGTGAAACCTTTGAAATGTTGACTTCATATGAACCATTGATCTCAATATGTATGATTAAGTGCTCACCATTAGATATTATAAAACAATTACCATAGACTTCAACGTGATTAAACTTGATGATCTCTAGCCCATCATAGTCTACTAGAGCAACTTTGAAGCTTTAAAATTTGTGTTAGAAATCACTTCAATACTCAAAAATTTTAGGGTAGCTTCTTGGCACTATAGATAATATCTCAATGTAAATATTTGATCAAAAAATAATTATTATGTCCCTAAAATAAATTCACACTTTTTTTTGTTGATATATATCTGCATGATGTGCAGTGATGGTCTGGCTAAGTATAGAAACTTAGTGAACTTCTATCTAAGAGACCAACTTTGCACCTATATATATTTAGCTATGCTCAACCTAATGACCTAAAACTTGGACCATATAAAATTGGGACTAATTTGATCACACTTTTTGACCAAATTTTAAATTTATTCAAATTGGGTCAACCCCTACATATTAAAACTTTTCACAAGTTCCCATATGTCTATTAAGGTCTCATGTGTGTCTAAATACCTTATCTTTCCCTACTCTAGCCTTGATATAAGTCCATATTCCTTGTGATTTTATAGTAAACCAAATTAAAATAATTTAAACTCTAGTAAAACATGTTCAAATTTATAAATTATCTTGAAAATGTCCTAATATGGTCATTTAGATTTAACAACATGCGTCAGCCCTATGTTAAAAATCTCAGTTTGATGTCTCCAACATGCATATGATGAACGAGGGAAGGTTTGAGGGGAAAATAAGAGTTTAAACACATTTATAAAAGGTATGAAACTTTTAGAGACATTTTTATCATGAAAACAAGATCAAGAGAGTTCAAATTTGTGCAAAACTTAGTCAACTCTTGAAGCATCCTATAGACAATTTGTCTTGTTGAAAGTCTACCTAGAAAATGTAGTGAGTTAGAGGTATTATTCTTGGATTAAATAGTTAAAAAAATTTATATATCACCCTTATGAATTTTATAACCCCCTCTATACTTGTTTTTATTGATAAAATAGGGAAGCATGCCTCTATTTTGTCTCAGAGGTAGAGTTCTTTCTCTTTGTACCAAACCTTGAAACTTTTAGGAAATGATAAAAGAGGTGAAATATAAGATATTAAAACCATGTAATATGGTTTTAAAATTTGTAACATGATTTTTTCATCATGAAAAAACAAGCTATAATGTTAGAAACTAGATAAGGTGGTCTAAGCTATATAAGTTACAGGCAAACCTAGTTAGACAAGGTATAAACCTAACTCCAAATAGGGGGTCATTTCCAATTATAACATTTTAAAATAATTATAATGATTTGGATAATGTTCATGAGGGTATAAATTATGTTTTAAAACTATTTAAGTTCATGGAAAGTGTTAACAAGAGTCATTTTTGTCAAGTGTGCAGATAGACCTATTGAATAAGGTCTAGGCCTAGTTTCAAAAGGGGCATAATTTTCTTTTCTAGCTCTTAATGAGATATTTTAATGATGTAAGTATGTATTTGGGATCTATATATAAGATTTAAATCCTTCAGTATGTAGGGGAGGTCTCCAAGAAGCCATTTTTTGCTTAAAGTGCACTCAAACCTTACAGAATGCATAGACAAGTCACGAATGGCCAACATAAAATGCTTAAAACTCCCATGAAACTTTACATGGTGGCCCAAAGTGCTCAAGGATGTTAGATAGGATCCTCAAGAAGTGATAAGGGGATTTTTTTAGAATTCCAAGATCTTGTCTTTATGAACAAAGGCTAAGACCTAAAACCTCTCTAAAATCCTCATAAACCCCTATTTAGACCCAATTGGGAAAAGATTGTAAATGGAGTATCCATATGGGGTGTAAAGTCCATAAAAATAACTTAGAGTTATATAGGACTCTCTAAGGTCTTATTCCATGCAATTGATATATACTACACCTATATGGAAAAGGTACAACAAAGCTTATTTTAAAAAAAATTTGTGTGTTTTTTGCATGGAAAACTTTCAAAAGATAAAACCACCTTTGGGAGAGATATTAGGAATTTTTATAAGTCCTCATGTTCATAAATTGAGTTATATAATCTCTCAAGTGTGCCTACCATCTTCCTCATCTCAACCAGTCATAGTGAATGAGTAGTGAACACTTAGTGAAAATGGTGAAACTCCAATTGGAAAGCCTTTTGAGGCTTGATTGATGAACCTAATGAATTGGAAACTATTTAAATGTTTCATTCCTCATTTTTAATGGAAAATATTGTAGAATTTTAAGTATTTTGAAATCCAAGTGTGAGAGGTACATGGGAAGGAGTTATTTCTGACTGTCAAGGATGATTGTTCATGACCAGAAGAATATGAATGATTCAAGACCATTTCAATGCATGTAAGGGCTTGTCAGTAACCCTTCCCCTTTAGATAAATCATCAGACCTGACCCCACTTAGTGATGAGGTAGGTTTTTGAAGGAAAATCATGGAGATAGTTTCTTATGCAAGCAAGAGAGAATCTATGCCATTTATGGAGGAGTTAGATGAATTGGGAGATATTTGTCCATATTTTCCTTGTATGACCTATCTCATGACTAATCATATGACTATTATAAATCCTTATCCTTGCTTGAAAAGTGTCTTAGTGACCCTTGAGCTTCACCTTCTCTCTCTCCTCTCACAATTTCTATAAATACTAGCTTTTTTGGCTGTTGTATGGATCTCTACACCTATGTATGGTGAAGCCCTACCAAATTTTTGCCTTGAGATAATAAATAATTTTTTTTAACCTTATTCATGATTTCCCTAAGTGCATATTATGGTTTTTAGTCTTGTGCAAGTGTATTTTTCTTTCCTTCACATGTTACTCTTCCTAGTGCCTTGTGTGGATTGAAAGCTCTCTTTTATAGGTAAAAAAGAAGTGTCAAATGTGGTTTGTAGGTATAATGAGTATCTCATTCATTAGTGTTTCTAGAAGACCTATTATATAAGTCCTCCTAGCCTAATCTCTCTTTAAGACCTCATGCTTGAAACATTGATGTAAAAGAGGAGTGTTTAATTGAATGAAGTGTATGTGTTGGATTCTCTTTGGTTTCAAGTGCATTTTAAGTGGTGTGAGTAGAATATATATTTGGTGTATCACCTACCATAGATTATATTTTTTTTAATTATCCTTCTCTCTTTTCACCCCCTAAAATTTAGTAGTAGGTTTGATCTATAGTGGTATATCAAGGGAACTAGCCCTAATCTAGAGATCCACCTCAAATTTAGGTCACCCACAGCCTTGAAGTGGTTCCATTATGCCACTTTAATGAGGAGATAATTTTCATATCCTCAAAGGGTGAAATTTCAAGTGATAAAAACATCCATATGACCAACTCACTCTGACTCATTTATACATTGTAATGTTGATGTCAACAAATTGCCTACTCAATTTTTTCTATCATAAAACCAACTATGCCAAGATGAACATAATGAAGAATAAAATGAATACCATGCTCTTATAAAATCTCTCTAATCATCCTTGACCTCTAATAATACCCCACACATATGATCAATACTTCATACCCATCCCTAATCATGCCAAATCTAAACATCAACCAAGATTACTTCAAGTGTACTAAGACAAGCAAATTGTACACTTTGTCATTGACACTTAGACTATCAAGACACTTCATCCACTCACCTGGACACCTCCATGACATCAATTACAACTCTTAAACATTAATTTCCCCATGACCATAGCTAAACACAATAGCAATCAAGGATTATCCTCTCTATCTCACCTCCATCATCTTCTAGTTATGATGGTCCTTTACCCAATATGTGTTGTGAAATCACAACTTAGTGGTCTAAAGTCACCATACCAGGCCCATAACCCATATCAACAAGTTAATCTAACCCACTATTCCAGCTAAAAGTAAGACAATTAACACCATTAAGGAAATAAGGTATGATATTGTTAAACAAATACAAAAAACACCTACATAAATCATTATTTTAGTTTTTTTGCATACATATACAATCCACAAGAATATCCTTAATAGACTCCTATGCTAGTCTCAAGTTATCAGTGACATTATGCTAGACAAATTTCACACTTTGGTTAGAAACCTGTCCCCAAGTGAATAATTGACCTTTGACCAAAGTGATATGTCATCCCTTAGCTCTCTCCATAATAACCCATTGTATACTAAAGTTGTTATAACACAACACAAAGTTAAACATGTCCTCATAGACAATGGATCAAGCTTGAATATTTTGTCTCTAAAGTTGATAAACATCTAAGATATATAATAGTTAACCTTTAGCCAAATACTATTAATATCAAGGCCTATGATAATGAAGAGTAGGAATCACAAGGAACCATTAGTTTGCTAGTGATCATTGGCCTTTGACCTATAGTACAAATTTTCATGTCTTAGACCTAGATTTATCATACAATTGATTTTTGGGTAGACTATGGATACATGAAATTCATGAAATATCTTCAACCTTGTACTAGTGTATCAAGTTTCCTCACTATGGGATGAAGATAACTATTTATGGAGCTTTACAGTCATATGAACATTGCAAGCATTTGGAGGAAAAATATGAAAGATAGAAGTTACCATTTTATTTTATATCTAGTACCAAATAAGGACTAAGATAGGGAGATACTTGTTGAATTGCTAGAGATTAATTTTATAGACCCTGATAGCCTTGCCTCAACTTCACATATGCCTCCTGTTGAAATTTATAATTATTTTACCATTTTGGACAATGGTCCAAGAGAGTATTTTACCCATGATACATTCAATTTAACAAACTTATACAAAACCCTAATTATTATGGAAGCACCAAATCTAAACTAATTTGTATGGAAAGGTGATGAAAGGGAAACGGAAAGCCTCATAGCCCAATCCCTATTATTTTCACACTGGCCACTATTTGAGAACATGACCTGCTTTCTAATGATGATTCCTAGTTATAAAATGATAAACTAGTTGAATACAATGACAAATTAGCTGATTTCTATCAAAGTAAAAATTATCCCATCCCTAAAAATATTATGTATAACCAAGATTATGAATGTAAAGGCCTAGGATCAAATCATTAGGGTAATATGTATCTTGTTTCTATGACTAAATAAATTGAACTCATGGTCTTGGATTTAAACTACTTGGGGGTGACCCCACATATCTTATTCATGTTCTTACACTAATGACTAGTGATGATGATGCTAGTAGTAAAGTAGAGTCTAATAATAACATCTATAAAGACCTAGTTAGTACCAATTTATTTGACCCATATACCATTTATACCATCATGCAAGTAATTCAACATTCCTCACTTAATATTTATCATCTTCAACTTATAGAATAAGACAAATAAGAATCCAAAGTAAATTTAGAAAAGTTTGAGAATAATGAGGCATTTTGTGATTTTTTGGGCTTAAGAGACAATTATTCTAGGATATCATAAACAAGGGTTCTCTATCAAATTGGATCTCGCTACCTATTTTAAAGAGTGGATGAACACCCTTAACCAAAAATAAAATAATAAAACATTAAGGTCCTAAAGTGAAAACCTCTTTAAAGCACTTTTATACCAAGGTAAAAGTAAATTAAAAAGCTAGTCTTTTAGTGAAAACCTATTTTAGGTGCCAATAGATGTGGATGTTCACCCTTTTTTGACTAAAGCTTGGGAGACCACTAATAGTGAGCTTAATTTTAGGTCTGAGTTCAACATATAGGAACAAAATTCCTTTGATCTAATTGTCTGAGAATGTCCTATAGTGTTTGTTACATATCCCTTGCTACCATTAGGAGATTCATATTCATCTTATTTAGGAGAACTTAAAAAACCAATATGAATAAAGGACTTTGCCATTACTAACTACTTTACATATTTACCATTTCTTATGGAATATGACTCAATTCTCCTAGTAGAGGATACTATGCAAGTCAATATTAGGAATCCATAAGACCCAAAGTGGATTAAACTAGGTACATCCTTCATTAAGGAACATAAACTTTTTATAGTCCTTTTGAGGGAATTTGTTGACATATTTGCATGGGCCTATTCAAACATGACAATTTTATACCCCAAATTGGTCGTACACCATTTCATTATACATACTAATTCCAAACTCATTAATTAAAAATTATGTAAGATGCATCCTCCAATTATTGTGTTAGTTAAGAAAGAGTTAGAAAAGGGAGAATGGCAATTACAATGAGCAAGAAACAACTATTTCAAATCTAGACTTGAAAAAGAAGAAAGGAGATGATGACATAGGAGGGGAGACCATGTGGGATATAAGGTTTGAAGCTCTTCTAGGTCAAGTACCAATATAAGGAATCTCCTTTGAGATTTTAAATATCACTACCTTTTTTAACTCTAAGTAGATGCCAGGTAAGTCATCTTGGTGTGAAATATTGATTGGGTTGATGAGTAAGAAGGAGATCAAACCTATTGAATATATTAAAACCATTAAATATGGAAAAAGTATCCATGTTTAAATCACTTCCTCTCTCATAAATTTGTATTCATCAAGGATGGAATAAGCATTAGTTTTAAATTTCATGGGAGCTAGGCCAAACATATACTCTTTTAGATCCTAGGAGAAATAAAATGGTGCCCAAAAGGACATATGGATATCCTAGTAATGGTTAATGGATTTTTCATGATTATATTCATCAACATTGAATATAGTGTCAACATACTTGTAGGGAGTCCATGGTTCTTTGGAAATTTTAGACTTTTTCTCAAGAAATGGCAACTATGGTCATGGTTAAATCCTAAGGAGAAAATTAAATTTATGCCCATTTGGGTTAGGTTATTGGGTCTTCCAATTGAGTTTTTGGAGGAATATATATTTTTTAGAATCACCAAATATTTTGGGTACCTTATTTCTATGGATTCAATGACCAAGGTAAGATCCAAACTTGTCCATGCTAGGTTTTACATAAAGATATTTTTAAATCAAGAACTTATGAAATCAATCATGTTACACACTCCTTTTGGAGTAAGAGTGAAAAAAATAGAATTTGAAAAATATGCCATGTTGTGTGATAAGTATCACAAATTGGGACATTTTTCAAAGGTGTGTTTTACAAGCCCTAACTCAGTAACATGGCAAAGAAAAGGAAGAGTCTCCTTTGAAAAAATATTAAACCTCAATCCTCAATCTTGGGCCTGATATCTCCCCATAAATTAGATGTAGCTTATTTTATTTTATACAAGGAGGAAGGAGATAAGGAAGAGTTATAAGGGATTAAAAAGGATGTCTCAGAACCTAATAATGTACTAGAAATGGGAGAGAAAATAATGACAGATAAAGGAGAAAAATAGAAGCATTCAGACTAATTCTCATTGGTCAAACTATTGAAGTAGGTAGATATGAAAGGGGTAGATATGGAGGTGGATGAAGTCATACATCAAATCAATATTGTGGACTTACAAGGATCTCAGTCTTTAAATATTTAGACCTAAAACAAATTTGAAATACTAGATAAAGAGGTAGAAATGAAAGAGTCAGTAGATAAAGGGATATGTTTAGAAGGAATCTCATATAATAATGATTTTATATTGGATTTTAATATCAAGGAAATTAGGGATACATGATAAGAAATCATTATGCCTAAGAATATTGAAAAGGAAAAAGTGGTGAAGAAGAGGTGTTAAGGGCCTAGCCTTAAAAACTTCACCCAAAGTAGGTAAATAATATAAAAGAGATAATTTCATTAAAATTACTTAAGAAGACATAGTAGATGGATTTAAAAAAGCGCCCCCTTTTAAAGCGGGTTTATCTTCTCTTAGTTATTAATTATGTTGATTCTTTCTTGGAACATTAGAGGGATGCATAGTAAAAGAAAGCATAAATTTTTTAGGAATTTTATAAATACTAATAAATTTATTTTTTTGGAAATTAAAGAATCAAAGATAAAGGAAAATTTATTTTTTAGCCATAAAAACTATACTAGAGTGAAGTTGAAGTGGTTTGTATTAGTGTATCGGGAGCTTCAAGAGGTCTGATAGATTTTTGGGATCCTACATTTCTAATGGGTGAACCCATCCTCAAGACTCAATATCATGTAGTAGTTATATTTACTAATTATATGGATTACAAGTAATGGATTTTTTCAAATGTATATGCTCTTAATACTAGGATTATGCATAGAAATTTGTGGAAGGCTATTAGATATTTTAAAAGTAATTACAAATATATCCCTTGGATACTAGTGGGAGATTTTAATTCTTATCTTCATCTAAGGGATAAAAAAGGAGGAAATTTATTTTTTATGGATAACATGGATGATTTTTCTTCTTTGGTTGTTGATATAGGTTTGATGGATTTAGAACTTAGGGGATTACATTATGTTCACTGTCTTCATATCCAAAACTTGCACTATCTTGTCCTTCTCTTTATTTAGAACCTATTGCTACCAATTTAATTCTTCATCTTCATCACCTTCACCATATTATTCATGGAATTAATATAAATTTGAAACATTAAATACTAGATAAATATCAAAATTTTGTGGTACACTCACCTCAGAAGCATTCTCATTGATTTTCTTCACAATTTTGCATGGTTTAATTTTTTTGTACTTCAACTTATTATATATGCCTTTTAGAAATATCTCTTTCTTTAAGTAAACCATTACTAACTCTCCTTATTCAAATACCTTGGGTATATTTCTAACATCTGTTGTTGCTTTATATTTCTCATTACTTTCTTGCAACTTTCTTGTTACTCCTTGCAACTATTTCATATGCTCTGCAAATGCTTCTGCATCATCACTAATTTGATTTACAATTGGAAATTATACCAAATATAAAATATCCATATAATTTATCTCATAATTTTTTTGAAAAGGTGACTTTCCTATTGATCTATTCATTGAACTCTTATATGCAAACTCAGCTTGTGGTGAAGCCAAGTCTCATTGCTTTGGCTTCTCTCCCACTATGCATATCAATCAATTTTCCAAGGTCATATTCACAACTTCTATCTATCCATATATTTTTGGGTGATATTCACTAATAAACTATAGCTTAGTGCCCATATTCTTCCATAAAGTCCTCCAAAAATAGTAGCTGCTAAAAATAAAAGTTTTATTTTAGACATTAGTTTTTTAGAATTTTTGCATGTCATCTCTAATTTTGAGTTGAGGCTTATTTAAGGATGGTTTGGGTTATAATTATTTCAAAAAATATATACAAATTAATTTTGAGTATTGTTTCAAGATCTTGGCCTATTGGTAATTTTTCTTGTTCTTGTTAGTTTTTAGGTTCATTATATGGTATCAGAGCACCACCATTAGCTAGATGATATCACATCTCCATTAATAGGTAGGATAGATATTATTCATGATGAGTATCTTATACAAGAATTTTATCTCTTCAAATGGAAATAATTATGTATTCTAGTTAGGTCTCTATAAGACAATATAATAAAGGAATTACAAAGTGGCAGTTTGGCTGGACATTTTGGTAAGATTAAAACAATAGCTTTGTTAGAGGAAAATTATTTTTGGCCAAACATGAAGAGAGATGTGACAAGGTATATTTCAAGGTGCAGAATATGTCAAGTATCTAAAGGACATGCACAAAAAACTAGACTTTACATGGCATTACCAGTTCCAAGAGGACCATGGACAAATGTATGGACTTTGTGTTGGGATTGCCAAACACACAAAGAGGTAATGATTCAATTTTGGTTGTTGTAGATAGATTTTATAAAAAAATTCATTTCATTGCATGTAAGAAAACTAATGATGACACTAGAGTTGAAAAATTATTTTTTATGGATATTATGAGATTGCATGGTGTTCTAAAAACTATTGCTTCAGATAAGGACATAAAATTTTTAAGTCATTTTTGGAGGACTTTGTGGAAAAATATGGATACTAAAATAAAATTTACTAGTGCATATCACCCACAAAAAGATGGACAGATAGAATTTGTTCATAGGAGCTTGGGAAATTTATTGAGATGCATAGTGGAACCAAAGCAATGGGACTTGGCTTTACTACAAGTTGAGTTTTCATATAATAGTTCAGTGAATAGATCAATAGGAAAGTCAAATTTTTAAATTGTTTCTGGGACAAATCCTATGGGTATTTTAGACTTTATATAATTTCTAATTGTAGATCAAATTAGTGATGATGTAGAAGCATATGCAACAGTTTCAAGTAAAAATAAAGTTGTAAGAAAGTAATGAGAAATATAAAGTATTAGTGGATGTTATAATAAGATATAAGGTATTTTAAGAATATTTGGTAATGGCTTACTTGAGGAAAGAGAGGTTTCCAAAAGGCTCATACAATAAGCTAAAGTATAAGAAAATTGGACCATGCAAAATTGTGAAGAAAATCGATAACAATACTTATAAGGTAAGTTTACCACAAAATTTTGATATATCTATAGTATTTAATGTTTTAGATTTATATGAATTCCATGGAGAAGATGGTGAAGATGATGAAAAAGTAAATTGGGAGCAACAAGTTCCAAATAAGAGAAAATAAAAAATAGTGTAGGTTTTGGATATGAAGACAGTGAGCACAAGGCAAGGGAATTATAACAGGTATTTAGTGTAGTGATAAGGATTGTATAAACAAGAAAATAGTTGGATTAAAAAATGGAAGCTAAAGAAGATTGATAAGGAAAAATGGTAGCAGTACAATCAGAGCAACTAGTAGGAGCTGAGTTCTTTTCAATCAAAAGAGAATGATGCAAAAAAAAAATAGGCCAACCTTCTAGAGGCCATAACTTTTGAGGCCATAATGTGATCATCTGAGGGTCCAAAATTAATGTTTAATGATTTTTTTGATAATTTGTTGTAAACATTTCTTTTTGTATATTTTTAGAACTAGAATTCAACTTCAGTTGAATTTCATTTCATAGGAAAATTTTAGTATTTAGGTTATTTCAAGAAATTTTTAGAGCCATGCCCACGTGCATGCAAAACTTACTTTAAATAGTGGTTGCTAAAAATAAACATTTTATGATGGGGTTCATCAATCCCCTTCATTTAATTATGTCAATCTAGGGTTGGTGTCCAAAGGTTGTATGTAAAAGGAGAAAGATATCTTTGGCAAATGATTCCTTATATCACACTTCACACTTGTAAGAATTAAAAATCATACTTACAAAAATAAAAGAACACTTAAAAAAATAAATAACACTTGTATAAATTTAAGCACACTTATAGAAAGTAAATTGTTGAATTGATAATAAATGACAAATAAATAAAACATCTACAAGTTTATACAAAATATACAAAAAGAAATGTTTATAGCAACAAAGAAATAAAATAAGAATTTATAGCAAAGAGGATAATTATAGAATAAAGAAATAAACATAAATGCATTAATCCATCTTCCTTAGAATGAGTGACCAGCTCATTCCTTAGAAGAGGATTTCACTTAGAACATAGGTTTCAGAATAGGTTGCTCAAAATAATGGAAATAAAAGTGTATTGATTGATTATTGATTTCATTCAGATGTGGGAGGTTGCATTTATAATTTATTGCTTCCAACAAACACCTAATTTAGGAGTAACAACTATGATTCTCTATCCTATCTCAATATCCACAAAATATGGAGAGGTATTTATTCCAATAATAAAATATATTAAAACATAATCTCGATCCCCACTAAATATAGCAAGAATTATTTATTGGAATAAAATTACATAAACATATATTCAAATATAATCTATAATAGAAAGTATATACATAGAAACCTATATATAGAAAGAATTTAAATGGAAATCATTCTTTGTGATAGCTAAAACATTAGAATATATTTAGAAATATTTTCCAAATAAGTCTATAGTAATTTTGTTGAAGTTTATAGAAGTTATATTGAAATTCATAGCAACCTACTAAAATCCTTAGCAAGCCTACTAAATCCATAGCAAGCCTACTTAAATCTATAGCTAGCTGATGTAATCTATGGCTGGTTTAATGTAATCCATAGATAGTCTATAGTTGGTCTAATGTAAATCATAGCTAGTTTATAGCTGGTCTGTTGTAATCTATAGTTGGTTTGTAACAAGCATGTTATAATCTGTAGTTGTTGTAACAGGCCTATTATAATTTGTAGTTGTTATAACAAGCTTGTTGTAATCCATAGCTATTATAACAATCCTGTAGGAGTCCATAACTTGATCAAAATATTAGAACTTATTATATAAAATTCTAACACCACTCCAACATTATTTTTTAATGGTTACTCTTCATACTTTGAATCATTCTTAGCTTAGTATAAACTTTGTATGCACTTATTGACATATTTTTCCCAATAATCATTAGTAATAGGTAACAAATAGATAACAAGGAATTCTAAAGACATAATCATGATATACACTTACTATTTTATTCTAAATAAACCATAAAATTCAAAAACTACATTTAGATCCACTTTTTATGCAAGAAAAAATATGTTATTTTATGGATATAATGAGCCATTTTATGGGCTCATCAATCTAAATATACATGGACTAATTGGAGGCTTAGTTATAATATTATCCAATGCATATTAGATATATTTTTTATCTCTTTAAAGTGGTTGTAATTCAAATATATGTCTCTTAAAACCCTTTTTGAATATTAGATTAGATCATTCTCCATTGGAATTGAATATCTCATATCAAAAGGACAAAGAGAACAAGTATCATTTCCATATGGATCATATGTGGTTCATACACCCTGACATCTAGGATATAAGTTTGGAGTGGTGGACAAAGAATGACAATGGTTGGACTATGTTCAATCTTGCTTAGAATTTAAAAAAGGTAAAAATTAAGTTCAAATAATGGAACAAACAAGTTTTTGAGAAAGTTAATTTGTAAAAAAAGTCCCTTGAAGCAGATCTTTTGAAGATAGAAGAGGAAATTGAGGAGAAGGGGTATGAACTAGAGATTTAGAATAGATAAAAATAGTTACTATGTAATTATCACACTATTACAACTATGAAAGAATCTCTATGGAGGAAGAAATCTAGAAACATTTGGCTTAAGGAGGGTGACAAAAACACCCAATTTTTTCATTTTTTTACCTTAAAGCATAAGAAGCATAATGCTATTAGGGAGATAATCAATAATGAGAATTATCTATCCTCTGATGTTGATCAGATTAACCAAGTAAGTGTTTTATTTTACAAGAATTTATACAAAAATTATTTCAAGAAGAATATTGGTTTTGAATAAGAATTTTTATATGGGATTCTTAAATTGACTAACTAGGAGGATAATGGTATGCTTATAACTGTAACAAAAACTGAGTATTTAAAACTTGTGCTCTCTAGGATGAATCTAGACAAGGCTCCAGGACTGGATGGAATACCAATAACTTGTTTCAAAATTTCCTAGGACATAATTAGGGATGACATGGTTGTAACATTGAATGAATTCCTAGAAACTAGGCATCTACTTAAAGAATCAAATCATAATTTCTTAGTTCTTATCCCTAAGAAAGAAGGGGTTGTTAATTTTTCATATTTCCATCTTATTATCTTGTGTAATTCTCTTTATAAGATTATTACCAAGATTATTACTCTAAGGATGCAAATAAACATGGAAAAAAATATCCAATCTCAACAAAGAGGTTTTGTACCAAGCAAACAAATTCAAGATGGAGTGATTATGGTTCATAAATTCATCCACTCAATAGAAAAAATTCAAAGGGTAGCTATGGTCCTTAAACTAGATATGGCCAAGGATTATGATAGATTGGATTGGAGTTTTATGGATAGAGTTATGGCATAATTTGGTTTTAAGGATAAATTTAGGAAAATCATTAGAGATTGTATAACCACTTGAATATTTTCTATGTTAGTCAATGGGGTGGCCCAAGGATTCTTCAAGAGTTCTAAAGGAGTGATACAAGGAGACCCCATATCCCCAATCCTATTTATCATTTTAGTAAAACCACTAAGAAGATACATATCTAAGGCTTTAGTTGCTTGACAATTGAAAGGTTTTAAATTAGCTAGGTTTGTAGATCTAGTGACACATCAAGAATTCATGGATGACACTATTTTATTATCCAAAGCTTCTATGTAAGAATAAAGAACTATTAAAAAGGTTTTGGTGATGTATGAAAAGGCTTATAACTAGAAAAATAATTTTGATAAGAGTTTTGTCTACTTCTTTAATACTTCGGTAGCTAGACAAGATAGGATAGCTACTCTTATAGGACCTCAAATCAAGAAAATACCTTCCTCTTATCTAATAATTCCTCTTTTCATTAACCAACTTCAGGTGGTTGCCTAAAATACTTTGATAGAGAGATTCCAAAAGAATCTCATAGGATGGAAAGGAAAGCTTCTTTCTCAAGATGGAAAGGTAGTTTTGATTAAAAGTGTTTTACAAAATCTATTGGTTTACATACTTTTAATATTTAATTTAGCTAAAGGAGTAGAGGACAGACTAGTTAAGATTTAAATAAACTTCCTTTGGGTAGGGATGGAAGAAATAAATAAATTTCATCTTGTGGCCTGGAGTAAATTTTGTACTAAAAAAGGTATGGTGGGCTTGGTATAGGAAATTTGTAACTAATTAATAAAGCCATCATTTATAAATTTTTTTAGAGATTCATCACAATGAACTCAGTTTGGGGTAAAATTTTATCTTTTAAATATCTTGAAGGGAGAGATCTGATCTTCATCCTGGCTGGAGAATAATTTGTGAGGGGATCACACATATAAAACTTCTTAACTGCCAACAAGGAGTTTATAAAGGCAAGTTCTAAATGGAAAATAGGAAATGGAAGCAAGGTTGACTTTTGGAAAGATAAATGGATCTTTTATATTCCACTATATTATAATGACATAAGTTTACATCTATAAGAGAACATGAGGTAGAAATATGGTGACAAGGTGATGTACTATTGGTCAGATTTGGAGGGAGTTAAAAGCTAGAAAAATCTGATTTTGGATAAATTAAATAAACAAGACACTTTGAACATAGAAAAACTAAAAAAAATATTACAAAATGTTCACATCCTAGGAGTGATTCAATAAGACCAACTGGTTTGTATGGACTCATTTGATGGCTAGTAAAAAGTAAAATCAAGATATGATTTGCTTGATTAAGAACCAGATATTAATGTAAGCTAGAAATTTTTTTGGGATAAATGAATTAATCCAAAAATAATTTTTTTCTTATAGGTGGTGATTTAAATTAGAATCCTAATAGCTAATAATCTTATGAAAAGAGGCTACATTATTATTAACATATGTGTGTTGTATGAAGAGGAGAACAAATCAATATTTCATCTATTGATCAATTGCTCCTTCACTCAGAAAATTTAGAGTTATTTCATTGAAAAATTCAATATCTCATGGGTGAAAGAATGTTACCTAATGGAAGTTTAGTATTCTTGGAGATGTCCATTCCAAAATGTCCATCCCAAAAATATCTAGAACTTGACTTTGCCTAATATAATTTTGGGGATCTGGGGAAAATAGAATAATAGAATTTTTAGGGGGGAGAGATGTAACATCAAAGCAACCTCAGAAATAATTTTTAATCTCATTAAATAAAATTATAGGTGTATTCATATTTAAAAATGTAAAAACCTTCTACATTTCAAATAAAACCTAGAACTTAATTGGTAAATAGATTCCTTTGAGTTAGGAAAACTAGATCCTAAGGATGAAATTAAGAAAAGAACAAAGTAGAAACCTCCTCCTGAGGGATACATGAAGCTCAATATTGATGTAAATTCAAAAGGAAACCTAAGGATAGTAGGGGGAGGTGTAATTATCATATATCATAAGGTCAATTTGATTTATGCTTATGTAGGATGCATTGGGGTGAGGTCAAATCATTGGGCAGAAGTTTTGGAAGTATTGTGGGGGATAAAATTTGCTAAGAAACTAAATGTTCAAAATTTATTAGTGGAGGGAGACTATCTGAACATTCTGAATTAATTTTATAGGAAAAAATACATTATTTGGTATATTAAGCATGTTATAGATGAAGTTATATCCATTTTAAACTCTTTTCAGCAAGATAGAATTCAAAGTACCTATAGGGAAGGAAATGGTATAATTGACTGGTTCAACAATAAGGTAGTTAATAATGTGTATATTATAACTTAGATAGGCCATGAGGATATCCTTAGGGAGTTGTTACTTAAGGTTAAAAATGAAGGAAATTATGATGTTGTTAATCTTATGCATATGGATGAATCCTCTAATTCCTAGAGGAGTCTTTGGTGGCTCTAAAATGAATTGATGACTCATTTAATTTGATGTAATTTTTAGGGGTTCAGAGGAGAATCTTTTGGATGCTCCAAAACAACTCTTAGATGGACAAAATACATCATCTAGTTGTAGTCCCTACTAGTTCTTTTGGGTGAATTTCAATAGAAGGGATAGTTGGAGTGGCTATAAAGGAAATAAGATGGGATTATCAAATAGAATTAAACCAAAATTACATCCAAAATTTAATAAAAATGAAAGAGTCTAGGAATTTTTACAAGTTGGTGGATTCATGGGTTTTATGGAGAAGATTGAAGGTTTCAACAATCATTTCTTAGTCTTGTTTATGAAGGCATGGGAGGATAGAATAGTGACAATTAATGGAGTAACTTTAGACATTATTGAGGAACTCATTTCTCATGTGACTAGACTGGAAATTGAGGAAATGAAAATCTATTATATGCTAAGGAATTTTAAATTAGACAAAGAGGAATTTCTAGAGGAAGGAGAGTAACTAGAGTGGCTACACAACAATTTTGATAGGGAATCCTTACACAAGCCATTCGCAAAGGTAACATTCCATTTAATGTAGTACATCACCTTAGAAGGTAGGTAAAATGTAGTTATATGTTACCTATTTAGAATTTTAAACTACTTTAGGCATGGTGTGCCCTTTAAACTTTCTTTTTTTATCTTGAAATCTATGGAGGTGTCAATTTTAAAAATTAAACATGGAAATTACTCCAATCCTAAACATGAGGGAGTGATCTGCCAATTTTCAAGTATTTGAAATGCATGAATCAAATCATTCCAAACATACCACAGACCTAAAAGGAAAATCTTGAGGAGGGACTTATTGATATAAGAAAAATAAAAAAAATTATGGATAAAGTATCCTAGGAGTTTCAGTAGGGTCTCTAGGAATAATAATAAACATGTGGAAAATGTTAGTGTGAATTAGGATGAAAAGAACACAAAAGAATAATATAATATAAATAAAATACTTCAAATTACATTGAATCCTATAAGTCCTAGTCAAGGGAGGTAGAGGAAAAAGGGGAACCAGGTACTTTAGGATTTGCAAAACAATAGGGGGGTGGAGACTTGTATTGATGTTGAAAAGTATTGTGAAGATCTAAGGGAGAATTGGAAGGAAGTAGAGTAGGTAAGAAAACATGATCAAAATTTTATTATAGTAGAGAAAGAGAAGGGATCAGGGAGTCTTTGTATACTCACTCAGAGAAAGGGGAGATGTATTTGAATCAGAAGAATCAAAATGTTTCATTCAATAATTTGGTTACCTCTCTCAAAGGTAAGGAGATCTTAAATAAAATTATGAAAGATCTCAACCTCCAAAAATACATCATGTAGTGGTTTATGTGTGAGATCATAGAGCTAAAGGGAAAACTTAATGTTCTACAGTAGGAAAACACAAGGTTGACTCAAATATTATTAGCTAGGGAGGAAGACAATTAGATTCAAAGCCTAACTTTTAAGGTGGAGTTGTTAGAATAAGTAAATGAGAATATTCATAATAGAATTGGTTTTTTGGTAAACTGTAGCAAAGAAATAATGTGTGAGGGAATATAAAACATTGAAAACATGAAAGCTCACCTTAGTGAGATTTTTGAGCCTAGTGTTATAGGCAAAGGGAAGGGAAAGAAGGGGCATACCAGTGGATCTCATTATAGTGTGGACCATGAATTTTTTATTTTAGATTGATATAAACCTCAAAAAGATGAAAACTTACTAGGAGGATGTGTCTGGTAGCTTATATTTAAACTAGTTCTTTAGATGTTATATGGTTGTGTATGGGATGTTTTTAGCTATTTCTAAAAACTAGATGGTCATATTTTATTGGATGGTCTTGGTTAGACTATTAATATATTTGTGTTTGTACTTTTCCTAGGGTCTAAGGACCCTATTTTAAAAATATACCCCCTTTTAACCTAAATAAAAAAAGAAAGAGTTGGTAAAAGTATTAGAAGTAAGATGTATGATATCGATCAACTATTTAGAGTAGATATCCAACATTGTGCCTATCAATAAAAATAAAGAAGGGATTAGAAGTTGTATTGATTTTAGAGACATCAAAAATGCCTACTTGAAGGATGACTTTCCTTTTCCAAAAATTTAAATGATAGTTGACTCCACAATCAAGTATGAAATGATTTCCCTCCTAGATGGATGTTTAAGATATAATCAGATCATGATTTCACCAGAGGACCAATATAAAATAACATTCAACATTCCTTAGGGAACATTTTACTATCAAGTCATGTCATTTGGCCTGAATAATATTAGGGCAACATACCAAAGGGCTATGACTATTATATTACATGACATGATGCATGATATTATCAATGACTATGTTAATAATATATTGGGTAAATCTAAAACCTATGCAGATCATCCAGCCATAATATGAAATATATTTGAAAGGATTCATGAGTATAAGGTTTGAATTAATCCTAATAAGTGTGTCTTTAGTTCTACTTTAGGAAAAATGCTAGGATTTATAATCTCTCATCAAGATATTGAAGTTGATCCTACCAAGGTTCAATCCATTATTGAGATGCTACCACCTTCCACTTTGAATTAACTCTATAGTTTACAAGGAAAAATATAGTCTATTAGAAGCTTCATTTCATAGTTGGATGATAAATTTCATCCTTTAACTCATTATTGAATAAAGGTATTACATTTATTTGGGATGTTGAATGTCAAAAATCCTTTGAGCACTTGAAATAATACTTAGCCAATCTGCCTATTCTATTACCACCAATGCTAGGGAGGCCATTCTTACTTTACTTATCTACTACTGATAATGACCTAGGGGCACTTTTAACCCAACATGATGAACATTGGAAAGAACATGAAGTGTATTATCTAAGTCATACATTAGTATCATATGAGCATAACTATATGTCAATTGAAAGGCTTGTTTAGCTATGGTCTTTGTATCCTATAAAATCTATCATTGTATACTCAATAATAAGACCATAATAATTATTAAGTTATATCCACTCAAGCATATACTATCAAAAATAGTTTTATAGAGTCACATGACTAAGTGGATCATGCTTCTATGTGAGTTTGAGATTGAATATGTCAATCAAAAGGACATTAAGGAAAATTTTCTTATAGATTAGCTTACTAAAGATCCCATTTCATATACTCAACCACTTATTTTTGCATTACCATATGATTCCATGATTACTATCATAAAAAAACCTCATGAGGAGTAGAACTAGAATTTATATTTTGATGGGTCATTCACATCTCATGGATTAGGAACATGATTGTTATTTATTACACCATAGTGGTATATCATTCCTAAATCATTTTATATCAACTTTTCTTATACCAATAACATGGTTGAATATGAATCATTCATTGCAAGGATTTTTTATAGTAGTAAAATATAACATTAAACATTTAATGGTTGACATAAATTCCCAACTTATCATTAATTAGGCTACAAAATAGTTATAGACTAGAAATGATAAACCAGTACCATATAAAGCCATGGTGGACATTCTCAAGAAGTAGATTACCCACATTTAGTTTGAACATATACCTTAGGAAAATAATATGATAGTAGATTCCATGGATACCATTGGTTCTTTTATCTGTAGCACAACCAAGGAAAAAAACTATTAGTTTCTCATTGAACATCTTCTAACACCTACTTGTGAACCCTTAGCTACTAAAATGATTTGTGATATTGTTGGTCCAACTCTTATTTAGTATTATAACTTATATAATTACCTTGAAAACCAAGTCTTTCCACCCAACCTTTCACTTAATTAATAAAAATCTTTCACACACCAAGCCTCTTGATATACCTCACTTGGCCTGATCCTTTATCATAGAAGCTTTGATGGAACTTTACTTTGTTGTTTGAATTGAGTAGAAGCTACATTAACATTTAGAGAAGTTCATGAAGGATTTTATGGAACCCACACAAATGGGTCCATACTTTCAAAAATATCCTATGTATTGGTTACTATTAGCCAACATAGAATTAGATGTAGCTATTTATGTGAAAAGAAGTAACAAATGTCATAGGCATGTAAATTTGATTCATACTCTAGATAGAACACTCAAACTAATGACTACACCATGGTTATTTTCAATGTGGGGACTTGATCTCATTAGGAAGATTAACCCTACCTCCTTAAATATCCATAGTCATATCCTTACTACCACCACATACGTCACTAAGTAGGTTAAAGTTATACCCCTCACTTATGTGATTAGAAAAATAAGTTCCAAATTCATCTTCAACCATCTCATTTGTCGTTATTGTATCCCATCTGACATTATATCTGATAATGGTAGATCATTTTAGAACAAGGATATAAAATCACTTTGTGACAATTTTAACATTACCCAACATTTTTCCACTGCATATTACCCATAAGGTAATGGCCAAGCAGAGGCATCTAACAAGAACATTGTTAATATTCTTTAAAATATTATCAATGATACTAGCCATAATTGGCACTTACAAATCTTCCATTCCATTTATGCTTATCACACTAATTACCATACTCTAATAGGATCCACACCATATTCCATTATCTATGTTTCTAAGGTCATTCTTCCCATCAAGGTCAAGTTTCCTTCTCTTTATATCTCATTGAAGCACATCCTTGATGATGAGCATTATAGAGTCGCTCATCTACAAGAGCTAGAGTTACTAGAAAAAAATACATGACCACTGTAAATAGTGTTCAAGACTATCGAAACTAGATATGTGGTTAGTATAAGATTTTTTTCAAATATAGAGAGTTTAAGCTTGGTGATCTTGTCTTTAGATAAAATTAGAATAACACCTTGACCTATAAAAATAAGAAAGGCAAATTCATATCTAATTATATAGGACCCTATGTCATTATTGCTAACTATGGATCTAGAGCTTAAAGGTTGGATACACTAAAAGGAGATGAAATTGATAAACCCATGAAAATAATAAATCTCAAGCATTATTTCTATTGAGATACCTGAGGTCTTTTCTATGAGGATCATTTACATCATACCATAATATCACCTTCTTTGTATCATATCATATACTATTCCTACTATACCTTCCCTATTGGCCAAATTTATTTACCCTCCATTACCCACCCTTTTTTACCTTGGTTTTTATCCATTGTTACTTTGGTCACCTTTAGAGATTGGATTCAGATAAAGTTTTAGTTGTTGATTTAGTATCACAATTCATTGAGTGCATATTTTATAGAACAAGGTAGTATCTTGGGGCAATATACTAGTGGTTTGGCAATTACATTCTTCATTTTTATCATGTTTTATCTCATTACTAGCGCTAATAATTATAGACACCTTTGGTAAAATTTGTATAATGGACCCATGCCATTATTTCCTCATTATAACTTCCTTTGGGTAAATTAGGAACAATTTTTTTTATACACATTACCAAATAATCGTTCTATACTTTTTCATTTGTCTATTCGTAAGCTTGATTTTACCTATTTGGATATTCCACTATAACGTGAAACTATAGTGACTTTAGGTCTCATTCGGGACTATGTAGGTAGTGCTCAATTTATGTTGATGTCATCTCAGTCACCTCTTTGACACACTGTCATAGTTTTGTGAGTAATTTAAGTTTGAATGCTCTCGTCATTTTATGAGAATCTTTTAGCCACACTCTCTAAATTTCATGAGTTAACCCATTATGTGTCTTATAATGCTACATTAAACTAAGATGACTATAAAAACCCAAAAACATGGTTGCATGTTAGGACATTTAAATTGTATCTATGCCACTCAAGATGATCCTAGTCAACATGTATAACTAAAGGAGTCTCATGGTTTTTTTCATGACCATGTTCATTTGCCTATTTCATTTTATGATAGTATTTCATCCCATTCTTGGGAGAATTAAATTTGGCCTAAAGTTCACATTAAATCTTGTGTCCATGGTGCTATGTAGGTAGTGTCCAATTGCCTAATACATTTGGATTTAGCTCAAATGGTTTTAATGATAACTTTTATTCACCATTCTCTTAGAGCATTCCTTATTCTAGGTTTGTCTTCATTTTGAGATCATTCTAAGCTGACCCTCTTACCTTTTTATGATCAACCATTATTTATTATCTCATCATTTTATGAGCCACAAATATTTTATGTTCTCTTTGTTTTGTGATTTTATTCTCATTCTTAGCCTTAAACATAGTAAGCATTATGAACCAATTTCATGTGTGAGTACTTGTCTATTATATTGTGGTGTGGTTTTAGCCTAAATCACATTCTCATGCTTGTATGATTTATTTTAGTTCATGATTTTATGAATGTGATCATCACCCCCCTTTTCCTACACATTCAACATTTTGAGAGACCATTCCCATATTCCTCTACAAGTCAATCATGTTTTCTTGTCATTCATTTTCTTCTATCCCATATCCTAGGAGAACTACATTTGGCATGAGTTCACATTAGACCTTGTGTCCATGGAACTATGTAGGTAGAATCTACTTGCCTAGTGAATCTGGAGTTAACTTAGCTACACCTTCCTTTTCTTATATTCCCCCCATTTTTGTTTGTTTTTTTTTGTATCTCCTATAGCCTAGGGGCAATTTTTGTCATCATGTTTATGTCATTATTCCCTCTAGCCTAGGGGAAACCGTCAGTCTTTTATTTTGGTGTTATTTTACCTATGTTATTTCTACCTAGATCAGGGATCACCCTATCACCATGACTGACACCTTTATTACACATGAACGAACAATTTGTCTTTTGTTTGTGTATTTCCTTTATATATTTACAAGTAGTTTGTTTATTGCTTCTTTTTTACTTTAGTTTTTTTTTCTTAAAGCCTTGTTTATTGTTGTTTTTTTGTTTATTATTGTTTGTTTATCTATTTATTTTTTTATTTTTCTATTTTTTTATTTTTCTTTACTTTTTTGCTTTTTTGTTTCTCATTTGTTGTAAGATTCTTAAACTTTATTTATACTTGAGTATTTATTACCCATATCTTGTATTTGAGTTGTGAATTAGTGCATGTTTCCTCACTTAGTTTTTTACATGTTATTCACTTGAGATTTGATTGTTCATATCTTGCACCTAAGTAATTTTTACTTGAATTGAAATTGAGTTGTCCCATGTTTTTGATACACATTTTTATTATATTTTTATAAATATGATACATAATATCATAAGTTATAGCAAAAATTAGCTCAAAAAATCTATTAGACAATGTAGTGGGTGGTATTTCTCCTTGTTCACACCTAGAAAATCTTTGACCTACTCAAGCACTACCCAAATACAAAGTAATTAAATCATAACTAAATAGTAATCATTTTTAGTTAGGACATGTATCTCCATAGTAGAAATTATCCCAAATTCATGCTTATCTTTTATTCTGGCTTATTTTTATTATATGAATATAGATTTAGTATGTAATCCACCTTTCCTAATTTTCCATACTCGGGTGACTCATGTGGACCTTTCTTGACCATATCTACCCTACTAAGGAAAAGATGAATTATACTATTATTACATCCACCCTATTAGGGCAAACAATTATGTTAATTATTATAATTGCCTCTAATAAAATCATTGTTTTTTGACCTATATGCCTTGCTGGGGCATTTTCACTATGCTAATGATTATAATCATATTCGAGCAAATCATTAATTTCATTCATCTACCCTACTGGGGCACCTTATTATGCTACTAATTATAACCACCTTTGGTAAAATTAATATTTCCACCCCTATTACCTATAGTTCACATCATTTCCTCATTTTTAGGGAATGTTCACCAACGTTATTTATTACTTGATCCCTCGAGGGGCATCTGGGGCTCATCCATCACCTTCTGAAGTATTGACAACTTTTTCATTCTTGAGAAGATGTTATTGTTATTGTATATTTTAATGTCTTCCCAAATAAGGGTAAATTGTAGACACCTCATTTTGGCCACAACTATGTTCCAACCAAACTTTAGATTGGTTTCTACCAAATAGTGAAAATTAAGCCTAAGAATCATTAAATGTCCTAATTTTGTTTGTACATTATAAATTAGTGATTATAATAATGTTTAGGCATCCATTATTGGGATATTATCATGTAGGCAATAGTAATCTCTCATGGATTCATCTCTAGTCAACTTATGACCTAGAAAATTGATAGATTGGCCTTTGGACCCATTAAGTGGGGAACCTAAATAATTCATAAAGTGAAAAGTTAATTAGATTGAATTAACTAAACAAATCAAATTAAATTCTTAAATGAAATTTCCATGTGTAATTAGTGAAAATGAATTTTGAGAAAAATTCCAATAATATTGAGGTCATGATGATGTCATAATCCTCAAAGTCAAGGAATTGAAATTATCTCCATTAAAACCTTAATTAAAAAATGGATATCCATGATTAATAAATTTTATCTTTATCCCAAATATTAATTTTTCATCCCCTCCTTAACTAGGGTTAAACTAAACCTAACCATAGTTAACTCTAACCTAATTGCACTTGGTCTAGAGTTAGTTTGAAAGGTTATAAATAGAAGTGCCAAGGTCCTTTTAAAGAGAGATTTTTTGTGTAATGTTATAATTTTCAATTTTTGAGAGACAAATATTTATTATAATGTTATAATTCACAAGTGTATACTTGTTTTGTCTTCCATTGTTAGTTTCTTGTATTGTTTTCTTTCTCCTTGAGTATCTAGGATTGAGGTGTTGTATCTATAAGTGTGTTTTTATTGAGATTTATCATAATAACACTTGAATAACTCACCTCTTATATTCCTAACTCATAATAGTTGTAACCCCCCTCATTATATTTCAAATGAAGTTCCAAATGTCTCTTTTCCTCCCTCTTTTGCATTTTTTGCTAAATAAGAGAAAATGTTTACAAGTGAAATTATTTATCCAATTCCTATTGAATGTAACCAAATTCTAATTGAAGTATCATAATGTAATGGTATTACCCTTTTTTATATCCAACATGATATACTTACCTCTTTAACCATGGGTACTCCTTTACCAAATGTTTCAAATATGTGATGATTCTCCTCTTGAGAGTGATAAAGATATTACCATCCCTATGTTTCATGTGAATGGTATTTTATAACATGTTAAAAAAAACCCAACCTCTCCTCATGATATGTTATCTATTATGAGCAATATGGGATATTTACAATAACAAGTCAACACTCTTAAGTTACAAGTTTCTTCTCGTGAGGCTCTTTTTGAGATAGAATATATTGCCATAACAACATATTGCTCAAGATGTATTTGAATATAATTATACATAAAAATTTATCATGATTGAATTATATTTATTAGATGGTCAAGGGGATCCTATTATTCATTTAAAATAATATATAAACTCCTTTGGACATTGGGCCCAAAATGGAAGCTTTCTATTAAAAATTTTCCATCACAGTTTAACAAAAGGGAATATTGATTGGTTTTACATCCTTCCAAATGGTTGATTATCAACTTTAAATAAGTTTGAGGATATATTCATATCAAATTTTCATTGATTTACCTTACCTAATTTATTTTTAACCCCCAAATTGCACCCATAGGAGAAGATTGTTCAGACCTTTCCAAGTTTGGGGTAACATCATATTAGTCCAAGGCTATGGGTGACCTATGGATGGACTAAAACTCTAGTTTTAGGGCTTGCTCCCCTAGTGAATCAATTATGGATCAATTCCTAAAACTAATAACTTGGTAAAGAAAAGAGATAGAAGATAATGCATAAAACAAAACCTAAGTTAAGGGGAGGTGATACACCAACATATCTTGTCCACTCTAACTAATCCTTCAATAAAACTTTGTGAATCAAATAGGGACTAGTGATTGAAACATGTTTTACAAATGAATTTTTAAAATTATTAATTCACATGAAATTTATGGTGGATGGTTGCAACTTGAATTAGATGAATGAGAGGTTTATTTTAAGGCAATACCAACTATGTTTCCCATCAAACATAGTCATGAACACTTTGACACATCATATGACCTACATAAGATAATATCCTAGAAATTATGTGAAGATAAGGACATATAAAGGAGAATAAAAATTCACACTTCTATAAATCAATAAGCACATAACATAATAAGATAGTAAGTAAATCTGAAATAATCCTTTTTATTAATTCAAAAGGTTTACAAGATACAATTTGGATAGAGTTTCATCATACCCAATCAAGGGATAATTATAATGGCCTTAGATCCTCAATTTATATAAAATTAGTAAGAGATAGTAGATAATTTGGTGTGGATAAGGTATGAACATGTCATGAATGACCATAATTCACTCAATGAGTAGTTACAAGCAGTCCCACAAGTTCTCCCATGTGTTTTCTTGGTGATGTGTGGTATTTAATGAGCCTTTTGGGAATTGGATGTCTATTTTTATCCAAGGTTAAATATGTACATATGATGAACATGCCAACTTGATCAACTCCCTCTAATTTTGATAGTTAAAAAGGCAAAAATATGGTCCAATTAGGCCTTCATGAAGCATTAAGTAACCATCTCTCTTTTGCATGTTAATGTGGGTTGGGAAACTACTCCATCCTCCATGATCGATATGAAATGTTATTGATATCTTGTATGAGGTATTTACATATATTTTATGGCCCTAAATTCACTCCCTTGGAATCCCTCTATGCCAATAAGCATCTCCCTTATTTGACCAAGTAGGCCTACTTAGCAATTTGGCCTAGTCTCTTGATGTTGACTACTTAGATGACCATGAGACCTGAATAAAACCTTGATAATAGTTTATTAATAGTTTTTTAGGTTAATAAAGGTATATTACACCATGAATTATTATTTTTAAACGTTACACACCTAAAAATCTACCTCATTTAGGTGAATAGATCAGCTCTTACTAGCATTTATAGACTAGCCCTTTTGCTTAGACTTGTAGAAGAATTTACAAGGAGGTTTGAGAGTATTTTATGATTTTAAATCATGAAATATTATTCACACTACCCTCCTCTATGATATTAAACTCCTCATATAAATATATACCTTAAATCCATCACTAAATCTTAACAAAATAATGTTTTTGATATGTTTATACAACTATCTATACATACTAATGTCATGAATGAGACCTCCTTAGAGTGTACAAGGTGTTACAGGTTTTTCCCAATCCATTTAAATACATTTGGATGCAAATTATTAAATATTTCTTCCATCATGTCTCTATTAAGATTTTAGGGAGGTTTATGGAGGTTTAGACTCTTAGCAATTGTTCATATCCCTAAGGGCTTGAACTAAAAAACTAATGCCAAGAGATTAAAGTATATAACCCTCCCAAACTTTCCCTATTATTTTGGGTCCCCATGTAGATCTTGCATACAATTTTGAGCATAAGAAGGTGCTTCTTGGGTGATTGTCTTACCTTATGTGTACTCTTAAGGTATTTTTAGGCCAAAAATGGCTAATCCTGAGCTTAATTATATAAAATAACACCTCTTTCACATCTAAAAATCCTTTAATTATAATTATATGATGGTTTAAGGTCCCATATAACCCTACTTGTCCTTTAATTTTAGTATTTAAGCAGTCATGCCTTGAGAAGGATATTAGGCCAACAGGCCTAATGACAGGGGTCCTATATTTTCCATTAAAAATAAAGTTATAATTACACTTGTCCAACATTTATGGTATTTAATCCATCTCTTATATCCTTTAAATCATTTGTGTTGGCTTGGTTAAGCCACCCACTTCTTCATGTACATAGTCATATAACTAGGCACCTACGCATGCATGCAGGTCGCCATTAAGTGTGGAGACCTCTTTAGGTGATCATTATGAAACCATTTTGACCTATTTATACCTATAAATCTTCATAAACATGTAAAATATGTATGCTCTTTCCAATTTCTTGTACATAGGCTTGGAGTAGTCCCTTCTAGGCTTGTAAAAGTTCTATCTAGGTCTGATCTGTACCACATATAGTCTATACATGTCAATTAGTGAACCATTTTTGTGCCCATGTGACCTAGGAAGACCATTAATACCATTTAAATATTCAACTACTTCATTTGGATGAATTTTAATGGAAAAATCCTTCATCAAGTCCTTATCAAGGTTTATGAAGGGTTTTAGTAGCCTACCATCTTAACGATGGTTCATAGATTATAGGCCTTAAACCAAAAAATTATTTACATGTATGTTGATCCCATAGACCCCTAAAAAATCCAAAACAAATATTATTCCCATGAAACTTGTATGGTGAGTTGTGAGTGAAAGTTGGCAGCCTTTGAGTTCTTTGCCAAACATTCTACGTGGGTTATAGTATTAGGGATTGTTCATAGAGTTAACCTCTTGAATAAAAATATTTCATAAATGGATAATAAGTGAATATGGGTCCCAAAATCCCCATAATATAACTTGGAATCAGTCATCATTTCATATAATATATGAGCATTGGAGTTCATAGTTCAAGATGGTACACTAGGGTAGTAGAGATCAAAAGGGGTGATAAGACCAAAATAACCAATTCCCTACCTTCCTTTACCTAGAAGACATTATTTAAGACCTATGTCATCACTATAAATCTATTCATGACCTTATTCCTACCATGGGGCTTTGATTCTGTCACCAAGATAGAGATGGGGTCTTAAGGGTTTAAGGAGGGCTTTAGACCTTATAAGCTTAGACTAAATTTATAAGACCTTGAGTAACCTGTAGGTGTATTTATAGATTCAATGTCACCAAAACACCATTTTACATCTAATTTAAACCTTATTATCTTGACCTTAGATACCTATACCACCAGTTATATCCCTCTCTCTTGTAGGCCTACTCTAGCCACCATTGCCCAACCTAAGTGTTTTGGGTTAGTTATTCCACTAAAAACCTAAGTATTATTTTATATTCTTATATAATGTTGATGGAGTTAGAATATTCATGTAATATACTCTCAATATTTGGTAACACTCTTTAGACTTGACTTCCCTCAACTCAACCATGTTCTCTAAACCCCTTATATAGTCATGCACACATGCTTATGTGTTACTAGTGTTTAACCCAAACTAGTTGAATCTAAAGCTTGATCATACCCTTAAGATCCATGAGGAAGATGAATTAAATCAAAATTAGGATGATATAAGTGTGTTTTTCCATTTTCATTCTCATCAATCATACATCTTAAGTGGTTTGGCAGACTTAGATTTACCTATGCCACTATTCATGCCTCAATTACCTTGCTTGGTCATCCCTTCAAGTTTACTTACTTCTCAACAACATGACCTCTATGAAATAACTCTTTTTTTATCTCTCCCTCTTTCATATCATCATATCATATTATGTTCAATGTTGGAGGTAAATTTTTTGTAGTCCTGTAGGTGGTGGTCTAGGTGTGTGACTGTCAATGGAGCTCTCACATAGGCTCATGAGTAAGAGGGGGTCTTCCATACTATGTTTGATAAAATTAGCTAAATTTTTTTAATCCAAATCATACCCTTAATGTGGTCATATTTTTAACATAGGAATATTTATTTTATCTTATAGACTCAACTGTATGATGGTTTTAGAAAATCTTTTGGATATTGAGCATGAGTGTTGATCTTTTGAACCTAGTCATAACTTTTCAATAGTATCCACACTTGAATAGATTAATTTTATAATATTTAAATTGAAACCTAATATTAATATGGAGTATTTTACATTGCTTCCATGCCTTTAGCCTTGACAAAAGGGCTCAAACCCATAGGTGATATTCATATGATCTTATGAAGTTTTGTGTTTGGAAATCAGAGCCTACTATGGGGTGAAATGAATTGATGACACCATCACACAACAAATGTTCCTTGAGAGGTTATATATGGAGTGTTGACTCTTATTTAAGATAACCTATGGGGACCCTAGACACCCTTATTCATTTACTTAATAAGGTAGAACATTTGGAGTTAGTTAATCAAGCATATGAAGGGAGAAAATGAAACCTATGACTTCATGAATACCTTAAACTTTTCTAATTAACCTTAAACTTTAATAAAGAGGTTTATGAAGGTATTATAAGCTGATTTTATAGTTTCTTGGCCTTGAGGGCCATAATAAGCTTGTTATTTATGAAAAGGGGACTTCTCCTCATGTGTACAACACCTATGATACCTCCATGGTGATCTATTGACCTTTAACAACCATCACCAAGAAACACTCAGTTCATATTTGAATTGAAGATCAACTAAATAGGCAATCTCATTTGAAGGTAGCATCTTGAAGGAGTTGAAGGTTTATTTGATCATCATTGTGTTAAGGAGGCAAGGAGACCTAAATAATTCTAAGAAATCCATCATTTAACCTCAAACCACTATTCATTTTTAGATATATTCATTGAAGGTCCTTCATCATCAAGGAGACATTACCTATAGTCTGTAACTTGTGATAACCTAGAGGTTTCTTGATCCCATGGACTCACACTTGTGAACTAGGGGTAAATAATTCAATGTTAAGACCATGAGGACCTATAAAATACATATACAACCACCATTTTCCTTTAACTAAGGTAGAAACACGTTGAAACCTTTCTAATATTGACCCTATGTGGATGTATAAGATTAGTTTGATTACCTTAGGTTCTTAAACATTATGTTGAGTATTGTCATTCATGTCAAAGGTGTAACTTGCATGATGTTGATTTCATTGAGAGATTAAGCCTAGTTGGTAGTATGTTTTTGTGACAAGGGACATTTTTCAGAGTGTTGTAATTGAAGAATTTTGAATGATGTGGTCATGAGAGAGAATTCGAAGGCAACTAATGTCTTATGTTTGCATGAAAGTATAGGTCTTTGATATCAAACTTGCATAAGAAGCCTAGTCATGAGCCTAGTCATGACATGAAGAGGTATGTGTATGAAAATGAATGAACACAGGCATGTGAACATTGTTTGTCATTGTTTTATAATGATATTAAATCATTAAATCATTATTAAGAGTTTCAAGGTGAGCCTATAGAGGTAGGACCTTTAGTCTATGTCTATATTTAGACCTCTCTTAAACCCTACCTAGTTTAATGAGGCATGAAGATCAGATTTCAAGGAAATTTTGTATATTTTATCATTAACATAGGTAATATATGTTATTTTAGGTGTGTTCACAAATTTTGAGGCCATGATTTGGATGAAATTAAATGAAACATCATTTTAAGCCTTCTCAAGTTCACAAAATGAGGTCTCAAGACCCAATAAGCACTTTCATATGTTCATTGGCACATGTAACCTCTTCATGGGAACATAAACTATTAATGAGAGATGGGTAAGGGTCATAGATAATATCTCTAGGCATTGGTTTTGTATTTAATAGGTGGTCCTTTATCAACAATTATTAACACCAAAACCTATGTTAAACCTCCCTAAAACCCTAATAAGCACTTGATGTGAAATATCTTGTTAAAATCAGACTATAATGGTATAAAATTAATATAAAAGATATATTATCATGTATTAAACTCTCTTAGGTACCTCTAGGTGGTAGTGGTTAGTCATATGAGAGAGAAAATGCATAGATATAAGCTTATTTATCAAGAAGTTGTTATAGCTCTCAAAATTTGAATTGGTCAAGGAAATAAAATGGATGGAATAAGAAGATATAGACTCATGCTACATGTCCATGATAATTTATGGATTGGTTCCATCCTTAAAATGTGTTAAATTGGTCTTCTAAATTAATTATTCATAGATAGACCTAATGGTGTGAATAGTAAAAACCCAGGCATAGATAAGAAGATGGATTTGAGGATCTAAGAATGTAATTTTAATGAAAAAAAGTGAATGAATAATTTATTTATGAACTTTAATTCATTTTCATGCTTTTAATAAGTTTTAGAGGTTAGTGAATATGGTGAAAAAGTTGCTCATAAGTTGACCTGTCTAGTTCAG
Source organism: Torreya grandis (assembly GCA_037957365.1). NCBI lineage: Eukaryota > Viridiplantae > Streptophyta > Pinopsida > Cupressales > Taxaceae > Torreya > Torreya grandis. Next base: position 2,035,614 of record JARHVA010002776.1, on the reverse strand, counting down.
ATAAGACAGTGTGATATTGGGTCAAGAAATTGTTCTATAAGACCAATATTTTCCATTATACCATATGATATTTCTATCTAATTATGTTTTTTATATCTCATATGATAATTTACATTCATTAGGATTCATGACAAGTATATACATAGGTGTTGGAGGTCTAAGTTACCATGACTAGTCTTTGAGTTAAATAGGCAGTTCTAAGTGAGTAAGTTGCAAAGATGTTCTTGAACCTTTATCTTCTAAGTAAAATTGTTGCAATAATTTGGTGATTACCCTAAGGTAATTTATAACCTAATTAAATTTTTTTTATAATTTTTTATCATTATTTAATTTCTTGGTGTTTTAATCCTCATTTTTCAAGATAGGCTTTTTAAGGTACACAAGCCTAATAGGACATGTTGTCCTAAAAGAGGTTTCATGGTATCAGCAAAGAATATAGGTATAAAAAATTATGGATGAGGTTAGTATAGGTATTAGGATAAATTATTTAATTATTTTTAGTCGTGTTATAAGGCTATCTAGGCCCAAAATAATCAAAATTTGATGCTAAAAACATAGACCTAATGCAATTATGTCTCCATGAGGCCTAAAAGAGAAATAAGGCTTAATTTATTTGTTGTAAACCAAAAGGTGTCCAAATTTAATTTTATTCATGTTAATGAGATGTTATAAGACTTATTATATGTTTTTTCTAATATGTTGAAGGTGTGTGGTTGACCAAGTGGTGTGTGATCATGAGAATGGTATATATACAAAGCAGTTATAGGCCTTATGTATGGAAGCAATATAAGTGAATGAAATATTTATTTTAGAAAATTAGGTATTTAAATGAGACTATAATAGTATAATATATTTTTTATTATGTGGATTTTTTTTTTGAGTCACTTATGGAGTTGGTGTTTCTTTATAAGTCGGAGCTTGCTAAAGCCTAGTCAAGTGGGTGCTTGACATCATTAGGGTTGGTGCTCCAAGTTGAGTTGGTGATCAATATAATTTGATATTTTGTCTTATAGGAAAATATTATATTTGTAATGATAATAATGTATTTTATTCCCCTTGGGTTTTTACCCCTTGTATATGTGTTCTATGTGTTATGTTCTTGTTTCATTATCATGTGATTGTCTCTTTATGCATTGTTATATCATTATATTGCTCTGATGGTTCAATGCATGATAAAATATACATGAATGAAAATTTTTAAACATTTATTCACCCACACCCTTCCCCATAATTAATTTTTATTCTAACAATTGGTATAAAATCTTGGTCCTTTGAATTAGGCCTAATAGCTTAAAGGAGATCTTAGAAGCACAAGCATGTCTAGTTATCAAGCACAAGGAAGTTTTTCAACAAATAAGGCTCCTCTCTTTATGGGGACTAACTATGCATTTGGATCATTATAATTAAAACATATCTAATTTCCTTAGGCTATGATATATGGAAATATATTTTTTATGCATTCACTCTACCTTCTACACCACCAACTGATGTAGTAGGAAAGAAGGTAAGTGAGAACAACTATAAGGCAATGAATGCCATCCTATGTGGTCTTTGAAAATCAAACTTTGTTAAGGTCATACATTGTGATACAACCTAAGATATTTTGAAAAAATTTCATACCATTTATGAAAGAGAAACCAAAGTTAAGTTGTCAAATTTTTAGACTCGCTAAAGGTAATTTGAAAGTTTGAGAATGAAGGAGGATGAAAACATTGCATATTATCTATTTAGAGTAGATGAAGTGGCAAATGTCATCAGAGGTCTAGGAGAGAAGTTAGTATTAGAGTATTGTTTACTCATTCTTGCTATGTTTTCCTTATGTGGACTTTAGTCCCACATTGACTATTTTAGCTTGATTTTTATTTTCCCTTGCCTATATAAGCATGTGCATGTATTATAATATATATGATTTTATATTTATATCATTTGAGTATAAAAATTGATTTGTTTTGTTAATTGATTTCCTCTTGATTATGATAAAGCATCAATTACTATGGTAATGCACCATTGGAGAGATACTGGTTGAAGAGTTTTGATAACTCTTCCATGGTACTAGAGCCACCCTCCAATAGCCATTACTTATCAATTTTTTTATTGCAATCTATTTTTGTAGATAGGACATTTTGCTTCTTCACCAACATTTTTTATTTGGTGGATTATGTAAGTCATTTTATCAAATCTTTACATATTTTATTTTCCCATGGTTTGTTCCTTATAGTTGGGTTTTGATTAACTCAACATCAATGTTGGAAGATTTTTTTGGGCCAAACACATAGCTGTAACTCAGCTTGTCTGAGGGTTTGTAGAATAATGTTAGCAATTTTTATTCCTTTGGACTATGTAATATCTCACTTCTAATCAGATCTAAATTTTTTAGAAGTGTATTAGAACAAAGGCATTGGACCATCAAATCTTTTTTTAAGCTTGGCGTCATAATCTTTTTTTGGTATTAAGATCTAATTATGGAAACTAATATTTGTTTTAGCAACTCATTTTTTTTTATCTAAGCTCATTGAGATCTAATTTGGTGTTTTGGCATAATTTTTTTCAAGCTTGGAATTAGAAATACTATTGTTTGGATTTATATTTTATTTTTGAGCATTCAAAAAAATATGTGTTGTTTCTCCCTTAGACTATATTATTAGTTTAGATATGAATTTGGTGTTAAAAAAACTAATATGGCATCCTTTCCAAAGCATTTTAGATATAAATTGGGCATTTTAAGTAGCATTGAAGTGAAAAAAAAAATCATTGGATCTATAGTAAGAGGAGGTGCATTGATATGGACAATGGAATTTTCTTAGTAAACATATGCTCTTCTTTTATGACAATTTCGTATAGAGAGTGATGTGATCTATGTAGAGTTTTAGATAAGGAGAGTGGTGCATGTATGATAACTGATCTATACTTTCACTTAGTTTTATATCTACATTAGAAGCATCAAAAAATGGAAGTAAAAATATTGGTGTCATATTCTTTTTGACAACTCTTTTATGGTTAGAATGCATTGAAGTAGAAGTGTTGATAGATCTAAATATTGGCATCCTTTCTATTTATTTGAGATTTGCCATAGCTATGTATTACATGGAGGGGAGAGACATTGGTGGAGATATAAGCTTGGTGTTTTATTTGAAAGAGGCATTAGATTTTTAAACTTAGTGCCATTTTATTTTGGGGGTAGCATAATAAATTTTCTATTTTAGCATCACACTTTGGTAGCTTGGCATTTTTTTCCCAGCTTGGTATTTTTTTCCATCTTGGCATCTATTATTTTCTTATTATAGATCTAGACCATGCATTAATTAGAAATAACATGGGAATATCCACTAGGAGGATGGCATTTGATATTTTCTCAAGGACTACACATTTACATTCCCAAAGTTGACTAAGATTTGGAGAGTTCGAGGAAGATCTCAAAAGTGTGGCATTTTTTGGAAGGATCTACACATGCTTGGAGAAAGTGTAAATCTATAGTTGGCCTCTATTGGTGTAGAATTTTGATATCTAAGCCTTTATTTTGTCTACATTAAAACTAAAACATTGGCATGGAGAGTGTTGGATGGATATCATGATTAGAAGGTTTGCATTAGACATTACACTGGAAGGAATATTTTTCACTTTGGTGGCTTCACCATTTGATACACTAGCTAGCCATATAACTACTCCACCTATATATTATTCACCATTATAGCCTACATAAATTTAATGTGCCAGTGAATTAGATAAATTTAATCCATTTTCTCCTCTTTACATGACTAAAAATTCATTAATTTTGCCTTACTAGCTATAATTTTTTTTAAAGAGGAAGTCAAACTTACTTGCACACATACCTAGGTAATGGGGAAGACTTTTTTCCATTTCCATTGACATTTTTAAGTCAATGGAGAAATTATGTTCCAATGAGTGGTTTCATGCTTATGTTTGTCTTTGATTGGCTCTCAAAAACTAGTTTGTGTTGTTTTTTAATTATTTTGACCCATTTTTATGAGAGATAAAAATGTTTATAACTTTTAAACCATAACTCAGATTTGAGTTAATTTTTTTCAAAAGTGTGTTTTTATATTCTCTATCCATTGGTGTCATTAAATTGTAAAAAATCACTATTTTATAAACTGCCACATTCTAAGGGGTCTCTTTGCATTGGTTGTGCTACTTCTGCTTACAGTTTGTGGTGACATTTTTAGTGGTGATGTATTTTACTATATTTTAAGCATTTTTATAGGTATTATTCATTTATTTATATGTACTTTATATCTTTTGTTTTTTATATATCATAGGGTGAGGTCCATTCTGATAGGAGATTAGAACCCCTCACATGCAAACACAAACTTCCTTCTTGCTTATTCTTGATTACATTTTCATCATTTGTTGCACTCATGGATGTATTTTAAAATTATTCCAACATCATATTCTTGAGTGTATATTTTCACACTATGGGGTTTCTTATGCTATGGTCCCTACATTTTACTTTAGACATGCACTATCTCAAATGCATTTTTGACTTAGCCCTATGTTCTTTTCCATGTGCTTTACACATTATTTTTTGGATACTAATCATTCTCTAGTGTGTTTACATACATTATGGATCTTTTTTTCTATTTTCCCTAATCTTATATTATCCCACAACATGCATTAGTAAATTTACACATTGGTAGTTGTGTCATGTCTCCTCAAAGCCCCTTTTTTAGTGCCTCACCTTCTTCTATGTAGACACCTCTTTGCTCCCTTATTTTTGGATCACCTCTCTTGATGGATTATTTGACAAGTCAATAGTTTCCTAATTTGGAGCTATTATGGTGAATCCCAATGTATTCCTTATCTCCATTTGGTGTTTTTTTATATATGGGTTATTGTACTCACACTAATTTATAAAGTGTCATGGGGGGTTTGTTAATTAATCCTTGTCTACCTTCATGTATTTGTGTGCTCTATTTTGGGCACCTTTTCACTTTTTTTATTTCTTGTATCTTTCATCAACACCATGGGCCATCTTTATTGAGAGACCTATCTATATTTTTGACACCTTTTTTTATAGTTGATAGTCTCCTCATTCTAGAGCTATTCTAGTGTATATAGTGTCAACTTATTCGATGTTCAAGTAGTGGATTCAAACCACTCATGCAAACCTTTGTTTCTCCACTCCATCCATTCAATATTATCAAGGGGTTTGATGTACAATATACTTCTTGGTGTTGAGTATCCCTTACAAATGCTTTACTTTTTTATAATTTCATCACCACTGATAGTATTCTTGATTGAAGATATTCTAGTGAAGCCTAGTGTCAGTTGTTTTGTAATCGAGTAATGGATTCATACCACTCATTTATATTGAGTTTATTTATGAATTATGAGTACTTGAAGTGTGAAATACTTTAAAATCATACTTGGGGAGCTTCTAGCTCTCTTATTCTTTTCTCTCTTTTTGAGGGGAGTTTTTCCTATGGGTTTTCTCTCTTTTTCTCCATTTTATAAGTGTCATGTACTTTTCACTTTTGATTGTTTATTGGATTAACTCTTTATACATGGGTATCTTATTTAGGCACTTTATTTTATATAACCCATATGAGAGTTGTTAATTGACTTCATGGCCTTCTTAGTGATTCTTATAGTGACATCAATGTGGTATCCCCACTAGTAACACCAATGTGGTAGACACACTAGTCTTTGTGCTCACTTCACCATCATGTTAGAGGGTGTGTCAGGAGAATAAAACCAAATAAGAAATCTATGCAAGATATTCCTTTAGATATTCATGTATTGTATATATAATTGTTAGTTTGTGTATTTTGTCTTATCTTCTTATCTTGTGAAAGGATAGAAAATGAAGTCTCCTCATTTTAGCACCATCATATAGAAAATAATATGAAGAGTTAGGAACTAGAAAGACTATAAATATGTATGATTGTATGAAAAACTTGATGACCCCTTTTTTGATATCAATATATACTATATTATTCGTGGTTACCATCAATTTTTTTTGTTTATCCTTGTTTTGTGTTATTATGTTTAATGCTAAGGTTTAATCTATCTCAAAAGTAGTGGGAATGTTTTGCACATCTAAATAACTCTTTAGTTAATCTAGTTCCTTGTGAGCACACATCATTTTTCTTTGTTATGCTTTTGCTAACTATTAATTCATTGTTCTTCCCTGCATAAACTATAAAAACTCAACTATACTCATCCTTAGCATGTTATGTTGAAATAGGAACCTTTGATAATAATGGTGTGGTGAGCATGGAAACACTTATTATAGGGAATAACTATGCTAAGATGTTTATTGGGATAAAAAGATATTGAAACCTAGTTATACCATAAAATATGGCACTTCACAGAAGAAGAATCCAAAAAGATGAGCCTCATTATGAGTGAAATCATTTAGGAACATATATTCAGTGAAATATATGATATTTTCTAGAGTGAGCTAAAACATTATTGGCTAATTGGTTTAAAAGACTTGAGTACTACTACTTCCATCCCAGAGTGAGAGAAACCATTACTTAGATTTAAGAAAAGATAGACCAGTTAGTGATACTAGAAACTAATTAGATAAGAGTGATAGATTATAGGGTTAAAACCACTATAGATGGATACACTACTAAGTTCATAGTACAAATCTATATATTATTTGAGGCTACACAAGATTTCTTCATCCAAGGAATCAGAGGGAAATTTTTATAGTGACTACCTCTTCTATTGAAAATGTTGGTGATGGAAAAGGCTATGGTTCCTATCCCTGCTAATATGGGGTAGTTACTTTGGGTGTATGGGGATATGTCCACATGTTGGTGAATCATGGATAGATGAGTGAATAGAGCTTGATCTTGAATCTATAATGGAGATGTGAGGGAAGAAAAGTTATAAGAAAAATTTGGATTTAAAAAGGGAAATGAGACAATAGAGTAGATGGAATAAACAAATGGATACCCAAGTAGCTTTGAATAGAAGTAAGAATAGTAGTAGAGTATTTGATGAACAAGTGTGAAAAATCAATGATAAATATGAGGTAAAATCAAATAAAGATTGAGAAGATGAAGAGTGGGTAGAAGAAGATACATATGAGGAAGAAGATGAGAGTAGTTTAGGAGTAGAATGAACATAAGATAGAATAGAATGTAACTATAGAAAAGGGTACTGATAGAAGAAGAATAATTACAAGAAGAAATAAAAAATAGTCATAAGTTAATTATAAGATCAATAAAAATAGAGAAAAAACTCATTAGAAAGGATTATTCACCAGAAGTTATGCATCCCTGTAGCCCAATCTTCTATATCCTAATAGAAGTTTTCATCTAGTTGAGCAAGGGAAGAAGAGTTGGGAAAATAATTTTTAGAGAACTTATATCATTGAGGAATAGAAATCCAAAAAAAATCAATAAATAAGGCTTTGAAGTATATAGGAATAGGTGAATTTGAATAATAACATCAAGGAAGTGTAAACAAGAAGAGTACACACAAATTCCTCTTATGCATAGATTAGTATGCATGGAAGACCACCTAGGCCATAGTGACCTCAAATAGTAGTTATGTAGAAGACTCCATTTATACCAGCCACTATGTTGAAATAGTTAGGAATATTCTTAAATCTAATCGTTTATGATGGGTCTATGAACCTTGAACAATACCTATTAACTTGGGAAATAAAGTGGCAAGTTAAGGGCCTCATTGATGAAAACTTATTGAAATGTGAATTAGTAGGGGATCTAATTAGGAGAGTGTTATAATTCATATACAAAAGAGATCTCTAAAATACAAGTCTAAAATATGTCTAAGACTAGATTATTGTGGAATTTAAGATTAAGAAATAGGCTAACCAGATAATATAAGACTTGAAAGAGATCAAGCAAAAGTCTGAAGAATTGGTCTATGACTAGATTTTAGGATGTCATGAACAAAGTAGAGTTAAATTTCATAGATAAAGATAAAGTAACATGGTGTTTTGAAGGATTATGAGGTAGGATTCAGTTTGTCACTACACAACCTCAATATGAGACAAATGCATATGCTAGAGTTGTTGCACTACATGTTTAACAAATAGAATACTATGGTGAAACTCCTATAGCTAACTCCAAATTTGAAAATATATAACAAAAATTCATGAAAAATATGGATTAGTATCACAAAATATAAAATCTTAAATTGAACCTATGGTGTATAGAGTGTAGAAAAGGACACCACTAGAATGATTGCCCTAAAGTAAAGATAGAATTTTGCAAACTTTACCAAATAGTAGGGCATGTCATGACACAATGCCATCTACTACAAAAATATATCAAAATTCCTCAAAATTTGTATTATAGTTTTTAAAAATCAACTACCCATGATGAGAAGAACTGTATATCTCTAGAGGAACTAAAAGAGGGAATCTCCAAAAATGTGTTTTCCATCATAGTGTATAAAATTTCCTCAGTGAAACAAATAATTCCAAGCCCAAAGGTTGATAAGAATTATGTGACCCAAATGGGTCCACAATGGATTCTAAATTCACCACAATACCAGCCTCACAATTTGGCTAGATGGACTCTTTCACCAAGATGGACATCCCCATCCCCTCAATATAAGTATCTAACATCTTGGATTTTACCCATAGAGTAACCACAATAATCAAATTGGAATATGATAACTACATAACAATTATTCAATATGGGAGACAATAATCAATAGTATTAGTAGTGGAATTATATGCAATCATAAGGAAGATACTGAGGAAGATATCAATAGAATAGGGGAGGAGGCCATGGCAGATACAGAGGAGGATACCAAGGTGGCCAAGGAAACAACTATCATTGGCTTCCTCTGTAATGCTACATATGTGGAGAGTATAATCACATTCAAAGAAAATTCCCAATGAATCCATAGAGACAATCATATTGTGCATATTGTAGAGTCTTCAATCAGTATGATACAAAAGATTGTCCTATTCTAGAAAAGTAAAGGAAGGACAAAGTTGTCTGAAATGTAAACATGGAAAGCGTAGAAACTAAATAAATTGACTTTCTAAATACTGTGACATGGAAATAGCATGTAAAAAAATGACTCCCTCCACTTTATATGCCTCAATATTAGGGTATCAAAAATGTTAGACAAGATAAATACCCAAATCTAGCCATAGAAAAGAGTCTTATAAATGAATTTGTGTAGTTTTTGAAAAACATTCAACAATAGGAAACTATTGATGTCTATACTACAACCATCAATGCAAAAATGTATGGTTAAATTGTACACATCATATGACAAGATATAGTTTTCACTATGTTAATGGATTTACTAAAACTCTTGAGTGCCCTATGTAATGAAGACATATCATAGAATATTACAAACCTATTACATAATCTTTTGGAATGTGCATAACATGGTTAGTAAAAGACAAAAAAGTTAGTTTGGTACATCAAGATGAAGAAACCATGGGATGTGGATGCATGGATTGATATTTAAGTTGAAAGATATGAAATTCTAAATGTTATCTTTAATTTTGGTAGCATAGTAAATATGATTCCTAGATCCACATGGGAAGTAATTGGATGACCAACCCTTAACTACATCCTAGTAACAATGAGCTTGACTGACTATGGGAAAGTTGAACCTATTAGCTGATTGAAGGATGTTGAAATAATAGTCATCGATTTGTCTCTACGAGGAGACTTTGAGGTCATAGACATGAAAACTATGACAATTCACTATCCTACCTTGATAGGAAATAAATGGGCATATGATGGTCAGATGATTATCAATATAGTACTCAACCAACTTGAGGCACATCAAGGTGATAAGGTTGTGGTCATTACCCTCAATAAAGTACAAAAATTGCATATAATTGTTACTAAACTAGACTCTTCACATTTTCTATAAGAAACTAGTTGGATGAAGTTTAATATAGAGGAGAATCATAATGATTTGTTCATAACATAATGTAACTTCTTATACTAATAAGCCAAACCACAAGTGCATTTGATGCTTACCCAACAATTGAACATAGCAAAACAATGGAGATTGAAAAAATATGTTGTGCATCTAATTGTAAATTATTTCATCAATGAAGACTACACTTTCATGTTTTTAAAATCACCCACTTGCTCAAAAGTTAATTTCTTATTTTAATCCTATGATCACATGTAGGATTACATAGATGCAACAAGAGAAGGAAAAGTACCCTAGGAATTAGATTCTTCTATCAGTGGTGATTCAGATATGCATCTCCTTAATTGGTCTTTTAATGACTATGAACTTAGGACCTTGAGGATTGTCTTCATACATGAACACCAACTACCTATATATTATGCAATGGAGGACATCAATGATTTTATTTTATTACTATAAGTTCATATTTTGACTATCAATTAGTGGGTTAGCACACTAAAATATGCTTTTAAGGGAGCTACTACAACTTGGTGGGAAACTCATCAAAATAATCAACTAAAGTGGGATGATGCTTGTGAACTCATGATCAGTAGATTTTAGCTCCCATAATTCATCCACACTAATTGGTCATTTTTTAAAGAAAGATAATGCCCTAAGATTCTTGTACATAAATGTGTTGAAATTTAGAATGTAGAACATGTGGCACCTAAGTATTGGGTTCATATTTTTCAATACACATTGGCTCTACTACCCACATCATGGTACATACACTATGAGCATAAGAGAAACTAAACATTGGGCATAGGTACAGAGTAACTTCATACAAACTTTTGTTTTTGAGGATGAAATTTTTTTAGTGCATAACGCACTTCATAAACTCAAGTAATTTCTATGCCATGGGTGCATGGAATATATGAGCACCATAATAGAATCAATTATGTAGAAAAATACAAATTTTGATCTTAAATCTTCACTCCAAATGTATAAAGTTGTTATGAATGAAGAACAAGCCTTGATGTAGCCTTCTCACCAAATCTAGGATGAGGAAGATGATGATGAAGACTTTGATTCTAATGCAGATTTAGATTTGAATTATTTATCTGGACCTGAGTGGCCTATAAAACCATTTAAGGACACTAACACAACACTAACTAAAGAAGATAAGTTGTGTACCATCTAGATCCCAAATAAGGAAGGGTAATAGAAGATTAAGGAATTAGTAGATGATGAAAAACACAACATATACTAGTAGCCTCTCAGTAAACAAGTTGCTAACATTGGAATAGAGGAGGTTCTAAAACTGCAAGTGAAGGTGACTATTGGATGGAGACTAAGATTTTAGAATCCCTAAAACTTTTGAGGGATTAACAAGATGTATTCCCCACTAATATCTCTAAGGTATGAGGAGTTGACCCATATCTTAGTGAGATGCACATTGAATTGAAAGAGTGCACACATGTCCATAGTCTAGCATTAGTGATAAAGGCCCCATAGCATTTATTGTCTAAAGGTGTTTTCAATGTTCATATTTTAGCTAAAATAGGTTGATATCTATTTAATATTAATGAATATATTTTTCATTGCATAAAAGTCAAAAGAGGGCCCATGTAGAATTCAAAGAGTCATGGGGTAAAGACAAAAGAGAAATGGGATGTATTTTCCCATGAAGAGTTACTTTGAGGAATTCTAAGAGTCACCAAGTGAAGATAAAAGAGGAAGGGACAATTTCTCATGAAGAGAGACTTTGAGTAATTTGAAAGGTCACCAAGATAAACAAAAAAGGGGAAAGCACACATTTGCTTATGAAGGTCACCATGTGAATTTTCAAATACAAGGATTTGAAGGCTCATGCAATTTTGGCACCATTTTCTATGAGGGGTGAAGAGTCACAAAGGGTGAATGCCAAAGGTCATTTGGAACGCTATAAATAAAGGCTTGGGAAGCCATTTGTAATATGCAAGAGACTGCATGGTTTGTAATTATTTTATTTAAGAAAAGAGGAGAGTATAGAAAGAGATATTGTAGAGTTCTATCATTTGTTTAGAAAGCAACATTGAGAGATAGTTGTGTTTTATACACAAGAAGGGTTGGTGCTCACAAATATTTGAAAGGGGTTAGTGCTCCTATGGGTTGGTGCTCATAAATAGTTTCTATGTTGGTGCTTGAAAAATGGTTTGGTACTTGTGAACTTTGTAATTTGAATTGGTGCTCATTCATATACTTGAGATTGTTCTCTGTGGTTTTTCTCACTTTGGGTTTCCACATAAAAATATGGTGTCTCTCTCTCTTATGTGGTGTATGTTATTGCTTCCAATTTTACTGCATATCTTAAATGTATGACTAAGTGGTTAAAGTAAAAGAATTTGATTAATTAAAATATTTAAAATATATATGATATATTGATTCAACCCCCCTCTTAGTATATCCCATGCTTAATAATTGGTATCAGAGCAAGTTCCTTTTGAAAGAATTTTAAAACTTGAAGGTAAATTAGGGAAAGCATGATGTTTGGATCACATGAAAGTTTTTCTAAAAATAACACATGTTTTTTTGATGGGACAAATTATGATTTTTGGAACATAAGGATGAAGACTTATTTGACATCTCTTGGATTTGAAATTTGGCAAGCAGATGTGGAGGAATACAAAGAGTCACAGACACTTGTGACTACTCTGATAGAAAAAAAGGCAAGTGAAAATAATGCTAAAGCTTTAAATGTTATTTTATGTAATTTATGTGAATCAAAATTTGTTAAAGTTATGCAATGCAAATCTACTCATGAAACTTGGGTAAAGCTTGAAAATATTTACAAAGGTGATGAAAATATTTAGCAAGCTAAGCTCTAGAATTTCAAAAGACAGTTTAAGAGTTTGAAAATGGAAGAGGAAGAAAATATAGCAAGTTATATTTTGTGGGTTGATCAAATAGTTAGTCATAGTCAAGGCCTTAGAGAAAAGTTAGAAGAATCAATGGTGGTATAAAAGGTTTTGAGATCTCTACCATTGAGATATGATGCAAAGTTTTGGCAATTGAGGAGATGAAATATCTAGCCAAGCTAAAGATGGATGAACTACATGGTATTCTTATGGAATATGAGATATGAAATGAATAAGAGAAACCCTTAAAGAGGAAAGCTAATTTCAAGACATCAAAGAAAGATAAGGCTAAGTTTCAAGATACAATTGATAGCTCTAGCAATGATGAAGATGACAACAAAGCTCTATTCATCTACAACCTAAAAAGGGATGCAAGTAAATATCAAGGAAAATTACCTTTTAAATGTTTTAATTATGGAAAGATTAAACATTTTGTAGCTAAGTGCCCAGATAAGATTAATAGTGACAATGAAGAAGGAAGGTCTATGTATAATAATAATTTTAAAGGCAAATTCAAGAATGGATTCAAAAAAAAGAGTTTATACTCTAAATATCCTAGCTCAACTGAAGACAATGGAGTCAATGATTCAGATGAAGAAGAGATTATATTCATGCCTATACATGAAGATGCCTCTGCAAGCAAAAGTATAGATGATCAAGAAGAAAAACAAGATGAAGCTGAAGTGAATTTGGAAGGAGAACTTATTTGTGCCTTAGAAAAATTAAAAGCTCTTGAAAAGAATCACAAATTGAAGCACCAAATTGAGAACAATGAAAATGAGTCAAAATAAATAATTGAAGACCTACAAGCACACTTTAAAGAATCCAAAAAGACTGAAGAAGATATAACCACTCAGTTATAAAAAGTAAGTGAGGAATGTCAAAGGTATGTTGTTTAAATTATCTCTTTAAAAGCAGATCTTGAGAAAACAAATAAAGTAGTCAATGATAAAGTAGCCAATGATTAAATTTTTTAGAATAACATCAATATGTTGAATAAGATATTAGAAAGTCAAAGATCAATGTCAAATAAGATAGGTATTAGATTTAAAAAATATAAATGGGAGGCCACTATTTTCATAGACAAGGTTAACACATAAAAAGGAAAGAGTTATGTTGAAGCTCTTATAAAAGAGGAAATGAAAAAGGAAGAAGTTAAGAATATAGAGGACATCTCAAACAAAGAAGGATGGAAGGAGCAAAGCTATAAAATGTAATTAGGTTAGAGATACACAAATAAGTTCTATTTTTATGGTACTATTTTTATTGTAATAGATATGGTCATAAGAAAATAGAATGTCAAAAAATGGATAAGAATTTTAGAAACAAGGAAAAGGAAACTCATGCAGAGTTAAGCAGAGTCCACAACTTTTTTGCTCCTTTATCAAGATTTAATGAAGAGGCTATAATATGTTACAAGTGAAATAACTTTGGACACATATCTTGGTACTATACAAGCATGTTCGAGTTAGTCAAGAAGGACTGGATTTTCACGACTCTATTCATCAAGAAGAAAGTTCAGATAGGTTCATGGTAGAAAAAATAATCTAAAAAGTCTATGTTGGTCCAGATAGCTTTGCATGCAATAAATGAAGAAAAGCCATGGTTCATTGATAGTGAATTTTTTAGGTACATGACAAGAGATAAGATCAATTTCATAACCTTGAAGAAGATCAATGGTGGCATAATGAAATTTAGAGATAATACTACTACCAAAATTGCTAGAAAAGGTACACTAAGTTTGGATAATGGTATAACTAAAACTGAAAATGGTCTATATGTAGAAGGTATTAAGCATAATATTTTAAGTGTAAGTCAAATGTGTGATCAAAGACACACTAAATTTTTATGCAGAAGGTTGTGAAATTAGAAGAAAAGATTCAGATGTGTTGATTATAAATGCTTAGAGAATAGACAATAATTTGTATATGTTATTAGATATCAAAGGTCAAAAATGTTGTTTGAGTCAAGTTGAGGAAATTTGGCTATGGCACAAGAGAATGGAACACATAAATTTTGATAATCTTGTCAACATCAAGAATGAGCAAGTAGTTAGAGATCTTCCAAAAATTACAAATCCCTCCAACACGCTTTGTGAGCCATGTCAACATGGGAAGTAGGTCAGAAGATAATTCAAAACAAAAGAATACTTGACCACTCAGATGTTAGATCTTGTTCACAATAATTTTTGTAGACCTATGAGAAATCAAAGTACTCAAGGTGATAAATATTTCATGTTTCTTATTAATGATTTTACATGTATGACTTGGGTGATGTTTTTGAATAAAAAATCAAAAGCTTTCAACCACTTCAAAGCACTCAAGGCTTTTGTTGAGAATGAAACTAATTTGAAGATTAAGTGCTTGAGATCATATCAAAGAGGAGAATTCATGTTAGATGATTTTATTGAGTATTTTGAATACCATGGGATAAAGAGATATTATTCATCAGCTAGAACTCTATAGCAAAATGGAGTAGTTGAGTGGAAAAATAGAACAGTTTAGGAGATTGTAAGGACAATGCTAAATGAATCCAAGATATCAGATAAATATTGGAGAGAGAAAATTGGTATAGTAGTACATATTTAGAATAGATAATTATTGAGAGTCAATAGTGACAATGCTCCTTATGATCTAAGGAAAGACAAACCAACTAGAGTTGATTACTTTAGAGTTTTTGGCAATAGATGCTTCATAAAGAGAATAGATGAAAAATTGGGTAAGTTTGAATCTATAATAGATGAAGGTATATTTCTTAGATATTATATCATAATTAAATTTTATAACAAAATAACCAAGAAGATTATTAAAAGTGCAAGTGTCAAGATAGATGAAGATTTAACCCAAAGAGCTAGTGATCCAGTGGACACTCCTAAAATCATTGAAGAAGAAGATTTTGAAGAGTCACATTAATATGAGAAGCAAAAGTAAAAGGACACCAAGACACCATCAAAATATGTTTATAGAAATCATAACAAGAGTGACATCATCAAGAACATAAATGAAGGAGTTTGTACCAAAAAAATGATATTAAGTGAATCTGAGCAGGTAAATTTTTCTTTGTTATCCAAAATTCAGCTTAGAAATTTTTTAGAAGCTAGACATGATGAGCATTGGATGAAGGAAATCGATGAAGAATTAAATCAAATAGAAAATATTGATACTTAAGAATTAGTGCCTAGCCTAAAAGATTAAAATGTGATAGGAATAAAATGGGTTTAAAAAAACAAGTTGAATGATGATAGTGAAGTTACCAAAAATAAAGCAAGGTTAGTATGTAAAGGATATGCTCAGATTGAGGGTATAGAATTTTAAGAAAATTTTTCATCAGTGGAAAGGCTAGAGGCTATTAGAATGTTTCTTGCATATGCGATGTTTAAAAATTTCAAAGTGTTTCAAATTGATGTCAAATCTTCCTTCTTGAATGATAATCTAGAAGAGGAGGTCTACATTAAGCAGTTTGAGGGATTTATTCTCTCAAATGATAGTATCCATGTATGTAGATTGAAGAAATTATTGTATGGATTAAAACAAGATTGTAGATCTTGGTATGAAAAACTTGATAAGTCCCTAAAAGATCAAGGTTTCAAGAGAGGTTTTGTTGATAGTAATTTCTACATAAAAATTAAAGGTGAGCATCAATTGATTATTGTGGTATATGTTGGTGACATAATTTTTGGAGGAAACATTAAAAATATGACAATTTTTTTTTGATAATATGCAAAAAGAATTTGAGATGTCTATTCTTAGAGAATTGTCATTTGTCTTAGAGTTAGAAATATTTTAGTCAGATAAAGTAATTTTCATATCTCAAAGTAAATATGCCAAGGAAATGTTAAAAAAATTGGTTTTAAGGATTATGTACCAGTTGGAACACTAATGGGTATAGGGAATAAGGTAAGGATGAAGATTTACCTGTTGTAGATTAATTTCTGTATATATCTATGATTGGTAGTCTTTTATATTTGACAGCATTAAGGCTAGACATCATGCATGTAGTAGGCATGGTTATGAGATATCAAGCAACCCCGAAAGAGATTCATGTTTAGTTGGTTAAGAGAATATTTAGATATGTCAAGGGGACATTGGATTATAGATTGTGGTATCCCACAGATAGAGGTTTCACTTTGGTTGCTTATACAGATTTAGATTGGATAGGTTGCTTAGATTATATAAATAGTACAAGTGGAGGAACTTTCTTCATCAGTGATAACATACTATCATGGCTAAGCAAAAATGAAAATTTAGTATCACTTTTTACAGCTAAATAAAAATATATTTCAATATTATTGTGTTGTACTCAAGTACTTTGGATGAAGCAAACTTTGGAAGATGTCAATATAAAATATGATGAACCTATTTCTATTTATTGTGACAACACAAGTGTTGTTAATATTTCTAAGAATCCAGTGATGCATTCAATAACAAAACATATTCCTATCAGATATCACTTCTTGAGAGAGAAAGTTATAGATCAGTAGGTAAAGATAGAATATATTAGTAATACATAATATATTGTAGATATTTTCATAAATTCACTATCAAAAGACACATTCGAGTATTTATGGGAGAAGTTGGGAGTAATTTATTTTACTTCCTACCATTGAAAATCAACATCAATTGAGGGGGAACTAAGTGTTAGCTCTAGGATAGGCCCTTTTCCATTGATGTCAAAGGGGAAGAAGAAAAAAACAAGTACAAGGAATAGGTGTATAAATAAGTACAAAAATAACTATAGGGAATAGGTACATGATGCTACAATATGGGGGAGTTACTATATGTTTTTCAAATGGTAGTATGTGTATGTTGGCATGTGCAATACAAGTTTTAGGATGTGGTAGTTTTAGTTTGAGGTTTCCATCAATGACAAAGGGGGAGATTGTTGGAAATATTGTCATTGATGTCAAATGTCTAGCATTGGTGATAAAATCCCCATAGCATTTATTGTCTAAAGGTGTTTTTAATGTTCATATTTTGGCTAAAATATGTTGATATTTATTTAATATTAACTAATATATTTTTGGTTGCATTAAAGTCAAAATTGGGCCCTGGAGAAGTCAAAGAGTCACAAGATAAAGACAAAAGAGAAATGAGATGCATTTTCCCACGAAGAGTCATTTTGAGGAACTCCAAGAGTCACCAAGTGAAGACAAAAGAGGAAGGGTACAATTTCTCATGAAGGGACACTTTGAGGAATTTGAAAGGTCACTAAGATAAAGACAAAATGGGAAAGGACACATTTGCTTATGAAGGGTCACCATCTAACTTTTAAAATACAATGATTCAAAAGGTCATGTAAGTTTGGTGCCATTTTACTTGAGGAGTGAAGAGTCATAAAGGGTGAATTCCAAAGGTCATTCAAAAAGCTATAAATAAAGGATTGGAAAACCATTTTTAATATAAAAGAGAGTGCATGGTTTAAAATTATTTTATTTAATAAAAGAGGAGAGAATAGAAAGAGATATTGTAGAGTTATATCATTTTTTGATAAAGCAACATTGAGAGATATTTATGTTTTATACACAAGAGGGGTTGGTGGTCTTGTGGGTTGGTGCTCACAAATAGTTGTTGTGTTAGTGCTTGGCAAAGGGGTTGGTGCTCTTGTTGGTTGGTTCTCATAAATAGTTGTTGTGTTAGTACTTGGCAAAGGGGCTAGTGCTCCTACAAGTTGGTGCTTGAAAAATTTGTAATTTGAGTTGGTACTCATTCATATACTTGAGATTATTCTCTATGGTTTTTTCCACATTGGGTTTCCACAAAAAAAATTGGTCTCTCTCTCTCTCTCTCTCTCTCTCTCTCTCTCTCTCTCTCTCTCTCTCTCTCTCTCTCTCTCTCTCTCTCTCTCTCTCTCTCTCTCTCTCTCTCTCTCTCTCTCTCTCTCTCTCTCTCTCTCTCTCTCTCTCTCTCTCTCCTCTCTCTCTCTCTCTCTCTCATGTGGTGGACATTATTGCTTTTAGTTTTACTACATATCTTGAGTGTATGACTAAGTGGTTAAAGTAAATAAATTTTGTTAAGTAAAAGATTAAAAATATATATGAGATAGATTCAACCCCCCTCTCAATATATCCCATGCTTAACATCTATCTAGTAGAAAAAGTTGATTGGGTAAGCCCAATGGTAGTATAACCCAAGAAAATAGGAAAAATCCAAGTATGTGAAGACTACTACATTTTTAATGATGCCTACATAAATGATCCATTCCCCATACCATTTATAAATGAAGTTTAGGAGTCTGTCATAGGCCATAAAGTATATTCATTTACAGATGGGTTTAGTGGACACCATCAAATATTGATCATAGAGCAGGATAGAGCCAAAATGAATTTCGCAACAAAGTAGGGTTATTTTTCATACAAAGTCATGCCATTTGGTTTGAATAATGTACCTATGATATTCTTGCATGTAGTAGTCACATCATTCAAAGATTTCATCCATGATTTCTTATAAGTTTATTTAGATGATTAGGTAGTCTTCTCCCTATTTAAAGATTATTTATCCAAGTTGCATTTGATGTTAGAATGATATTGAGATTTGTGCATCATTTTAAATTTGAATAAATGTCTATTATTTACATCTTTTAGTGTTTTACTTGGACATGTTATTTGTAATGATGGCATTTTGGTGGATTAGGTTAAATTCATAGTAATCATGAGTATGCCACCACCTATTAGCTCCACTAAAGTTTTCTCCTTTCTTGAACATACAAGATACTACCAAAATTTTATCAAAGGATATACAATGATATCATCTCCACTAGAAACTTTACTACAAAAGAATGTTCTATTTGTATGGAAATTTGAATGCTAGGCAGTTTTCATTAAACTCAAACAATGATTGGTCATTATGCCTATACATGTTTTCTTAAGTTGTATTAAGTCATTTCATGTACATGTAGATGATTCAGGCATCATAGTTGGTGAAGTACTTTTGCAACCCAAAAATGGTGTGCTTGACCATCCCATTCACTTTGCTAGCCAAAAATTATCTGACGTAGATAAAAATTATACAACCATAGAATGGGAAGCATTGGCCATTATATTTGCATTGAAAAAATTCTAGAACTATCTTATGGTAACACCATTTGAAGTTTTCATGGACCATCAAGCTCTACACTACTTGGTTAAAAAAATAATGCTATGAGGATGAATATCTCACTGGTTGATGTTGTTTTAGGAATTTTAATTTTGAATAAATGTAAAATGAGGTAGATAAAATGTGGGACCTAACCACCTTAGTTGAATTTTGAATGGTGAAGAGCCAAAAGAAATACAAGAATACTTACCTGATGTGCACCTCTTCCATGTCATTACGATTCTTGAAAATTTTAAAGATATTGTTAACTTTTTAGAGCAAGGAATCTTCCCTATACACTTTTAGGAATAGGATAAAAAGTAGTTTGTGACTAGAGTACTAACATACACTATCATTAAAAGACTGTTATATCACTTGGGGAAGGATGAAGCCTTTCACAAGGTTGTCCTCAAACATGATCACCCTCAAATCTTAGAAGAAACTCATCAAAGAGTTATAGGAGGACATTTTGTAGGAGAGGTTACAAGGAGAAATATTCTATAGAGTAGACTGTGGTGGCTGAATTTGTTTTAGGATGAACATATAGTTGCACAACATTGTGATGTTTTCCAATGTATGGGAAAACCACTCTAGAAAGATGAGATGCCATTGCAACCCCTAATAGCAAATAAACCATTTAAATAATGGGGCATTGAATTTGTAAGACCAATCAACCCTATAATCAAGCATAACAAGGATAGGTATATTATTACTATGACAGACTATTTCATTAAATGGGTTGAATGTACTAATACACCTAGCTATAGTGTGAAGGATGCAATAAAGATTTTATATGAACCCATCATTACTAGGTTTGGATGTTTGATCAAACTAGTCAGTGATAGAGGAATGAACTTCCTCAATAATACTATCAAATATTTGATGGAATATTTCATGATTTTGCATCACAAAATCACTGCCTATCATCCATAGGCAAATGGCTAGGTTGAAGCTTCCAATAAGGTACTAGACAAAATGGTCATAAAAATTTATGATGTTATGTGGGATGACTAGGAAGATTTCATTCCTATGATCTTATGGGCATATCACACAAATTATAAAAGTGCTATATGATTTACACCATTTAAATTGGTGTATGGTCTAGGAGCAGTCATGCTAATGGAGTATCTTGTACTTGACTTGTGTATCACTATGGTTATGTACTTAGGAGAGTGGGTATATCTTACCAATAGGCTCTTAGACTTGAATAAAATGGATGAGTTTAGAATAAGAGCAACATATATGTAAGAAATACATAAAAAAAATTAGGAAGCATGGTGTGATCAGAACTTACACCATAAAGAGCAGCCAGTTTTGTTGTATGATATCCAATTTAGAGCATTCCTAGGCAAATTACAAATAAGATGGAAAATACCTTACATTATTCATGACTTAACACAATAAATAATTGTAGTTTTAATATATTTACAAGGAATCATATTTCCAAGGTGATTAAATGGCTATAGGCTTAGGCCTTACCACCAATAACTAATGATTTCATCCCACAAACTGAGTGGGTGTTGAGTAGCACCATGTAGATTAGGATTTCCCTATTTTTTAAACTTTTTTATGTGTGTTTATTTTCTATTTATTTGTTTGTAAATGATCTCAATAAATGACATTTGTGAATAACATAGACCAAATATTGCATGCACCAGTAGTGTATAGGAAAATCCACATATACAGTTAAAGAAGTTAATGAGGAGCGACTGAAAAATATTAAGTCTAGGAAAGAAGCTAGAACATCACATCATCAAAATATCCTATAGATAATATTCATCCACTAGAAATAAATTCAAAATCCAAAGTTCAATAGATGTGATGTTCCATAAATTGGTAGTTAGTCAACATCAACATCTTGTACCCATCGTATGAACACTTATGGGTAGAACAACAATATACAAGAGAAGAAGATGCCCATGCATATGAATGTAGGCATAAGAAGGAAGAGGGAAAGAGAAATAAATAAGAAGAGAAGAACTAGCTATAAATGCATCAAGTTGAGGAAGTAAAGGCCTCTAAAAAAGCCAAATATGCAAAGACAGATATATAAAAGGCACAAGATATGGCCTAAGAAGTAACCACCACACAACAACAAGCTCAAGAGGAGAAGGAGATGAAGGAAAATAAAGAGTAAAATGGTAACAAGATGTAATAATTCAAGCACAACAATAGGCAAAAGAAGCTACCAAAAATGAGGAATAGGATGAAGTCTTACGGTAACATTAGGCACAAGCACAGGCCCAAGCATAGGCCCATGTTGTGAAATAACAATAATAGAGGAAGAAATAAGAAGACAAACAAAGGATGAAGCAAGAACAAGAAAATAAGTAGAAAGAATAATATGATGATATGGAGAAGAAAGAGTAGGAGGAATTTTAAGAGAAAAATAAGAAAGAAGATGAAGAAAAGAGCAAGAAAGAAGAAGAGAATTAGAAAAAAGAAGAGGAATAAAATAAGAAGAAGCAAGAAGAGGAGGAGAAAAAGAAGAGAGAGGAAGAAGAGTGGAAGAAGAAATAATAGTAAATGATGAAATAAAAGATATATGAGGATTTTATGTATTAAGATAATCTATAATTAGAAGCCACATCATAAAAATAAGTACCAGTCATGACACAAATACAAAATTAGTTTTTACAACTTCCACTAGGAGGTGTCTGGCTTAGTCACTACTTGGTGTACCACCTTTTCCCTTTCGCTAGCCACCATGCCATGCTAGGATCCTATAATGAGGATGATCACTTTGGCCACTCTTCTGGTCAAGTAGGAGGATTCCTTGAATGTCTCTCATCTTCCTTTAAAGAAATAATTAGAGGGAGTCATAGCATTCTAAGAATCCATTACTCAAAATGTGACCTCCTTGGAATAAGAGTACGATCAAGAAAAGGCCAATAACATATAACTAATGGCATGAATTCATGAAGTAGCCAAAGACATTAAAGACTTTTGTCCAAATTTGGCCTCTTAATTTTTTAGTGAACAAGTCATGTCATACCATAACAAGCTAATGTCCCTCATAATGTAGCTTTCTAAACTTTGGTGTATGAAAAAACAATTGTGTGCACTTGGAAATCTAGATTATAGTGTGAAAAATGATACCATAACTTTGATTACTCTATTGGATGAGTACCAAGGTATGTTGGACATCATATCACTTCAAGTACACTAACTCACATATAGTCTTTTGGATTGGAAACAATATCTTGACAATTCCCTATCCAACTCTAGTTTAGACTTCAACATAGCTACCATATCCTGCACAACTATTCACACCCCGATTGTATTGACTGATGAAATTGAAATTACTCTCTAGAAATCATTTAATTCTCAAGATAATGTGTGTGATTGACTTCTAAGCTGATTGTAGGACTTATGATGCAATGTATTTGTAGGGGAATAGGTAGAGAGACATGCAAAAAATCTAGAATAGTTGAGTGTAGAGGTCCAAGTGAAGGTCACTAGTAGAAGGGCTAACCTAAGTGCTACATAGAATGATGACTTGAATAAACTCATTGGGAGTTATGCACTAATGTGTTTCTTGATTCACATGTTCCAAGAAGTCATGCTAGATTGGGATGCATTCAAAACTAACTTGGCTCCATTTTGTAATAAGGTGACTTTGATGCTCAATATTCTTGTATATATGCCACCCTTTGAACTCCAAAAATCAATGGTGTAACACATGGCTACTCAAGTATGGGTCAAGGATCTTGTTGGATATCCTTCTTCCTTAAATACACCTCCACCTACTAGTTGAGTATTGCACACTGCGCAAGTTTTTCAAAGAAAATTTGGATAATTTTGAATAGTTTTTGTATTAGGGATTATTAGTGAGACAAGCAAGGTGGGGATAGTTGAAAACTTGTAAATTCATGCCACCAAGTTATGCCAGCCTATTGAAAACCTAAAATTTTAGTAAGCTAGTATGTTACTTAGTCGAAAACCTAAAAGGGTGGCTAAGTAGTGCATAAGAGGTGAAAACTAGAAATGGTGCCTTGACTGATTACTATGACCCTTGCTAGTCTACCCAAATTTTCAAGCTTTTACCCTCAGTGCATAGATAGATGAACCTGTGATGTTGTCTTGGGCTGAGAAAACATTTTAAGTCTGGGAAAGTGTTAGGATAATAGAATTGGATAAGAAAGTTGCACAGGATATTCCTTTAGATATTCATGCATTGTATATATAATTATTAGCTTGTGTATTTTATCTTATCCCCTTAACTTATGAAAGGATAGAAAATGAATAGTCTCCTCATTTTGGCACCATCATATAGAAAAGAATATAAAAAATTTAGGAACTAGAACAACTATAAATATGTACTCTTGTATGAAGAAGTTGATGACCCCTTTTTTGAGATCAATATATGTCATCTAGTTCATGAGTACCTATCAAATTTCTTATGTTTATCCTAGTTTTGTGTTATCATGTTTAATGCTAAGGTTTAATCTATCTCAAAGTTAGTCTAAATGTCTTGTACATCTAAATAACTATTTGGTTAATCTAGTTCCTTGCGAGTGCACATTATTTGTCTCTATTATGATTGTGTTAACTATTAATTCACTACTCTTCCCTATGCAAACTAAAAAAACTTAGCTATCCTCATCCTTAACATGTTCTATTTAAAAAGTAACCTCTACTAATAAGGTGTTAAAATGATGTTTCATTGGGTTCATCATTATACCTAGTATTTTGGAGAATAGTGTTTGTATTCAATGATCCTCATATTTAACACCATTCCTAATTCAACTTGGTGGTTGAAGCAAATCAACATCCATGTACTCTAGCATGATGGATTGGGATCCATAGAGACACATAAATTCACAATGTATCCTTTATTTTTATCCCCTAGATTTACTTGAGGGGGGTGTTAGAGTATCTTTTACTCATGCTTGCTAGGTTTGCCTTATGCAGACTTTAGTCCCACATTGACTAGTTTAGTTTGCTTTCTATTTTGCCTTTCTTATATAATCAAGTGCATGTATTTTAATCTATATTATTTGTTATTTATATCATTTGATTATAAAAATTAGTTTTTTTTGGCAATTCATTTCCTCTTGTTTATGTTGAAGCATCAATGGCTATGGTGATGCACCATTGGAGAGATTTTAGTTGAAGAGTTTTGATAACTCTTTCGATTAGAAGAATCAATAGTAGTAAAAATGTTACTAATATCCCTAAATTCTAAGTTTGATTCAAATGTGTTCGTATTATAATAATTATAACATATCAACACACTATAGATGGATGAGCTTCATGGCATCTTGACTGCATATGAAATGAGAACAAGTGATAGAAGACCTTCTAAGAAGCAAGTTGCATTCAAAGCTGAGAAGAAGTCACAAGGTAATAAGGCCAAGGATGATGTTGACATAAACATTAATGATGTCAAGATATAATCCACATTTATTAAAAACCTAAACAAAGTATTAGGTAAGTATAAGGGTAAGTTGCCATTCAAATGCTTCAATCATGGTAAGATTGGTCACTTTACCTCTAAATGTCCTAATAAGGATAAGACTAAGCATGATGGCAAACATGATCATCAACATGGTGATGATGAGAAGGTATATAATTTTGATAAGATCAAAAAGGGTTTCAATAAGTATGAAGGCAAGAAAGGGTCATTAAAAACAAGAGAAGTTTCTATACCAAATAAGATAGTAGCTCATCTGATATATAAATGACACTAGTACATATGTTAATGATGATGATAGTAATGACCATGATAGCAATGAAACCTTATTTATGGATATATAAATAGATAATGAGGGTTTATCAAAATGGAAAAACCTTATGTATGATAGGGAAGAGGCTAAAGTGAATCTTGAGGTAGAATTGGTAAGTGTTCTAGATGAGTTGAAGTTAAAAAGAAGGAATAATCAGAAACTAAGATCTTTGGTCAAGATTTATGAGGATCAAACTAATATAGTTGAAGAGAGAATAAGTAACAACACTAATGAACATTATGAGATCATCAAATAATTGTAAACTTAGATTTAAATATTCACTAAAAGTCTTAAGACCAAGGAGGAAGAGTGCATCAAGTTTGGATTTGAAATGGAGTCCTTAAAGGTAGAATTGGATCAAAGAATAGTCAAGTTCAAGACACATTAGAAATTTGAAAAGAGTACTGAAGTTCTTGGTGATATTTTGATTAGTCAAAGGTTTCCACATGTAATGTCCCCAAATTTATGATAAAATGGTTTAATTAATTTAAGTTGTCCAAAAATTAAGATTACTTCACAAGGATGACTTTCATTAATTAATATGGAAATAAAATATTAAATAAGTTGGCTTCATCTAGAAGATTCCTGGAAGCCTTTAAAAGAAGTTGAGGGCAAAGCAATTTTCATCTTTTTGTTGCTTAAAATATTCTGATGCAGTATTGTGAAGCTTGAATCTCTGATTCAGCTAAATCTCTGAGGATGAAAACCTTCAGCAGATTGGAGAAGAGTTAGACGAAAACCTAGCTCTTTTCAGGGGTGGATTCATGATGGAATTCACATCAAGATTATTGATCAGATCTGGGGCTTCAATGGTCATTCACTGTGATAGATCAGGTGCTATACAGAATCTACATAGATTGGTACCAGGTCGTACCAGCAGAATTAGTAGATTGAAGAAGGGCACCATTTGTAGTTGCAAGTCACAGGGTAGTGTAAAAATTGATATCGGTCATTCAGTGACTGACATCGGTAGGAAGACTGACACCGGTAGATAGAGGTTAACACCAGGTAACCGATGGTGGTAGAGTATCGACTAACGATGGTAGTATAACCGATGTCGGTGACTGTGTTTTAGACACAACAAATAGATCCAAGGTTATTTCTAGTTTGTGGAAAGATCAGTTTGGGATGCAAACCCTAGCTTCTTCATCTTCCATCTTGATGGCAAATATGTATTGCATTTGGGAAATACATTAGATTTATTACTTGGTTCTATAATTCAAACAAATCTGACTGGTACGGTTGCAATAAATTTTGATTTTTGCTATATTTCAATCTTGTTACCTATTTATTGTTCTCTATTTCTTTTCTATGTTTTAAATTCATCAAAACACAAAAACAAAGGAAAGAAAACATTCAAAAGCAGGAAAACATAAATTCAAAATACAAAAATACAACAAATCTACAAAAGAGATCCATCAGGGATCTTTCACCACATGAAAAGACAAGTCTTGGGTTTAAAGAATACCAAAGGATAATAATGAGAATCAGACCTCAAAGACCTATGTAGAAGCTCTCAAATTTGAGACTCAAGTTGATCATCAACAAGTCAAGAAGAAATTAAATCCTTCAAAAGATAAAAAAAGGTAGAGGTGTATCATTAAAACTAAAATAGATAAGGTATGTAAATTAATTTAATGGATTTCTCATGTAATCAATATGAACATAGATATATGGATTGTAAACACTATGCAAGAATCAATTCCTCATGGAAGAATAGGGTGAATGTCCATTATAATAGTAGAAGTAGAATACTATGTTATAATTTTTATCAAAGAGGACATATTAAAGGGATTTTAATATGAGGCATATGAGGAAGGTCAATCAATACAAAATGGTATACAATCATACCATTGAGAAGTGGATTAAGAAGTTAGACCCTATGGATAAGTTGAAGGAGTAGAAGACTAAAGATGTAGAATCTATGTTATCTTAAACTGCCTATCACATCCAAGATGAAGGCATGAAATGGTATATATTTGGTTTCTCAATCCACTTAATAGGGGACAAGATCAATTTAATCTCATTAAATAATAATGATATATGAATAATGAGATTTGGAGATAACATAACTGCCAGTATAGTTGGCAAGGGTATCTTGAGTTTGGACAATGGGAAGACCAAGCTAGAGAATGTGTTGTATGTGGAAAGTTTGAAGCATAACCTAGTCAATGTTAGTCAAATGTGTAACCAAGGACACACATAAACTTTCATGATAGTGGGTGTGAGATAAGGAGATCTAAATTAAGAAGGTTAATTGCCAATACTAAGAGGACTAAGAATAATCTATAAGTCTTGAATAAAATCAAGAAGGAAAGATTCTTTATGAAAAAGATGGATGAAATTTGGATATTGAAAAAAATGATAGGTCACCTAAAATTTGATAATCTATTCAAGATAAGCACTAAGAAGTATGTGAAGACCATGCCTAAGATCACCAAAAAAATAAACATACTTTTCAAGGCATGGCAATATGGTAAGTAGACTAGACTAAGGTTCAAGTCCAAGGAATACTCTACTACAAAATATTTGGAGTTAATACACACTAATCTTTGTGGGCCTATAAGAATCAAAAGTATTTAAGGAGATAGATAATTCATGATACTCATAGATGACTACATAAGAATGAATTGGGTAGCATTCTTGAAAGAAAATTTAGAAGCTTTTGAAAATTTCAAGGCATTCAAGGATCTTGTTGAGAATGAGAAGAATGGTAAGATCAAGTGCCTAAGATCTAACAATGGAGGAGAGTTTGGGTTTAATGAATTTTATGACTTCTATGAGGTCTATGGGATAAGGAGATAGTTCTTATTAGCTAGGACACCTTAGTAGAATGGGGTGTTGGAAGCAAAATGACTGGGAGAGGGGGGCTTTGAATTAGTCTTCTAAATGTTTACTTTAATTACACTTAAGCATTCATGAACATTCATTGAATAATGTAGATCAAATAATGACTATGAAATCATTCACATATGCAGGAAACATGAGAACATAAGATATATGTGAAAAAAATTCAAGCAGAAGAAAACACATTGATGATTCAAATGGAATATAGTCTTATAATACAAACATAAATTTTAGTGAAGCACCAACTTCACATAGAGCACCAACCCCAACTAGCTAAGCACCAACTCAGCTAGGATTTAACAAGCACCCAATTATAAGGAGGCACCAACCCCCTAGATGACTCAGCACCAAATTATTCACCTAAATAAATTTATCACATTAAAAAAAATGTGTTCATCATATAATAAATGATGATCTCATTCTTTATCTCTCCACACACTATTATCCCTCTCAAACTAGCCTTTGTCCTTACTCACTCAACTAACCCTCTTATTGACTTGATTAGGTCATATGACCTTGATCTTAACACATAATACATGTATAAAATGTTCATCACTTATCCTATATCCACATGTAGTGGTCTAAAAGACCTATTTGTACTCTACAATATACTATCTTGTTTACTCACCCTCTACTCACACCAATAGGCCAGAAAATGCCTAGCATTTATACAAGTTTCTTGTTCATATCCTTCTTAGTCACAAAAACAACCTTATACTCTTATTTCAGCCATGAAATTAATCTTAGTACATATTATAGGTATGTATCAAATGTTCTTTTAGTCCCTTTAGGTCTGACCTTTCTCAAATAGGCCTTATCTCTCCTTTAGGTCTCATGGAGACCTAATCTCATTAGACTTACGCAGTACACATTAACCTTTGGACTTCTTTGAGAACATTAAAAAATTAGAAACACATAATATACCATAAAAATATACCCATTATAATATCATATAGGATCCATAACACTTTTTGGCTTAAACCACCACTTAGAACACATCATTAGTATTGTTCATATTAGAACTGTGCATACCTAGAAAGTCTATCATGAATAACTAAACCAAAAACACAATATTTCAAAATAGCAATTATAAAAAATAATATAAATATAATCTTAATGACCTTAGGTTCATCACCATGTGAACTATACTTCTTAACTTATGGTAAAAGGGCTCAATCCATTCTCTACAAATAACTCACTCAAAACTGCCAACTGCTATCAAAACACAGTCAAGAAGACTTAAAATTTAATCCAAAAAATAACTATTATTATGATGTATAAAATATTCAATATATTATTTTAAATATATATATAAATTTTAATTACAAATATTTCAAGTTTTAAATCCAAATATTGGTCTTTCAAACCAATCTTTTATCTTTAGTATACACAGTCAAGCCTAAACCAGTCCACCCATTTTGGCTTTACCATTTAAATCACTTTCACTAATTTAAAATATATTTAAATTAATTAATAGGTAATTAATTATTTCATATAAAATAAAACAAAATTAATTGGATGATTCATCTTAGGTCAAAGAGCCTCTAACTCATCACTGCCACTTGTTTACTCAGATTTGCCAGTTTACCTTCAAACACAGTCATGGTGATAATGACTTTCAACACCTATGTAGAAACTTTCAGAGATTATTGATGCATGTGTATTATCCTATAATATAATTAGATAAATATTAGATATAAATATATCATGGTCAAGTGACAACATTGGTCTTGTAGACCAATCTCACAACCTTACACCATTTTCTTATTTGCACAAGATAGGTCAACTTATGAGCAATAATTTCATCACATATACTGATATCCAAAACATATACCTAATATTAAAATTTATTAAAAGTGTTAAAAAACATCCCCATGCATTTGGATCCATCCCTAATCCATGATAACACATCCTTAATCTCATTCTCACTTTTACCTAGTTTTTATCATTATCTGCACCAATAGGCCTTTTAGCAATAGGTCAAATTGCATTACTTGTTTATCACATTTTAGGTATATAACCCACTAAAAAACCACCATGGGAAAATAATACAAGTCTCAATATTTAACGTCCATCCATTTATCAAATTTTACTTGATCAAATCTACTTACTACAGTAAATTTACAAGAAACAAGGCCTTTTTTGTAGGGTCCACTCACTCACATGACAAACCAATGAAACCTAATGGTACCTGGGAGAGTCCAATACATTATCCAATCATTAAAATAGGTTGTTAATTCCATTATGATCCATTTCCATCAAGATATTTCATATCAGATCAAAGTTAGGGTTTTAGAGAGGTTTAAACCACCTTACAATCTTAACAATCATTCATAAATCTTAGCCACTTATTCCAAAAACCAATGATTTTAACATTGATTGAGGAATTTTTCCCATATACCATGAATGTATTAGGTTCTCATGCAGAGGTTACACATGAAAGTCCTTCTTACATTGAGAACCCTTCATTTTCTGCACTCAATAGATCTTGAAACACTTTTTATTTCATTTTATTACAAACTTTGACCTCAAACTTGGTAAAAACACTTGATACAACCTATCACACAAACAAAAATTATCACATGTTCATTATTACCTTGGAAACTAAACTTGATACCCAACTAGGCCACTTATCTCTTTTTTCTCTCTTGAACCTTGACCTGTAAACCATATTAGCTCTTGAAAGTAACCTTCTAGCCACTGTCCATGCATTCTCCACCTCACTTACAAAATAAATAAACTTCTCACATGATATAACACTTTTAATCCTTCATAGGTCTTGACAACACCTCATGACCCCTCATTAGGCTAGGCAGAGTCTAGAACTAGTCTAGTTGCATGCTAGGTTTGTAGGTCTTATCGATGTAAGATTACTTTGAGACACTCATGAGTGATATAATGCATCATATTAATGATAAAAAAATCATCATACATCCTCTTATGCCATTTTTAATCAATCTCACTAAGGACACCATTTTAATTCATGCACAAGACTAGGTATCATATACACAAGCCTTCTCAAGTCTCTTACATGGTTCAAATACTTGACAACTTTGGAAACTAAATATTGAAACACTCTTATATGATTGTAAACCTTATTCACATGCCTTTCAAATTCCTTAAATAATTTCATATTTTATAAATACTTCTTTCTTCTCACCATGCACATTCTCATGATATGACTAGGCTTGATATGACTTGGCATCACATAACACCTTATACTTTAAATATAGTACTCAAACATGATTACTTTTATCTTGACCTAAAACTTGACATCAACCTTAAAGGAATCATTAGGTTGCCTTCAAATTATCATTCAACAGAAAGACATCATGTTGCCTTTGAATTCTCTCATGTCACATGGCTCATATCTCATAGACCACTCACCATGCATCTTCATAATATGCACCTTGATAGCAATGACATCAACCTTGATCTTGACATGAATGAAAACACTTTTAAAAAGCTCCCCCTTTGTCATTTATGGAAAATCATTCTTCAATTTGATCACTCTCATCTCCAAAATTTGGTCAAACATCCTTCTTGGACTTTCTCCCCCTTTGACATTAATGACAAAGGGTCTTACATAACTATCATCTAGAGTCACATTTGAATAAACTATCATATGAAACCATGCCTTCTTACTATAAGAGATCAACACATAGAATATGAAACATTAAGGTAACATACTCCCCCTTAATGCAAGCATACCTCTTATAGATGAATTCTAATAACAAGACCACTTCTCAACATAAAACAAACTTAGTCACAAACTTGAATAGTTCCCCCTCAAACCAAGAATCCATCATGATTTTGTTTCCTAAATAATGTATCTATGAATCCTAATGGAGTCACCATTTATTATAGGAAACTAAAATATTACAATTTTAGGATATTATCAGATCTCCATACTCTCATCTAATTGAATGTCCTTCAATACCCTCTTAGGCTTGATTTGTATTACAGGTTTGATCTCTTCATCATCCATTTGATCATCAATATGGGCTGACAATAGGCATTCTTGACTTTATTTCACCTTTGAAGCATGCTCTATCATAAGAAGTATCCCACTTAAACTTGTAGACTAATCATGACTCGTCCTCATTATCTTTATTTTCTAAACATTCATTTGTCTTCTTTCTAGTACTCGAGAGGATTCAAACCTCTTATTTTGACTTGATGGCCTTCTAACCTTATTATTATATAATTTTGAAACATTTATTACATCATGAGAACTATATAATACCACCTTATACATACCTCTTGACTGATGTGATATATGACTCTTTTTATAGTCCCATGAATACTCATTCTTGGAGGGTCTTCTACACTCTCTTACTCTATGACCAAATTGATTGCACATAAAATAGTAACCATTGAATGAATTAAAATTCCTAATAGCATTGGGTTGTTTGATAAGTATTTTCATGTTGATATTGTCTTCAATAATCTTCTCCTTGACTTGAAGTACCTCTTTTTAGTATTTTTAAAACCAAGACATCTTTTGTCACTTGCATACTTTTGAATACTCAAGATATCATCTAATGCCTCATAGCTCTTTTCAAAATTCACAAATGTCCTCACCTTGTTGGATGTTTGATTCAACTTAAATTTTGAGGATTCCACTTCAATTTCATACCTGATGCACTCTTCCTCTTTAGCCTTTAGGCTTGCATTGACTACCTCCATTTGTGCTTCAACTTGATTGATGATCTCATTGTAGTCCTTGGAAGTGTTACTCAACATTTCCTCAAATAATCCAATCTGCTCCTTATAGTTCATAATTAGTGCTCTTAGTTTGTGATTAGTTTTCTTTTAGAACTTCAATTCCTCTAGTGCACTTACTAATTCTACCTCAAGATATACTTCAACTTCTTCTTCATCTCATTCCACATCAACCATAATGCCTTTCTCACTTGAACAATCCTCATTTTATGATTTTATGGCCATAAACAAGGTTCCATTACTCTCATGTTTAGTTTCATGACTGACATTATCACTATCAAATGCACTTGAGTCACTTATATTAGAAGAGTTGTCTTCTTTAGTATAGAATCTTCTTTTGTTCTTGAAATTCCCTTTCCTTCCTTCATACTTCCTAAAACCCTTCTTATTGTTATCAATCTTATATGTCTTCTTTTCATCTCCATGATGTTCATCATTTTCTTCATTATGCTTAGATTTATCCTTGTTAAGACACTTGGATTCAAAGTGACAAATCTTAACATAGTTGAAACATTTGAAGGGCAACTTACATTTGTACTTACCAGACCCAAACCTCAACTTCCTCACAAACATGGCTATTAGTTGATCATCATCAATAGATGAGCATTCCTCATCCTTGACCTTCTTGTATTTTGACTTCTCAATTTTGAAGGTTTTTTCCTTCTTAGGAGCCTCAAAATGGCTCGGGATCTATTTTGGGGTTTTAAGGGAAACAAGTCCTTAAACTTAGATTTATTCACTGGAAGTGACTTCTCAAGTTTTCCTACCTACCAAGGATCTCAATCATGTTTATAATGTTATATCCAACATCCTAAGATCCCAAAGGAAGTTTTCATACATGTTCACACACCTTTAAGAAACACTTTCAAATCTCTGTGTGGAACACTATAGGTGGACATCTCAATTGTAGACAAGGTAGTGAAGGTGAGATGGTTAATGTGTATGGTATATAGGCCTAGAATTAGCTCTAGTATCTCTCAACATATTCAAATGGGTTATTATAGCCTTGAAATGATCCAAATAAGATCAAGTGTCTTCATTCCAATGTGTTTGACTTCTTATAGGTACTAATTTATGGTGTATACCTATGTTAAGGATTGAATTAGCCATCATGATTCATTACTGATCATTTTAAGGGAATTTTATTTATTTTTCATGTTTCTAATAATGTTTCCAAACTTTTTAAAAACTTAATTACACTTCCATGACCATATTCAGAGCTCAAAACACCTCATTCAGTTGACTATGTATGATAGTCATGCAAGAAGTTGACTTTGTTGGTCCTTCTTGACTAAAACTCCAAGAATGATGGTTGTGAGATTTATCTTGGAAGGAGATGGGGTTTATAATAATTTGGATACATGAAACACAACACCCCACATTTATTTAAAAGCATTATCAAGAAAATAAACCTTTTGTGATTGGTGAAACCTGATTACAAGTCCACTTGGTGATATCAACCTATAATTTGAACTATTTGGTTCATGAAATCAACTCCAAACATTAAAAAATATGTAAAAAATTAAAGGAGTAATTACATATCCTGTATAATTAATTTAACCAACTTGATTATATGGACAACCTCAAACAGAAGTAAAACATATAAGGTATGGAGATTAACAAGTAAAACAAGACAATAAACTTATCAAGAATGAATCATAAAGCATAGGAAACCACTCTTAAAAATCCTACCATTAAAATTAATTATACCAAGTTTACTATCCACCAACAAGATCATTTGACCTAAAACCTCTCCTACTGGTTATACCACCAAAAGCCTTATTAACCAATTTGTATGCCTAGTGGAGTGATGGAGAAGAGAAATGGTTTTGGTTCATTTTTAGAATGTAAAAAGTAGATAAATCATGTAAATTGAGTCAATAAATTTTAAGGGTCACTATATAATATTTTCCCACATGCCACTCTCCTCTATAGGTTGTATAACTACCAAAATTCCTTTTTTTTAGTTGTTTTCTTGATTTTTAATTAGGAACCTACAAGTTTTAGTTAGGCTTGACATTACTGACAAGAAATATAATATATTTGATGTTTTAATATGGTTTAGAACACTTGGACACCTTTTAAAACTATACCACCTTCATTTATGACTCAAATCTGACCCCTTAGTTTCATAAAATGACACAAAGAATAAATTGAACTATGACAAAGCTAGAAACATATTAAATGACATAAAATTGACTATGACACACCCTATAACATCATAATATACCCTATATCAAGTTTTAGACTATATGGGGTTGACCTATTTTGACTTGTGGTCAAAATAGTCAACAATAGGTCTTAACTCTATCAGTACTATCACTTTTTGATAATTTATTATCCTTTGAGGTTTGACTCTCCTTGTTTTCCTTTTGGTCTTCTTTGAACCCAAGACTTGTCTTATCATGTGGAGACCTTTAACTATTAAAAATATCACCAAAGACTTCATTACTCTTTTTAAATTTTTGATGTTTCTTCAAATTGATTGTTTCTTGATCCAATTCTACTTTTAAGGACTCCATTTATGTTCTAGACTTGATGCATTATTATTCCTTGGTCTTAATACTTGTAGTGACAATATCAATATGAGTTTCTAATTATTCTATGATCTCCTCATGTTCATTGGTGTTGTTACTTAGTTTCTCTTCAAAGAGTTTGATTTATTCCTCATAACTCTTAACCAATGATCTCAATTTTTGGTTCTTCCTTCTTTGTAACTTTAACTCTTATAGAGCACTCATCAATTCTACCTCAAGGTTTACTTCAAAATCTTCTTCATCTAATTATTCATCTTCAATAAGACATTCCATTTTGAATAGCATTCACTATTTATTTATATATCCATGAATAAGGTTTCATTTCTATCATGATCATTATTATCATCATCACTATCAGATGTACTTATGTCACTTATATGAGAGGAGCTACTACCTTATTTGGTATAGAAACTTCTCTTATTCTTGAATGACCCTTTTTTTCCTTCATGCTTCCTAAAACTCTTTTTGTTCTTGTTAGGATTAGAGAACTTCTTGTCATCACCATGATGTTCATCATGCTCTCCATCATGTTCATTTTTATCCTTGTTAGGACATTTAGATGTAAAATATTACCATACTTAAATCACTTAAATGACAACTTGCCCTTGTACTTACTTGATTCTTTCCTTAGTTTTTTGACAAATATGGCTTATATCTTGTCATCATCAATGTTTATATCAACTTCATACTTGACATTTTAACCTTATGACTTTTTCTTAGATTTGAATGCAACTTCTTTCTTGGAAGGTCTTCCATCACTTGTTCTCTTTTCATAGGTAGTCAAGATGACATGAAGCTCATCCATCTATAGTATGTTAATATATTTTATCTCCTCCAATGCAGACACTTTTGAATCAAATTTATATGTTAGGGATCTTGGCACCTTTTTTACTAATATTGATTCTTCCAAATTCTCTCCTAGACCTTTAATGACATTTACCACTTCATCTACTCTTAACAGATAAAATGTAATATTTTCATCCTCCTTCATTCTCAAACTTTAAAACTACCTTTAATGGGTCTACAACTTTGCCAACTTGAATTTGGTGTCTCCTTCATAGATGGTTTTAAAATTTTCATAAATCCCTTTGGTTGTATCAAAATGCATGACCTTTACAAATTCTTCCTCTAAAATACCACACAGTATGGAATTCATTTCCTTAAAGTTTTTCTCACTTGTCTTCTTGCTTACTACATTAGTTGGTAGTGTAGAGGGTGGAGTGAATCCATAAATAATATATTTCCATATGTCATATCCCAAGGACATTAGATAGGTATTCATTTTGATTCTCCAAAAAATTCATAGTTAGTCCCATTGAAGAGAGGAACCTTATTGTTTGAGAAACCTCCTTGTATTTGATGACTAGAAATGATTGTGCTTCTAAGATCTCTTTTAAGCTATTAGGCCTAATTTAAAGGACTAGGATATAATACCAATTGTTTGAAGCATTATAATTGAGAGTTGGGGTGAATCAGTGTTTACAAAAAACTCTTTCAATTATACTTTAACATTCCTTGAACCATGAAAGCAATATAATGATATAGCAATGCATAAAGAACCATTCACATGAGAATAACATAATAAAACACATATACAAGTGGGAAACCCTTAAGGGGAAGAAAAAATACCATGATATAAATAAATGGAATACATTTCTATAAAAAAAAATACCAAATTTTTTTGATCACCAACTCAACTTGGAACGCCAACCCCAATATAGTTAAGCACCCACTTGACTAGGCTTTATCAAGCACTTACTTACAAGTAAGTAACAACTCCCTAAGTGGCTCAATACCAAGTAAACCACCCCATTAATTTTTATCACCACACCTTTGATATGCTATGATGGTCTCATTTCAATACCTCCTTTTGCTCAATCGTGCAATGTTTTATTTACTTATATTGCATACTTTCAAATAGGCCTAAAACTACATTATATATATATATATATATATATTAGTCTTATGGTCACACACCACTTGGTTGGACACACACCTTAAATATATTAGGCTATCCACATAATAGGTCTTAGGAAATATTATGAACATAATAAAAATTTTAACCCTTTTTGGTCTACCATAACTCAATTAGGCTTTATTCCTCTTTTAGGTCTTATGAAGACCTAATTACATCCGGTTTAACCTCTTAACACCAAGACTTGGTCTTATTGGGCCTAGATGGCTTTCTATAACAATAAAAAAACCATTCATTAAATTAGTAAACAAACTCAAATTACCTATTCCATTATTTATTATACTTTATCCTTCATTCATACCATGGAATCTCCTTTAGGACAAACTGCCCTATTACGCATGCATACCTCAAAAGTCTATCTTGAAAAAAATGAAGCTTAAACACCCTTAAGATATTGGAATATGACAAAAAAAAGTATAAATATTATCCATTAACTTAGGGTCATCACAAAATTCTTGTAACACTTTCACTCAAGAGATAAAGGCTCAAGAACATCTTTGCAACTTATTCACTCAGAACAACCAATTCACCTCAAAAACTAGTCATGATGAATTAGACCTCCAACACCTGTGTAAACACTTTCCATGACTCCCAATGCATGAAAAAAGTTATATTATGTATCCATAACATATTAAAATATAAAATTCATATGTTTTAATGTATATTATTGGTCTTATCGATTAACTTCTTGACCCTAAATTTCACAGTCCTATCTGAACCAGACAAGCCTTTTTATGAGCAACTTTTTCACCATATACACTGACCTCCAAAGATTATAAAAGCATGAAAATGACTTAAAATTCATGAATAAATTTTTATTTTACTTAATTTCACCAATCTATCATTCTTATACCCTCAAATCTATCTCTTCATCTATGCCTAGGTTTTGTATTATTCACACCATTAGGTTTGTTTGGGACTGGCTAACTTGGGTGGCCAAATTATAAAACTTAAAAACTATAAATTATCCATAAATCATCATGGTCATTAAATATTAGTCTCTATATCCTTCTACCATCCATTTTATTTTCTTTACCAATGTAAATTTGTAGATATACAAAAACTTCTTAACAAATAAGCATGTATCTGTGCATTTTCTCTCTCATCTAACTAACCATAACCACCTAGAGGTACTTGGGAGAGTTAAATACATGATATAATAGCTTGTATATGAATTTTAATTTTA
This sequence comes from Torreya grandis, assembly GCA_037957365.1. Lineage (NCBI taxonomy): Eukaryota > Viridiplantae > Streptophyta > Pinopsida > Cupressales > Taxaceae > Torreya > Torreya grandis. The sequence goes on along the minus strand of JARHVA010002776.1, from coordinate 1,996,814 downwards.
AGGAGGTTTAACATATGTTTTGGTGTTAATGATTATTCATAAAAGACTACCCCTTGAATCCAAAACTCATGCTTAGAGATCTTAGCTATGACCCTTCCCAATCTCTCCTTAACATATTATATTCCCATGTAGAGGTTAAATGTACTGATGAATGTATAAAAGTGCTTCTCAAGTTTGAGACCTTATTCTATGAGCTTAAGAAGTCCTAAAATAGTGATTCATGTACTTTCCTTTTAAATCTTGACCTCAAAATTTGTGATCATACCTAAAACAACTTATCTTACCTCTATCCATGGTCACATGTGCATATTTTCCTTGAAATTTTATCTTCATACTTCATTAGGCCAAGCAGGGTCTCAGAGAGATCTAGGTGTATACTTATATTGAAGGTCCTACCCATATAAACTCACCCTGAAACTCTCTTGAATGCTTCAATTCCTCACATACATTCTCAAATAGTGCCATATAATCTTCACATGCTTATTTCCATTCATTTTTATGCACTTACCACTTTATGTCATGACTAGGCTCATGACTAGGCTTCCTATGCACTTTGACATCAATGACCTATGATTTCATGTAACCATAAGACATTAGTTTCCTTCAAATTCTCTATTTATCTTTCTTTCATGTCAAAACTCTCTCATTTAACCTTATCACATCACACACTACCAACTATCCTTAATCACTTTTTACATCAACCTTCATAAGATGCACCTTTGGCATCAATGATAATTCTTAGTAGTAATAGGTTAGACTCCAACACACACACTCTCTCTCCTAAATAGAATAATGTAAAATCATTGATTATTCTATGTCTACTAAGAGGTTGATGGGGAAAAGATAGGTTTTTGACTTAGTTTGGACTAATAATTCTTTAAAATGCTTGGTTTGAGTTTGGAGAAGGTATAAGGAGCAATGGAAGTGATTTTGATCAATACTCCACTTGGAAACTTACAACAAGACCTCTATAAACCTTTTTTCAAGCAAAAAAATACCATATCTACCTTTTTTTCCTAGGAAAGTGGTGAACTAGGGGTTAATGAAGCTCTTTCTTGCATGTGCAGGATGTGGGATAATGTGCCAAGATGGCCTCATGTCATTTACCTACCATTTCTCACACCATACTCCTCCTTGGACATTATACAATAAGTAATAAAGCACTTTAAATGGCTTATAATGTTAAAATAGTGAGTTTGACATTATTTATGACTATGTTTATGGACCAAAAGAGGTGTAATATGGTTTTGGCATGCATCATATAACCTACCAAGATCTCTTTTATCTTTATCTCCTTTTGAACCAATTTTATCATGACATGGAAAGGCTAGACAAATAAAAGACCAAATAAATAATTACCTTAATTTTGTCAAAATTACCTTAATCTTTTCAAAAGCTCCAAATGGTCTTATCTTCATCCTCTTGACTCAACCTCTTAAGTTTATTTGCTCATCTTGGTGCCTATTATCAGTTTGGAGGGAAATAAAACCATTATTTTTACCATGGGATAGATCACCTTAACATTTCCAAAATAGCCTTAAACTTTTCTAAACCTGCACTGTTAAGACTTATTTCATGACTACATTGAAAGGCTTGATAATAAGACTAAGTGACTGGACCTCACTTCCAGCCAGACTACCTTAAGAACTCTATCAGCTACTAAGGAAGACATAATACCTACTACCATGAGACCATCATGACCATAAAAAAGCCTCTCTAATGGCTATCAACAAGGTCATACAAGGCTAGAGTCAAGTTTTGAATGATAGGGGTTGATATTTGGACTTAGAGACTAAATTATTAATAGAAGCCTATATGAATATTGAGAAGCATGCATGTAGAGGGAGTTTTAGAGTGGAAACTCTATGATTTTCTTGGGTGTTATATCAATGTCATATCATGTATGATTAGATGGAATAAATGAGTGGGACTTACCTTTAATAGAATTCATAGTTCTTCTGAATGGAATGGTCACTGTGAATGGTGGATAAAGAGGCTGGTAAGAAAAGTAAAAAAAGAAACAAGAAATGAATAGTGGAGGGAAAAATAAATTAAAATAAAAGGGTTCCTACATGCTATAAAACCTTCTTGGTATCTCATTATGTTAATAAAATAAGTGTGTTTTGTTTTTAACTATAATGTTGCAATGAGTGTGTGCATTCACTGATATGAATAATATATGAGGTTTGGAATAGTTTTTCCTAAATAGACCTAGTATTTATTATAAATACAACTTGGTCCAAGATAGTTGATGGGGTTACATAATTTATGATACTCACCCATAGATGTAAATGAGTACCTAAAAATGGTGCAATGAATTGGTTGGATTGCTCAATTGCTTAAAGATTTGAGATGGTTTTATGAGTTTTTTTTATTTGGGTCTAAACCATGGGGTTTTCGGTATTTTGTTTTTGAGGTTATTTAAATGACTATTATCGACAAAAATATTTATTTTACGATCATCTTGAGTAATGTGAGTTGAGTCTTGAGACCCTACGTTATTGGTCATTATTGCATCGCTATTTTGGTTTAGCTGAGTGTTGTATTTTTATGGCTGAGTTCCTACTTCCATTTCCAACCAATGATTTGGGTGGATATGGAAACCTATCTATGTTTGGGCATATCTTAATCATGTGGGTGGATTTGTCTATAAGATATTCTTTATGGGAAACTTCTATGTGTAATATTTCATAAAATAGAAGGATTGTTGCCAAAAGTGTATAATACCTTTCTATGTAAATATGTATTCAGTTTGGACAACCATGCAGGTAAGATTAAGTTGTTCATGGTTATGATGTGTGCTTATAAATTATGTAGGATTGTATTCATATCCAAAAAAAAATTTCAATACATCATGATCCCTATAGGGTATACTTTTTATTATTCAAGATACATTGTAATGTCCTTAAATTTTATTCGTTATATAAGAGATATAGGAATTACCTTGTATTATGTAAAATATTGAATTATTCATATGTATATATATAAGAGTTATGGGGCATATACTTTATTTGTAAAAATTTAATGTATCATCATATGTAATAGTGTTATTTTATTTTGTATATGGAAAAATTTACATATTGTTAATGTTCCTTATTTATACGTAAATAAGAAGTTGTAGGTTATTCATTATATTTGTTATAATGTGAGGTCGGTATAATTTGATCAAGTCATATAAAAATGTCATATGGTTATATGGAGATTATTTATAGACATTTAAATTACTCTTATAATTGTTAATGACATTTTTATTATGTAGGGATTGTTGAAGTAATAGACTATATTCATTCATTAAGGAATTTTGATATTGTGTTGTGTTTCATTATGGATCTCATGGCTTGGAAATTAGAATAACTATTTGTAGATAAGTCAATTATGTGACTATATTTTTTTTAATGCATAATGCTTCTTTCTTAGCAATTCATAAATGGTATTTATATGGAATGGGAATATGACTAGGTGATCACCATTGTAAATGTATGCATTTTTACAATGGTCACGAGTAGTTGTATTACTTTTCATTTGTTTGATATAGTTATGTATGATATTTATTTAATTTTGAATGAATTTTGCATATATCTTATGGATATTTAAAACAAATTCATTGTAGTTTAAATTACACATTATGATTATCGTGATAGAAAATAGATATGATTTTATCCATGTATTATTGGTTGAAAGGAATGTGTTTGTTATAATCATGAATCGATTACCCCAAATTCCATGAATGAGTAATAATTCATAATGGAATTCATCCTCATCATGGAGTTTGTGAATGGGTAAACTAGTTTTAATAAGTTATTATTTGGTAGTATTGACTGAGCTCGAATCTTATCTTAGTTTTGTAATTCACTTATGTATCTGGAATGAGTCAATGTTTACTATTTCCATATGTGTATATGTTAATGATTTTTGGTCTATAAACAATATAAGATAGAATTCTACATACAAACTAGAACTTAAATCCATCATGGTAGTGAATAAATTATTTTAGGGTTTTAGAGGTTTAGGTAAAGTCTTTTGATTATTTATGTTATAATTCATAGGGATATACACCAAAAGGGTTGGTAATAATCCCGATAGATAAATTGGTTTGGAATTAATTTTTATAGCTTTTTTAAACATATTTATATATTCTCACGTATGACTTTGGTTATTTTAATAAATAAATAAATAAATGTTAGTATATGTGTGTGTCCTTAATAATATACACTTTCACACACACACACACACACACACACACACACAGAGAGAGAGAGAGAGAGAGAGAGAGAGAGAGAGAGAGAGAGAGAGAGAGAGAGATACACACACACACACATATAATATTTAAACTCTCATCAAGAATGTATGTGAATGATATTCATAACTACATATATATATATATATATATATTTGTGTATATAAATACATATATATATGTAATTCCAAGTGGATTTATTTCACATACTTAGACTCTCATCAAGAACATATACAAATGATATTCATAACTACATATATACATATATATATATATATATATATTTATGAATATCATTTGTATACATTCTTGATGAGAGTCTAAGTATGTGAAATAAATCCACTTGGAATTACAAATCAAAGTGCTTTCCACTTATTTTAGAAACTCTTATTTTAAAATATTGTTCATTTAAATCATGTAAAAGGTTTAAATATATTTCATTGTAGTTAAAGTTTGTATCTATTTCTTTGAAGGGTTACATAATTAAGATATGAAGTGTAATGTTTTCAGAAAACCTAATGCGATTTGAAGTGATTTTCAAGAGGTTTTGTAAAGGTTATTACATGCAAATTTATAACTATGTTCATATTAAATCCAAACTGATGTTATTCAATTCAAATATCAATACATATATATGTAGTAATATGCATATAAATGTGTGTGTGTGTGTGTACATTTAGATAAATAACCTAGATATTTATATGGGTTAAAACTAATTGGTGTAAATATGGGGGTAAATTTCTATAAGTGACAATAATATAAAATTGGTGAAAATCACTCATATTTATTCTATAGTGGGCTCATAATCTTAACACATGTGTGCATATTCATCAAATGATTAAGATGAATGTCTATATTTAAGCCTTAAGGATCCTATCGATATGAGACTCGTGATTAGTCTATTTATGGTTATTGAGGATGGGTAAACTAATTAGTCCTTCCCTATAAGGATATAATCAATCAAACGAGGTTAATATATAGATGTAGTTGTTTCTTATATGTTGTATACATTAATTTTTTAAATATAATGGTCTACAATTTGATATGAAGATATAGATGACATGCAATAGCTCCTATGAAATGGTCACATGCTATAGTTGAATCCAACTCTCTAATGACATATACAAGATATTTTATAAGTGTAATGATATACATAATAACATTTATATTGGAATACACTCTTACATTTTTGCATTGCTCTCCATCTATGTGAGGACTAATCATCATTAGATTTAGAAATGAATAAGTCTTTGTAATTTCCCCCTAGAATTTGTGCCTATTATATTAGTCTTCTTACATTGATTTTTATTTTGATCTTCCTTATTAAGAACCTATTTCTTAGTCAAATATATATTATTAGTTTATTCTCTCATATGTACACTTTCTTGTTTATCATGCACTTTTTGTAACTTTTATCTTAGTAAATTCTATTTTTATAACTTTTCTAGTTGCATATTTTCATAATGTACCTTTTATTTTTGTAACCTTTTTAGTAATTATTCCTTTTCTAAATGTTCCTTTGTAACTCTTCCTTTTCCAAATGTTCCTTATGTAACTTTTATTTATCCAATTTTTCCATGTGTAATTTTTCTTTTTTCAATTTTTCCTTAGAGGATGAAAATACAATGTGAGTAGGTTTCTCAATTATATAAGGTATGCTTGAATGTAGTGGTGTTTTAATGGTTGTATCTAATGTAAGTGTTAACAACCCAGATAACACCATGTTTATAGGCTGACAAATTGCTCTAAAACTCCTTCACACCTAAACTAACATTGGAATGATATGATGTATGGGACACTTAAACTTAGACTAGACCTCTAGTTTTTATGAGGCTAGCTCATCTGATGCATTTCTTATGCTCTGCTTACTAAACTACTGATTTTTGGGATGAAAAGGGGGAGAAGGAAACTCATAGGGAAATATATTATACTATTTATGATACACCTATATTGGTGGTTCATCCACTTTATTTGAGCTTTAAAAACATTGATAAGACAAGCAAATAACTGAATCTACAACTCTAAATGACTCCTATGCATCAATATTTCATATAGAGGTTTCATAAAATGATTAAATCATGAGGGAAATTATGGAATGGGCCTAATTCAAAGCACTAAAGATTCAATTATATCCACTATTAACTCATTCAAATGACATTAAACATTGAATATGAACTACATAAGTTATCATACTAGTAGTTAGGTGAGATCAAGGCTTGACAAGGGAGAAAATACTACCACATGTTCAAATCAACTAACATAAACACACTACCAAAATATGGAAATATAAAAATAGTCATTGTATTATCTCAAAAGGTTACAAAGACCAATCTTGGTAGATTTAGATCATGCCTAAGAGAGGGATCTATTAGAGACTCTATGTTGCACCCTTGTTGAGGATATGAGTGTTCATGTCCTAATCCTAAACCTATGATAACATGTGAATGACCCTAAGTTGGGGGTTACCTAACATTTAAGTTAGACCTCTATATTTTAAGGGGTTAACCCCCCTGATTGTTCATTCCAATTCTCTCTCTAGTACCCAAACATGTTGGGATGGAAAGGGTAGATAAAATGCATAAATAAAACCTATCATAAAGTGTGGTGATGCACATAAATTTAGCTATCCATTCATAATCTTACACTCAACACACTAATGGACTAATCAAAACCACATAGTCATATTCATGAACCATATGCACAAGTGTTTCATATGAAGGTTATATTAGATGGATGGAATACCAAGGTTATGATTAGTAGGTCTATTAAAAGACTCTCACTAGCCATGTCACACTTTAATACCCATTACATATGCTTAAACACTCCACATGACCTGCTTAAAACATATTTTGACATATAGGTGAGCAAAGACCTGTAACAGAAAGGAAACCATCACATTTGCATATTAAACCAATATTAACACACTAGAATGTCACCATGAAGGAGCTACAAAAGTCTATTATTTAGTCCAAATATATGCACAAGTATAATTTTGGTAGAGTCTCCTCATACCAACCTAAGGGATACAAACCAAGGATTAAAATCCTAAGTATATAGAAGAATGGGATGAGATAGAATGGTAATATAGTGTAGTAGAATGGAGAGGGGTCAATAATGACCATATTCCACTCAAAATGGTAGTTATAATAGTTAAAATCATCTTCTCTAATCCCTTCATGGGTTGGACCTCCTTGAATGTTCTTTGAATGAAGTGTTAGAATTATAAATTAGTTATGAGAGGTTGATTCAACTTTAGTTACACAATTTCAAAGGCTTGGCAATGCCTATAATATTCCATCATGCTCCCTTATGGTAGTTATAAGATTGATTAGGCTAACATAGTCATGTAGCAATGCACACTCCTTTGGATCAAGTTGATAAAGTCAAGGAAACTATATCATTTCTCCATTATATCTATGAAATGAACATTAAATTCCCTTTAAGGGTTAGTTATCAAGAATTTCACCTTTTCTTTGACCTATCCCATTGGTCTTTCAATTCCAAATTGACCTTTTTTATGACAATATAGTCCAATTAGGCCTATTAGGCATAATTAGCTAAGTATCTACATATTCACTTCCATGAAACCTAAAACAAAGATTTAAAACCTATGTGTGAGTGTGGTTGATGTCTAAAACAATACCTCCAACTATGAATAGTCTTACAAAGGCACTAGGAGTTTGAAAAACACTTTTTCTTGATGACTGGTTCATCTCTCTTCATGCTTTGGTAGAGTGGTAGAATTGAAGGTACTTTTAGAGACATATAAGGATAAATCCTTAATAATTTTAAACTTTGAGGAGTTGAATTAAGTCCCAAAATTTTCATTTCAAGAAATGGAATCATCAAGAACTACCAAACACCTTTCATTCTACTCAAAACCCTACAAAATAACCTATTTTTTAGGTTTTCATATAATGTGTGTATAGTCTAATACTATCAAGTGGATCCCCTCAAAGTTTACTTATTTTTTGATGATCTATTCAAACCATCCCTAGGTGTTAAGTCATCAAAATATCAATTTTTCTAAGACTGGGTCTACCTAAGGTTTTAGGGAGGTTTATGACTATCAAGAAGTCTTAAGGATGGTCTATACATTGATGAAATCCAAGATCAGAATAAATGCCCTGAATTCCTTGGGCATATATCTACTCAACTTCCTTGAATGGGTTGGACTCCCATGCAAAGGATGAACAAAGATATGAGTGTCAAAAGATGACCCTAGGGTAGTTTATAAGCCATTTCTAATTGCCTAACTCCTTAACATTCATTCATAAAAAATAGATTCCCAATTCCAAAAAATCTACCATGGATTCTTAGTATAAAATGGTATCTAAAACATACTAGGAGATTTGGTCCTGAGAGCTCATTTGGTAGAGTGGGTGAGTACTTGAATTTGGCACTTGAACTCCCTGTGTGTAGGGTTAAATGTTTCAAGAAATGTTTTAGAGATTTTATAATATTTCTTCACTCTTTTATACCTAAAAGATACTCTAATAGGATAATTATATCCTCATTCCCATCTCCACTTGATCATACAATCTTGTCTAAGATCTTGAAGGAGGTTAAGGTGGTAGTGTAGTCTATAATTAGGCTAAAAAGTCTATCTATTCAACTTGTCCAAAATAGTATTTGGTTGTATCTCAGAATTTCAAAGCATTAAAGAAGCTTTTATGAATCTCAAAATTATAATCCATGTTCTTAAAATACTCTGTGAGCTCTATATCCACTTGCAAACCTTATAAGATTGATTTTGCCTATTTAAGCTTCTACACTGATTACCTAGACATGTCTTGGTCTAAGAAAAAATAATGGGTATACCTATTATTTTTATAAATAATAAAATAGTATGAGTAACTTTTATTACTCATAATGACACTTTTCATCAATTTCCAACACTTGACTATGCTCATAAGGCCCTCAAATTACCATTTTCCCTCAAACTAGTTATTTACTACCTGTTATCTATGTTGGCATGTAATTCTTGAGTTTAATGCACTATAGGTGAATTTATGGACTATAAACCATCATAAATATCTTCATTTTCTATCATGTACCTTTATTCATCATACTCTATGGCTACATGGTGTGACTAGCCTCTCAAAGTATCAAATTTACCTATTTAGGGTTTGGGGATGGCTTAATTTGACCCTTAGGGGTTTGCAAACATTCCATCTGAGGGTTATCTAAGTGTAGACTCATTGAATTACCTTGGGGAATATTCATTAGAATTTTTTAAGCCTTACCATATTCAATCTCTTCTTTTAACTATTCATTTGATGCCCTAACTTCAACCATGTCTTTTTTCTCTCCTATGTTATATGTAGGTACTTTGCTAGCCTGATACTTGTGTGAAGATGGAGCTATGGAGTACTCTTTTCCCATTGATTTAATGTTGAATGAGTTTCAAAAAATCATCATATACCTAGGTTTGATCATACCCTCATGCCATTTATTTATTAGCCCTAAAGCTTTTATACTATACACATAGTCCCATAGGGTCCAAACATAGTCATAAGTGTGAAACCCTAAGATCTATGTCTTAATATATCTTATTTTATATGAAAACCTTAACACACTTTTCATGCCATTTATTAGGTGTCCCACTACTAAAATGACCTTTATTGTCACATGTGAGCATATAGATTTACTTGCACAAGCCTATTTGAGTTAGAGTTTCTGTATATCCTTTAGGTTTTACCTTTTAACCTCTTGACTAAGTAAAGAGAGGTAGTCACTTTGGTGTGAGTTTCTTGGACTTATTTGATATCAATGATTATTTTGAGATGTTTTCATGAGCTCATCCATTTCACAATTTGCACTAAGGTAGTGACTTTCACCACTAAGCATTAGTCTTATATAAGACAAACAAGTGGCTATAGGTGAGTACATAGGAGGGATTTTGGGCCATAGAGTGTCAAAATCATCTCTTCATTCCCTATGATATCATGAAGGGACTCTAAAACTTACACACACCCCTGAATCACTATCAACTAGGATCTTTGACTCAACTAGCTCATATAACACAATCAATGATAGGAAAACATAGTTATAGATGCTTATAGATTGAGTCTTAGACCTAGAATAAGTCCAAATAGACATTATCCTTATATTATTCATTGTGACATTGTTCCTTTCAACCTTACTTCAATTAAATGGTGTCTCTAAACTCTATCCTCTATAACCTTTCTCATTTGCTCTTGACCTGCTAACAGTAGGATCTTAAGGTGCTACTGTAGGTGTCTATAATGTTGTATTAGGCCTCTTTAGAGAGTCAAGGTTATAATGCTTGTAGGTTTTGGGATTTTTTTATAACCATTTTTACTTTTATTCCCTATAATATACTCCATAATATTATAATATTCACCCTTCTATTCAACTTTTTTCGTAGACTAGGCCTAAGCCAATAAACGTGGTTTTAGGTGCTACTATAGGTGCTCATTGGTCTTGTGATGGAGATGGTGGCTTGTTAAGTATGAGATAATGATCCACATAAAAATTATTATCATGAAATTAAGGCCCCACTATTCATATTGAAGCACTCATTGTATCTTCAAGCTTGAAACCCAAACCTTGATTATCCCTTCAAACTCAGTCATCAAGGAGATGCATAACATGTTGTATGGATTGAGATAGCCAAAGTATCATCTAAGATGAATGTTTCTTTGACTATTCAGGGTTTTTATAGTGTGAAATCCTTGTTTTAAATCACCAAAATATGCCTTTTCACCATAGCACCATGCTTTCCCTTGAATAGTCTCATAATGCCCTTAAATTCTCTGATATAGTGACCTTAGAGTGTTGGTTATAGGTCTTTTTTCACTCTTTTGATTAGGTTCATGACCCAAATAGATTAACACATTATTGTTTCATTCCTTATATGGGTTTTAAAGGAGTATAGGGGCTCACAATCATGATCTATACCTAGAAGGGAGGATGAGTGGGTAGAGAAAGAAGGAAGTGGATGGATGTGGGTGCTAATGACAAGAAATTAGGGTGGAATGATAGTGAAAATAATAGTGGTATGAGTTATGGCATGTAAGAGGTATGGAGACCTCCCAATTGCATTCAACCTAGACCTTTAATAACCTAGGTCATATACCATTTGTAATCTTGGCATTTTTAATGGATAACACATCATACATAGCTTAAAATGGAAGCTTAAAAACTCATAATACCTTATTTTTTATGAAAAAACCTTAAACTTTGCAAAAGAGGGATTGAGTGTGTTTAAAGGTGAATACGGTGGTATCTAGGATTCTTAAGTCAAATAAGGAGGTAGATAGGCTTGTTTAAAAGAAAATTAAGATGTTGTATAATCAATATGCATTTCTTCCTAGTGCTCTTGAGCAACTTTTGAAGTTCTACAGGTGTTCTTAGACTGTACATAGTCTTTATTAATAGTGACCTTCCCTTATGCATACATCTTATTTCCTTAAGATCATCTAATGTGTAAAGGTCTATTGGATACTCAATAAAGACATTGAAATTACTAATACATCTATGAAAGCTCTCCAACTCAAATTGCCACTCTTGAAAGAGACCTAAAACCTTAGTTCATTGCATAAATTAGTCTTTAAGCTACACATAAGAATTATCCATGAGGATTTTCCACTTAGGAAAGCTCACACATGTGATAAATAATTAAAATTTTCCATGGGAGTCTCTTGAAAGACTGGATAAAATAGGACTAGTCATTAGATTGAGCAAACCAATCAGAAATCCATGAAAACCATTAACTTGAAATTGACCTATGTAGATATGAGATGCATACACATTCCTTAACTTATTAAGGAAGGGTAATAAAGTTTTTGAGAATAATATTCAAACCAATGACCATGATTAGAATCTGGTTGAGTCTATTTTTCATGCCCAATAGCTAGGACCTCCACTCTCTCTCCTTTGTATGGTACCAACAAGAACCTGAGGAACAGACTGAGCTTGTAAAGAAGAGATAAAGATGTGAAAAATGGTTTTGGACTTGAATTGAAACCATTTGTCATGAATCTTTTCATATGCATCACACCTAATCTAATATTCAACCTTAGATCCCCTATTGTATGGCACAATCTATATATTCTATACAAGTATAGAATATCTCCCAAAATATTTGATTTGTCACTATTCTTCTAAGTTTCAAGTTATTATAATTCCATATTAAGATCAAATCATGAATATCATGAGTTATAAATCCCTTTAAATCAAGAAAAATATAGGATAAGAAGTGTAAAATCCACAAAGTGGCATGTGGGGCCCACTTAGTTTAGTGGAAAGGGTGTGGGTGGCTCATAAAATGACTTTATGTAGAATGGATAGGCCCCCTTTTAAGACCTTATCTCAATAAAATTAATCAAATAAGTCCATTTTTAAGGTTTTCAAAAGGTGACATAATCTCATGAAGTGGGTTTGAAGGGTTACCAATGGTTTAGGAGTGGTAATGAAGGGTTAAATGAACTTGGATGAGTATGCCATGTAAAATGACTTTAAATTCATCTTAATCTCCATATTATAGCCTCAAACATTATCACAACACCTTCATATTACCAAAATACCAATATATTATTTAAACAAGTCTAATCACTTAAGTAATTTATGTTGGCAAAAGTGTTGTCATTAATGTCAAAAGTAATGACAAAGTGTTGATATCCTTGATGAAGGATGATATCATGAAGTTACAACAAAGCTTTGATAAGTCTAGTTCTAACATGAGAGACTTAGTGTGAAGGAACAACCCTGGTAGTTTGTTGAGGTAAGTAGCATGTGATATATGTGAACATGGAAGGAATCTTGAGAGCATGGCATGAGTTCATATGACATGTTGATGATGATTTGAGATCATTACAAGAAGGTTCCAAGTGCTTTCAATATCTAAGTTTGATTGATGGTTCTAGACCTAATGTGTATAAAGACCTAGTGAGGTCCAAATAAAGGGTCAAATTGATTTTACAAGGTGTTGAGTCTAATGTGAGCATATATTGAGGTGTAATAGGGTGGGTTAAAGGTGTTGACCAAGTTTTATGTCCTAAGGAGGAAGATAAAGTAAGAAACAACATTGGAAGATTCCCTATGCATGCAAAATGAAGGTTTCCAATCTTGAGAAGTAAGTTGAGATGTTAATTGACATGTTTATAATTTTCATGGTGACCTGAGCCTTTTGAAATATTTGGGTAAGGGTCATAATAATGTTATACAATTATTTTATAGAGAAACCAAGCCCTCAACTTTATGAATAAACTTTAAGAAGGTAAGAAGGTTTTTATGCTTGCAAACACTCATAGTGGATTTATTGGAAATATGTGAATGGTTTCAGACCATAATTGATTTTTTGATCAATTTTTATGATTTTATGTTGTATAGGACTCCTCAAGGCACCTCCAAGTGGTAGTGGTGTGTTAGGGTAGTGAGAAAAAAATTAAAAAAGTGATTACTTCTAAATATTTTATTGTTATAGGAAGGGTTGACTAATACCCATAAAATTTGATGAATTTTTAATCCCAATAATTTTTATTAATACCCATGGATTTATTTTATAGAGATACGGTCTCTGTGTCAATCATTTTGGTCAATCAAATTGACCTATCGCTAATATGCTAGACAGTGAAAATAGTGAAAGAAAACCAAGTAGAGTGAAACTATTTAGGGATGATGTGTAAGTGACTAGGTATGGATTAAATGGTTTGGGTAATTTTTTTAATACCTATGCTTCATGTTTCCTTGGTTGGTAAGTTTTTTTGGTGATCATACACAGGCTAAAAGATGCTCACAAAGTGACTTGTCTATGTAAGACAACATAGTGGAACCTAGGATAATGAGAATGGTTTGTAAGAGAAAAATTTCCATTAGATAATATTATATATGTGTTGAAGTATGATTTAATTATTTTTAATGAATTATAATATATTATAAGTGATCTTACAGATGTAAGGAGTCATGTTCACCATGATTGTGTATTGAGTTAGATTGACTACTTCTATCTATGAGTGAGATGAAATGTTATTGAGTCCTTATGGATTAGATTTAAGTAATAAAATATATTATTTATATTTTTTAATAATCATATATCCTTTTTAAAATTTTTTAATTATTTAAAGTACTTTTCAATATGATATAAATTCATGATTACATGACTAGTTTTCTGAAGTCATTAGCATTCTTGAGAGACTTAGTGGAAAAGGTGTTTATTATGCATTATGTCTTGAGTAATGATGATTAAATTGAATTAATATTTTAAATATGTATTATAATACCACATTTATCTATTTTTATATTATGGTTTTTCCCATATTGTTGTGGAGAATTCAAAGTTTGTTTACTGGGTGTTGGCTATATTTGGTGGCTCTAAGTGAGCTTCTTGCAAAGAAGGTTTAGTGGTCGTAGAGGTTGAGTTAAAGACTATAATAAGATGTTTGATTAATTTTAGGCTATAAATTATCTATACATGTGATTTTATTCCATATTTTGTTGGTAAAAACTATGTTTTTACTTTAATGTTCATGACTATATTTTGGTATGCACTAGTAGTTCTGAGTGGTGAAGTTGGAGAAGAGTTATTGAGTCCTATTGGTCTATGTAATTATGTTTAATGAAAATTGAGAGATTTTTTAATACTTTAATGATATATTTTATTTTATTTGATCATATTTTCATATGTAAATTTGACTGTTAGCTTCAATTCTATGAAATAGGTTTTCTATGTAAGAAGGCCTAAAAGGTGAGAAGACCTAATTGATAGGTTCAAGGTATGAAATGGAGTTCCATGTATTATTTATCAAAATATACAATTAATAATCTAGATCAAAGCTTATAATTTGTCTATTAAATTTATATTTGTATTTTTTTAATCATTTATGGAAGCTAAAGATGGGCCAAGGAGTTCAAAGGTATTGTGTGCCTTGAAGAAGGGCTAATTCCATTATATCTCTATTAGGCCTAATTGAGTTTTAGCCTCTATGGGTTATAACTGACCTATGAAGTGTTTGGTTATAATATATAATGTATTTATTGACATTTTTTAAGTTTATTCCAATTGGGTTAAGGTTCTTATCCTAATAAGATAGGTTAGATGAAGAGTGTGGTATAAATGCAAGGCTTAATAGGCCTATTTGGACTAGTGTGTGTGTGTGTGGACTTAAGAAAAGAAAAGAAATAAATAAATAAAAGATAAAATATAGGTAATTGAGGAAAATTAGAGGGTAAATAATATTATCCATTCATATCTGATTAAGTTGGTGTAGGTGGATACATAGGTCAATTGCCTTAATGAACCTAGAAGAGGCATATTGAGTGAGTGAGCCCTAGAGGTTGTTTGAGTGAGAGTGAAGATGAAAGAGTGAAAAAAAAGGAGGTCATCATCAGTTGAAGATTAAAAAATAGGCATTTAATATGATCATATATTCAAGGTATCTTATTTAGTTCTTGGTTGCCTAGGGGTTTGGAGCCTCTTTGTAAGTTGGAGATTATAGAAGACTAGTTGGGTGGGTGTTCAACTATGTAGGCATTAGTGCTCTTTGTGAAGTGGTTGATTCACTAAATTTTTAATATTTTCATTATATGAGAGTATTCCATGTGTTTGTTTCATTGGGTTTTATCACTTAAGAGGGTTTCCCACATAATCTCTTGTGTTATCCTATGATGTGCTTGTGTGATTCTTTACTTATGCATTGATCTATTATATATGCTTCATGGAATGGAGTTTGGAATTGAATATGCATTTTTTATAAATAATTCACCCCCCTCATCTTATTATCTACTTAAAATAATTGGAATTATATTATGTCCTTTGGATGAAGCTTGATATCTTGAAGGTGATCCTAAGTATCTTGAAGTGTGATGAGAAAAAAGTTCATCTTGTTTTTAGTGATGGATAAGTTTTTGAAGATCATGGTTGAGGTCTACATAGAGGTCTACTTGATGGTATTATCAAGGTTGAAGAAGAATGAATATTTTTAAGTTAATTCTAATATCGTACATATGTTGATAGATAAAAGGACCTTGAAGACATGTGGAAAGATAGTCCTATTTGTATTAGGTCTCTATGAGACCTAATGAGGGTATGAGAGATAATAGAGATTTGTAAGTAATATTGAATGGTTTGTGGATACCTATGCATGTACAAGACTCATATAAAATGGAAACAAAGTATATGACAAGATCGAGTTCATTAAGAGAGATCTAAAAGTGTGAAATTGTTCAAGAAAATCTCCATGAAAGTTGATTGTGTCTTAACATCTTCTGACTAATAGACTAGTGTGACTTTCTTATTTAAATGGTGACCTTAGACTCGTAATATGACTAATCAAAGTGTGTGACATTTTTATAATGATAATATGTCACCTATAGATTCTTTGAGAGTAATTAGATTGATCTTAGATTTAAATATCTAGCTCAAGAGTTGAAAGGTAGTGATTTGAGGGTTTCAAGATGAGTTATAACTACAAACCCTAAAGTATGCTCTAATAAGGCAAATAAGTCCATTCATTTTCTTTGGATCTCTATGAGTTTTGGATGGATTAAGAAAAAGGTCACTTTCAAAAGTTTTTATTATTATAATGCATGTGTGATCTCAAGATGATGTGAAAGAAGCATGTTTTAGAATAGTGGAATAGATGAGTTGAAGAATGGTCTATGAAAGCAATGGTATTATTGTTAAAAATTATTGTCCTTGAGTTGTAAGGACTAAAGATGTTCTAAGAGTGATGTTTTCATGTTATATTTTCCTTGAAAGTGAGCATCAAAGTTATATAGGTGATGTTTTCCTATAGCATATGAAGATGCTAGTGATTATCATAGAGAGTTATTGTCTATGGTGTTCTGAGATTGAGGTGCCAAAGTTATGTATGCCATAAAGATAAAAATGGTCTAGAGGTGATTGATGTTTTGAGTTTCTCATTCAAAAACTTGATTTTTTGTATACAGAGTTTGAATAATGTTGCATATAGGTTAGGTTAGTATTCCTTACCATAAAGATGAAATGCTCAGTGAGAAGGAGGATGTTAGGATAATGTATCCCTTGTGATCATGTTATGTGTGCCCTAAAGGTGAGTAACACAGTCCTAAAAATGTGAATTTATCTTGTAGTTTCACAAAGTATCTAATGATCTTGAAGGAGAATATTGTGATGTTATTTAAGGTAGGTGTCATTGATTATAATAAACTCATTGATTTTAAAGTGAACTCATAAGTTAATGAAGGGATATAGTGTCAGGTTTCAACTAACATAAAGTTGTTCATAGTATTCTAAAGATGTCAAAGTGTATTAGAGGTTATTCAAATTAGATAAGGACTCTCTGACTTAGTTTGACTGCATATTGTTCAAGAGGGTACTTTGTAGAGTTTTTGAGCCTTAATAGCTTATGTTTTAAGAGTACTAGGTTGATACTATGAGGAGTTACTTTACCATGTTGTGGAGTTGTTCAAGCCTACTTGAGGTGGTCTAATTGATCCAAGAGAACAAATATAATAAATAAGGAGTTGATCCATGTTTAGTATGTCTCCATGAGACCTATTGGTAACATAATTGAAGTATGGGCCATTAAGTCTCATTATTGGTTCGTTAAGGAGACTTGTTGAATATGAATTTTTACACATGGATCATGGAGTCAGAGGCTTAAAGAGATATCCATGATGTAAGGGGGAGCATATATAAGATGTTCCAGTTTCAAGCTTAATTTATGATGGAGAAGTATTCAATAGATATGAACTCAAGATAAGGTCACAAAAGGCTGATATGATGACTTGATCAAACCAAGTCATATCTTTGACAATGCATTAAATATTCATGCACAAGAAAAGGGAGCTTGTGAGCTCTATAAGCAAATAGGTCCAAGGATCAGGTAAGTAAGAGTGAGTAAGAATCCAAAGACAAGATTTCTATTAAAAGAATAAGAAGGTACAAGTTTGGTACATGAAGAAGATGATTATGTCAAAGGACATTTGCATGAAAATTAGGTGAGTGTCTTGCACACATAAAGTATATTTTAAATCATGCATGATGTTAAGGGGAACTTAGTTGTTGTTTATTACACTTTATCATTAATGGAAAAGGGGGGAAAGGAGAAAAAGAGGTTGCCATCAATGACAAAGGGGGAGATTATTGGAAAAATTGTTGTCATTGATGTTATTGATGAAGGATGATATCATGAAGTGATAATAAGGCTTTGATAAGTCTAGTTCTAACATATCCCATATTATGAAAGTTTTGTTTGGAAACTCTTTATAAAAAAATTATAGGAATTAAAAATGCCCATTAAACATAATATATAGTAACTAAGAAAAAAATAACATACCCTAATGTGAATAAGACATATGATAAGAGTCTGCCCTAATATAATCTTGTATAATATATAGATGCATGGGATAAATATACTTGAAATAGAAATATATAATCAATGGATAATAATAATTATATGTGCCAATAGATACATAATATAAACCATAGCAATGTATGAAAAAATCATAGAATCTTATAAGTAATAACATGTATGATATAGATCATGGCACCAAACATATAGCATCACATAGTATAGTCAAGAAATGTAAACACACATAATCATGTAACAACATATAGAAAGTGAAGCCAATGAACAAAACAAAATAAGTAAAAGAAAACAAGGTATTAAATCACGCATACATGATACATAGTATACAACTACAATGTCCTTGATATAGAATATAATAAAGACACACTATGCAACACACATAAGTATAAAACTATATGATCTTATATATATATATATAAAGAAATACCAAGAAACCCATAAAAACACAAGCAATCATAGAAAACATAGATAATACAAGAATACACAAAGTGATAATCATTTAAACCACACAAGATAGACACTAAATAAATATATGTATAATAAAATATAGATCTCAATATGATAATAGAAAATACAAAAAAGATAACTTGAATCATAATTAAAATTCCCCTAGTGTAGACATGTCCCCAATGTAAGTATGCCCCCTATATAAGCATGATGAAGTTGCTAAGCAAATGGAAGTCCATAATAATATGTAAACTTTTATATCTTTCATTTAACTATATGGACTAAAATTTGGTATTAGACACTTAGGAATGTCAATCTTGACTTACCTTCACCTTAAATGAATTGTGAATACATATATGGCTCTTGCACACCCTTCTCTTCTATCCACATGATTTATATCGGTATGACCTTCCTAATTTTTTATTAGTCACCTACATGGATTCCTTAGTCTATACCTAACCTATTAAATATATACTTATACTATGTTAATATCATAATATCATTATCCATGTATTTCAAAAAAAATCTATAAAATTAAATGCATGTGTAATTATTTAGGTGCCCAAATATGATGAACTCATCTTTGTGCCAAGAAACTATCACTTTTCAAATTCAAATCATATTTGAGGGTTGACCTATACATTTTGTATGTTGGTGTCATGATAAAGTACGCAAAGAGTCATATATAGATACACAATAGGTCTAATACTACTAGATAATATATTGTTGTCAAGAAAACCTATTATAACACTTTCACATTGAAAGGGACTTCCCTGAATTTCCTAATTTAGTAATAATCACAAAGAGAAAGTGTTTTAACTTATTTTGGGAATAATGGATTTTTATTCTTCTTTTAGTTAAGGGCCTGGATTAATAAAATAGTATAGAATATAGCAATAAATACAATCCTAATTTGTGAAACTATTTATCTTTTTTCACCTTTCTAAAAATAGAAATAAATAAGAAGAAATATGACTTAGCCAGAAAATAGACTGAGATAGCTGATATAGAGGTTAAAAATGGATGTGTAGGACTTAGAAGGTATTTTAAACCTAAATATAGCCTTTGTTAGGTGAAAGGATAGGAACACTAAAAAGGGAATGCTTTGGTGTCCATCAATATTATCTATTCCTACCGCTATTATCCAAACTGATCATAAAGACTTGAAACTTTCTGGGTAGTTATGTTATGCCTATGAAAATTGAGTGCTAGTTGTTGATAGAACTCACTATGGATTTGATTTTATCTTCAATCCCTAACCCTCCATCATGCTTAATAAAATAACATTTTGAGTCACTTAAGAAGAGGGGGTTAGTGTGAAAGATGTACTAAATATGCAATCCACACCCCTTGTGTGGGCACACTACCTATTTACCAATACTCCAAAGAGGTATCAAGTCATATGTAGGTCTCCCACCTAGTGTGCTTTGTGCAATAGTGTGATATGGATGAAAATTCCAAATTAATAGTGTTTGAGGTAGCTAAGAACTGGTATGAGGATTTGATTGGGTTTGTAGTTGTGTTGGGTGACTGTGTGTAAAGAATAAGGAATTTTTCCTTATTTATTTATTTTTATTCTTTCTTGATTTGTAAGTTTGGTCACCTCCTTTGTAAATAATTTTTGTGTGGGATTTTATAGGGAATAATTAGTCATGGGTGAGATGTATTCATGTTAGGCCAATCTAATTAAAGATAAGGACAAGATGAAAATAACCATTAGGGCTCAAAGTGAAAATAATCAAGACCACCAAAAATGAGATACTTATCTATGTGGCACTATATTCCAAATGGGGCATTCCTATCCTATAGGATCAAGACATGAAGGAATAGGATTAACAAAAGGAATACTATCTGGCTAAGGTGGAATGACTATTTAGAAGGTTTTAGATGACTAGAAATGAGAAAAAATGTGTCTATAAGGGTTACAAGAGCATGCCAAAATGACCTATGGATGAGTTGTTTAAATCCACACTCAAACTACCAATTTGGACATTTTATATGACTATATTTACCCCCCTTTATTCTAGTGATGTAGCAAAGTGAAATACTAGGATATATGAAAAAATAAAAAGTATACCTAAACTTACCTGCAAGGGTAAAGCCCATGAAGATGTGTGATTATGAGTGTGCATAGAGAGAGAACAATGTGAAGCATAAATCTACAAGAGAAAAAAAGGATTAGATCAATTCTTACTAGACACACTATGTTTAAAATAAGAATGTACAAAGGCTAGGTAAAAGAGAGAGGAAGATAAAGGAATGAATACACCTCACTAGGTACGTGAACCACTACAAAACATTTTGTGATGTTGAGTGATGTTATTTATGTGCTATACCAAGAGTAATATCATGAATGGAGCTGAGTGCTCAATTCCCTAAGGGTTGCTCAAGAATACAAAGGGTGACTCAATAATATAAAGGCTAGCCCTTTGACTTCATCATCACCAACTATGTAGTGAATCTATGTGATCATGAATGTGTTAATAGATGTTTGGATTGTGTGTCCAATCCTTTTGAGTAGGTGGCTCAAGAATACAAAGGTTGGCTAGTCTTTTAGCTCCATCATTGCCCACTAAGTGTGAACTATGAACTAATACTGATATGAATGTGTGTCATATGAGATGGATCATGAATCCCATGAATGCTCTATAATATAACAATGTGGCATGGATAACTAAATGTGTATTAAGAACTAGGCCAATCTTACCCACTTTGAAATGTGGAGATTAGGCTTGTCTAGAAGCCACTCTGAAACTAAGAATTAGGCTTATTTGAAAGTCACTCCAAAATGATTCCAACCACCTATAGATGGAATAAGTCACACAACTACTGAGAACACATGGGTAATACAATGGACTAGAAAGAAAATAAGACAAATGTGCCACACACATTGCCCCCAATCACTAGTGTTTGTAACATGGATTGTGATCTAGAAGTTGTGTCAACTACCTAATCTAGAACTGGAAGTAATAGACATCATGTTGTGCATGATGCCCCTTATATCTAGATATATAAGTAAAACTATATTAACACTACCCAACCTAAACTAGAATATAGCTAACAAAACTATAATTTACCTCACCTTTCTATCTATTTTTGAAAATTATGGGTTTTTGGCTATTTGGATAGGAATGTTGTAAAGTGGACACTTTGCTATAAGGCACTATAGTCTAAAATGGGGTGCTCTTATCCTTTACTATTTATAATGGTTTTTTTGTGTTCATCCCCATTTTTTTGGTCTATTCTATGTGTTTTAAATTTTGATTGCTATTTTGAGTGTTCTAAAAACTAATTTTGACTAGTAGAGGGCTTTAATATCTATAATAAAACCCCTATTCATTGCCCTTTATTTTAAGGGGAGGAAAAAAAACCCTATAATTATTTCCCTTAGAATAAATAACCTTTCAAGTGTGTTATTATATGAAATACATGATATAGTAATGATAATCTAAAAGATGTCTCAAGATATATCATAGTTGGTATTGAAGATTGTTAGATCAACAGGGGTATGCCTAGATAGATGTAACAATGTAATGGTATGTGAAATATACTAAAATAAAAAATATAAATCTAGTTAGTTGTCAAGGAGGGATAGAGCATGATGTCCATCATGGCATACAATAAGCAAAGATAATGCATGTTGTGGATCATGGCATTACAAACAGCTGAGAAGAAAGCAAGCAAAACAAACATGTAGGGCAAGAAGCATACAAAAGAGGCCAGGCAAACAAGGGACATGGGGACATGTCACTCAAACTTATAAAGAAAGCATACAAGTCATGTTTAAATTCCCCATATACACATATAATTACAAACAAGAAACATTGACATGAGTGCAATAAGCACATACAAGAGCACAGGCAAAGGACATTGGAAAATTTCTTAGCCCTAGTTTTCTAACATTCATATTTAGGATTTCCCTAGTTTTTTTAAGAATGATCCACTATCATAAGCAACCTATTACTAGACTATATTCTATATTTTCCATTTCTATATAATTTCGGTAACTTTCAAAAATTATAGGTTACCTTAGGCATCTACCTTTGCTAATAGTTTCTTATGATCCTAAATAGATAATTTTCAAATAGAAACATCTCCCTTAGATTAGCCTAAGAATTTTCCTATGTTGGTGATGAGGCTATAAATATAAATCATAGGAATATGAGAAGAATAAGTAGATCCACAATAATAATTTAGGAAAGATCAGCATACTATATAAATATGGTTGAGCTACTTTGAGGGAACAACCTCCATAATAATGCAATAATATCATAATTTATAATATCTTATTCAAAGATTAACCACTACCTCTTATATATACTCTACTTAGGTCATGTTTATTCCATAGTCCAACCCTACTAAAAATATAAGAATAATAGATAAATGTGAAAATAAAATTTGAAAGGTTATGTAAGCAACAAGTCAGCCACACATATCCCTATAAATGTTATAAGTTAAGGGTGTATCATGTCCTCTTTCAAAACATTATTTTCCTCCACATTAAAAAATTATGGATGTTACTATAAAAAATATTCATCTTCCCATGTTGCATCTTCAAGATTCAAATTATTCCACTCAATCAAGTACCCCTTAATTTCCCTTATTATCATCCTTTTGGTGTATGTTTACACGATCCCCTTAGGTTCTAGAATGACTCGCCTTTCTTCATATAGTTCTAGTAACTCATTTTGGGAATAATGTTTTTTTCAAATTACCTTATTTAAGAAAGATAAATGAAATATAGGATGTATGTTAGTGGATTGGGGTAGGTCTAACTTGTATACAACATTGCCAATTTTGTGAAGGGTATTATAAGGGTCATAATACTTAGGATAAAGTTTTTTATACTTTTTTGTTGCTTTAGATACATCCAGTTGGATACAAGTGAAAAAAAACCCAATCACCCATGTCAAAATCCATTTCACTAAGGTGTTGATATTCTTATTGATTCATTTTAATATGTGACATTTCTAAATTCTCTCTCAGACTAGCTAGTATCTCTTTTTGATGTTGAACGTGGTCTTCCATAGCTTGAACCTTGGGATAAACCTATAAGAATTAAGTGATACATGGGGTATGATAACTAAAAATTTCCAAAAATGGATACATTTTGGAAGAGGAATGGAAGGAAGTGTTATGCCACCATTATGCTAATGAACCCATTGTTCTTATTTATTTTATTCAAAACAATAGAGATATCCTTATAAAAAAAATTTGACCAATTTTGTTTGACCATTATATTGAGGATGATATGATGAGATATGATCTAAATGAGTTCCCAAAATATATAGTAAATCAATCCAAAAATTACTGTAAAATATGGGATCACAATCACTTACAATGATCTTAGGAGTACCATGCATCTTTTGAATTATATATTAAAAAAAAAAAATTATTATACTAATTACAAATGGTTATGATAAGGAAAAAAATGAACATATTTTTTAGCCTATCCATAATTACCATGATGAAATTTTTCCTTTTAGATCTCAGTAACCTAGTAATGAAATCCATGAAGACCTCCTCCCACATCTAGCTAGAAATGGATAAAGGTTGCAGAAGACTAGGTGTCTTAATTATTTCACCCTTATTCAATTGACACACCATGTATTCAACCACAAATTTTTATATATCCCCCTTGGGTCATTCCTAAAATTAATCCTAATTTATTATGTAATAGGTTTTCAAAAATCATGAATGTTGCTATTAGATATGCATGAAGCTACTTAAAGATCTTTTGCTTGATGATAAAATTCTTTAATAGTTATAATTGATATTTATACCATTATGCATTTCCTTTATAATAAGATTTTGTATAGACCTCATAATTGTGATGTATATTTTGAATTAGAACATGTATATCCTTATCATTCTATTATATTGATTACACATCTTCCAACCAATCTACCTACCAAATGGTCATTATACACAACAATGCCTCAATAGATTCATCCCACAACATTATCTTATTCTTTATTATAAATTATATCAAATTCATCCCATCATTTTAGTCACCCATTTTTGTTTTTCCTTTTATGAAAATCATTTTTCCAAAAAAATATTATATATTATCATGATTAATCTTTACCTTAAAGTGTTTACCCATCAAATAAGGTCTTCATTGCTTGACTACATAAAGAATAGATAACATCTCTTTCTCATAGATTAGATTTAGCCTATTTTTACCTTTGATATGATGACTCTAAATGCAGTGGGTCTCCATTCCTATCTAAGTATTATCCCATGGCATAACTTTAGGCATAGTATTTAATAATACAAGTTTTAGAAAAATTAGGGTTAGCCAAAACCAGATTGGTGCACATATCTTCCTTCAACATCTCAAAAGCATTAGCAAATGTGTCATTCTAATGTAAAGAGTTTTTCTTAAACAAGGCTATGAGTGGTGTCACTATGTTTCCATTAATTTTCATAATTATTTTATAGTAACCTATGAGCCCCAAAAAACCCTTAAGATTCTTAATGGTTTTTGGTATTTGTTATTTCATCATAGCTTTAATCTTATGAGGGTTAAATTTGGATCATTCACATGAAACAATATCATAAGTACTCAACCTCTTGGAATCCAAAATTACATTTTAAATGTGTTTCATAAAGATGTTTTTGTTCTAAAACTAATAGTACCTATTTCACATGCTACATATGTTCTTCCCAAGGTTTGTCATATATTAGAATGTCATCAAAAAATACCAACAAAATTTCCTCAAAAAGGCATTAAAACATAGTTCAACAAAATTTTAAATGTAGACGGTGCATTTTTGAGACCAAATTGCATGACCATAAACTCATAATGGCATACATGAGTTATGAAATATGTTTAAGGGATATCTTCATCTCTAGTCTAATTTTTATGGTACCTAAAATGAAGATATAATTTTGTAAAATAAATTACACCATCTAATTCATCAATCAAATAATAAATTACTATAATAGGGAACTTATCTTTGATGTTGTACTTGTTAAATTATATATATTCTAATCACTTACACATCATGACCACTAAGGATGAATATTCACTAAGGATATGTCTAATAATAGCTACCTCCAGTATCTCATGTACTATATTTTTAATTTCACTCTTATGGGGGCATATGGATACCTATATGGTTGGATGTTTGGTGGTCAAATACCCAAAATAAAGTGAATTTCATGATCGTATACTTTAATTGGTGGTAGTCCTTTCGGTATGGTGCTAAAAATAGTTGGGTGGTCATTAATAATCATCTATAGATCAGGATGTGGAGACACCTTTTTTAGTTGAAATTATATAGAAAAAAATCATGTTACAAATCCTTCAGCCCCTTTTTTGAGATTCATCATCATTTTTTGTGAACTAACCAATTATGGATATTTTTCCCATAATCCACGTAGTTCAAATGTCCTACCTTTAAAATGAAAGTGCATGAATAGTTATTATAAATTAATTTCTATTGTGCCTAAGGCTGTAATCCATTTTACTCCAAAAATAATGTTTACCCTACCCATGGGAATATAAAACATAGGATAATCAAGCTTGTAGTCTCCCATAACAAGCTTAATACTATGGCATTTCCTAGATCAATTTATTTTACCACCATCTAAAAACATGAACTAAAATTCTAGAGATGGGTAGATGAAATAATTTAAATGAGTGGCCAACTTACTCTCGATGAAGTTATGTTTACTCCCTAATTCAATCAACATTGTTACTTTTGTTTCTGTAGGAGTCCCACAACCTTAAGGGTCTAAGTCTAATAATACCCAAAATTACATGATGGGAGATAGTAGGGTGGGGATTTTTAGATTCCTCCTATGTCTCTTCCTCACCTTCACCTGAGGTTGCATCATATTCTTCATCTTAATTGGCTTCTTTAATGTAGAATAACTTCTCAACACATTTATGTCCTTTTCTAAACTTTTCATCACAACCAAAACATAACCCTTTTATATGATTCTCTTCAATTTGTTGAGGGGTCAGTCCTGTAGGCTAAGGAAATGATTGTGTTGTGAAATTATTTTCTTAACCAATAGTGAAATTCCTTTTGTATACACCCTAAATTGGTCAAGTAACCACACATATCATTTATTTTCATATTCCTTTCACAAGAGACTCTGACTAGAGAATATGAGTTTTGTTCACATTTTGACATGTCTTTCATTTTATCTATTTGGGTCTTGTTCTAAACTTGAGTCATATTTTTACCCATTCCTAGTCACCTTAAGCCTTTCAAACAACCATTCCACCTCAGCTAGGTTAGGTTTCCCATTCTCATTATATCCCCCCTAGTCCCTAGCCTATATGACATGATCACTAGGATTGTAATACAACATTGAAACCCAGGGTGTCTAATTTCTAATGCTCCTATCCAAAGTCAAATTGAGTTCTAACTGTTAGTTTCTTTCATAAGATGAGTCTTACCCCTTTTCTTTTCTTTATTTATAATTTTTCCAATGTTGTCCAAATGTAAATAAATCTCCCAAATTCAAAATAATTATTCTCCTATATAAAGGACTACATATGGAATTTTATATATAGCACTTACTACTTTGGCACATTAGACATAATAAAAATTAGTCAATAGTATAACTCAACTTTTCTGCATCGCACATAGACTTACATGCTTAATCAAGGAAGGGCCTAGGTGAAATTCATTCTTGCATCTATCATGTTCATTTATTAAGAATGTTCCCTAAGGAAGAACTACATTTTATTTGAGACCCTAGCTTGAGGGTTAATATAGGTAGCGATCAAAACAATAGGGGTTCTAGATCATGCGATCATTCTTCCCCTAACCTAATTTTCCCCCTTTTGATTTTGATACATTTGTTTTTTACATGTGTATAGATGTATATAGGTATTGAAGACTAAAATGAATGTATAGCAAGCTCTGTTAACTTCTAGCCCCTAAAATTTGGTACACAGGCTAACACTGACCTGATAAATAAAACCTAAAAAGCTTAGATTTCGAGGACAATAGTGTTAGGGAGAGACTATAGCATTAGACACCAGGGTGTCTTATTTTGATGCTCCTATCTAATTAGAAAAAAAATATAGGTTTATATTCTTTATAGTGTCTCAGTCCTTCTTTTCAATTATCATCTCTAGAATCATTCATTTCAACTTGATTTAAAATAAGTTTATTATTCTTCCTCTTGAAAACTTACCTATTTAAAATCTATATTTTTCCCCATTAAACTATTTTTTTCCTAATATTATAGACCCTTATTATTTAGGATCTAAACACTAGATTCCCAAAACTAATAAAACATTTTGGTGAACCTGACTTACTTCAAACAAACCTAAAATCCTAGATACACTTAGGGTTTTTCCTTCATATTTTAATGCAAAAATTTAATCTCAAAATTCTAATTTTTTTTAATCAATTTTTGTGAATTATTCTTATCAAAAAATTATTTTTATAATTTAAAATTATTTCATAATTTTCAAAAATTCTAAAACCCTAGATTTCAAAACTAGGTCCTTAAACTTCAAGCCTTCCTTTGATATACGTATTGAAGACTAAAATGAATGTATAGCAAGCTCTGTTAACTTTTAGCCCCTAAAATTTGGTACATAGGCTAACACTGACCTGATAAATAAAACTTAGAAAGCTTAGATTTTGAGGACAATAGTGTTAGGGAGAGACTATAGCATTAGACACCAGGGTGTCTTATTTTGATGCTCCTATCTAATTAGAAAAAAAATATAGGTTTATATTCTTTATAGTGTCTCAGTCCTTTTCAATTATCATCTCTAGAATCATTCATTTCAGCTTGATTTAAAATAAGTTTATTATTCTTCCTCTTGAAAACTTACCTATTTAAAATCTATATTTTTCCCCATTAAACTATTTTTTTCCTAATATTATAGACCCTTATTATTTAGGATCTAAACACTAGATTCCCAAAACTAATAAAACATTTTGGTAAACCTGACTTACTTCAAACAAACCTAAAATCCTAGATACACTTAGGGTTTTTCCTTCATATTTTAGTGCAAAAATTTAATCTCAAAATTCTAATTTTTTTTAATCAATTTTTGTGAATTATTCTTATCAAAAAATTATTTTTATAATTTAAAATTATTTCATAATTTTCAAAAATTCTAAAACCCTAGATTTCAAAACTAGGTCCTTAAACTTCAAGCCTTCCTTTCAAATTTTAGAAAACCATTTTGGAATTTTTACAAATTGATTACTTTGTCAGAAATAATTTCAAACTTTCAAAATTAGTAGTTTTCTTATCCAAAAATTTAAATTCCAAAATTTGATTTTTGCATAAATTTTTCTGCATTGTTCCTATTCAAAATTATTTTTAGAATTTAAAATTATTTCATAATTTTCCAAAAATCTAAAACCCTAGGTAAAAACCCTATATTTCTAAACTAGGTCCTCAAACCTCAAGTTTTTCACCCTCACAATTTTTAGAAACGTAATTTTTTTAAAAAAAAATTATATTATCAAAAGTAATTTCAAAATTTTAATGATAGTAGTTCTTTGTGCATTTATTTGCTTCATTGTACTTTTCAAATTTCTCTTTGGTGAAAGAAATAAAATGGCCACAAAGACAATTCTTTCCTCTCATCCCATAGATAAATTTCTAAAATTTTCTTATAATTATGATAATGATTAGACAAATTTGAAAAATTATACATTAGCTAAGAATGTAGAAAATGATTTCATTTACAATGAATATAATGACTATTCTTGTAATGAAGGATATGATTATATACATAATGATGAGGGTGAAGCACAAATAGATGAATATTTTTCTCTAAAGCCTTTTCTTTTATTCCTTCTTCTAAAGAAAATAATATTGATAAATGGGAAAGATAATTCTCACCTCAATATCCTATGCACAATGCACCAAAGGAATAAATTATTCATGCATTTCCAAGTGAACATATTATTGGTGATAATTTTCTTCTATGTGGACCTCTCTCTCTCTCTCTCTCTCTCTATATATATATATATATATATATATATATATATATATATGTATATATATATATATATAGACACACACACACACACACAGATGTATAGATATATATTAGCTAAAGCTTCACACAATCCAAAATCATTTGGTTATATTTGATTAATATATTTTTTTCTCTAAAATAAATATTCACACAACTATACATGAGTCAAAATCATAAGCCACTTACAATTAAATTTGTTCGATCCCCCCCCCAAAAAAAAATGAAAAATGAAAAATAATAATAATAATAATAAATGAATATTTCTCATGATTGCATATTCTTATAGATTACTTCCCATATTTATAAAATTAATTAAGTAGTCTCATGGTGGGGGTTACCTTATCTATAATTTTATGTAGAGAGGTCCCAAACATCATCACAAGTTCAAAAATGGATTACAAAATATTTCCATCTTAAAATAAGGAGCATTTACTATTTGATTCTATTGCATTATTAACACTACTAGATAAAGGTTTAATCACACTACCTTATACTCATCAACAAGCCATATCTCTTACATAGACACCCACATTGGCCCTTTTGTAACTATCATCATATACATGGACATAGAGATAATCATTGTTATGGACTTAGGGATTACATTACTAGATGTGTTGATAATGGCATCATAGCATTCACATAGGGGGCATTAAGATCTCCTCCATCATAGAACCCTAGACCTCATTCCTCCATGTCTAAGTCATCCCAAGACATTCCTTTATAGGAATCATCTATCACTTATCATGAGTGCAATGTAAGTTTTAGGATAGAATCTCATAGGAGATATCCTATTCTACCACCTCAAAAGATTTGGAAATTAGTACAGTGAGAAAAACCTACATATAGCATCACAGTCTGAGGAATACATAGTGTAGTTCCATATACATATCTAGTAGAGTCACAAAGACCATAGTAGAGTCCTAATCAAAAGAAATATTCACTACGAGAAGATTTTTAGGTTCCTATCTCACATAGCAATCCACTAAGATTAAGATTAAATGACCCCACAACACAAAGTATTGATAATGAGAAATATTCACTATGGGAAGATTTTTTAGGTCTTATCTCACATAATAACCCATTATGATTAATATTAAATGAACCCTCATCATAGGTTTCAACTCCATCTCAATATATTGCTCAGTCATACACATCACAGTAGAGGCCACATGTTATTTGGTTATAGATAGATGAGCCTTCTTCATAGCACATAGTTTCAGTTGCATGACCAATAAAATTAAATTTTGTAGAATATTCACACATAGATATAGTTAACACACAACATATAGTATCAGATATAGATCACATTCCTACATAGCATGAGTAGTATTAGAATTTTTTTAGTTGGTTGGCAAGGTTGAGATAGTGATACAACATAAAATAATATAATGTACAGTCATACCAGTTTTAGTTCATAAGCTTCACTTAGCATGACAATGATGGAGCTAAAGGCCTAGTTAACCTTTGTATTATTGATCCACTCTTGAGGAGGTAATATGCACATAGTGCTATCTTACATCCCACTTACTAACAACTAACATTCCAAATTCCCAATAACTATCCATAACCAAAACTAACCCATCAAAGTCTAAATCTTATCAAATCAACTTATCTAAATCTAGACCTTACCAATATCTTAATTTTTCCAATTCAAAACCAATTCACTCTACCAAATCAATTTTATAAATTACAAAACTACCAAGTTTTTGCTTACATATAATCACAAATCAAACCTAAATAACACATCCAAACATATCA
This sequence comes from Torreya grandis, assembly GCA_037957365.1. Lineage (NCBI taxonomy): Eukaryota > Viridiplantae > Streptophyta > Pinopsida > Cupressales > Taxaceae > Torreya > Torreya grandis. The sequence goes on along the minus strand of JARHVA010002776.1, from coordinate 1,965,076 downwards.
TGAATAATCAAATCACATCCCAAATGTTATCTTACCAAACATATCAAAATAATCAAACCACATATCCCAAGTACTTTTTTACCAAGCATATGAGAATTTAAAATCAATACCAAATCAAATACTTCTAGTCAACAAATTATACTAAATTTAACAATATATCTTAAATCCCTTAACACAGTATGCATGAGTCAAAACCAAAAATAGTATCCATATATATATAACAAAATTTTCAAGTACATATACATTATATCAAATACAATCAATCATGAATGGGTGTCATGCCCTTGCTCTCAATCTCACTCTCTCCTCCAGTACTAGTCCCATAATCTACTCTCATGCTCAACATCCCTGTACCTCCTCAAGCTCTTGAATGACTCTTATGTTGACTATCTCACTCTATTAACCAAACATGCTCCTCATGAAAGTTTGCATACCACCTCTAAAAATTCATGTCCTCATCCATAATCTATGTACTCACTAATCCATAATCAGGAGGAGGCATCATATGCCTATCTCACTCATAGCTCATCTCTCTCTCTCTCTCACTACCTTAACATATGTATTTATAGCTATATCAACCCTATAGAATAAATGAGAATAAACACCAATTGTAACTATCACTCACTCTATCAAACCATCCTCCATAGCATCATCAAGAATATGTTGTGTGAGCTCACAAAGTGTAGACTCAATGATGGTCTCCCAAAACCCATCATCTTTACCTCCTACCCCAACCTATGCTTCAACCTAAGCACCTTCTACTCCACCTACACAAAAAAAGTACAACACTATGTTAGACATATATTTTCAAAACATGTGCAAATTCAAACTTGTACACAACTCAAATATAATTGATACTTACATCCCATCATCTAGATTAGATCTAGGTCTTCATACTCAAGGGCATCCCCTCCACCAGTAGGATTTAATAGATTTGATTGATGCCTCATCCACCACTCTCCAAATGGCGATGGAGGTGCCCACCTCTCCCTTGGTAATATTACTAGTCGCATAACTACTATGTGCTCATAAGCCTAGCAATGCAATAAAGTAGTTACACTCAAACCCCCATTGAAGGCTTCTTGAGTAAATCATTATAGATCCTTGTATAAGTGGGAAAGCATAGTCCTACTTCATAAAAAATAGTGCCATACACCTCTACATTGTGTATAATCCTATATATAATCAATACACCACTCCCATCCATTACAACTAAAGAAGCCAACAACACTACCAACCTCTTTCATATATATGGAACACTCGACCAAAAAATAATGAACAATAGTATATCACTATCACTATATTTCCTATACATTCATGAAGGTACACTACAAAAATACAAGGATGCATGATCAATGGCATATGTACCCATATTATTCTATAAAGTCACATGTCATCCACTAACTAGAAAATGAAAAATATGATACACATCCTCTAGAGTAATAGTCATCTCTATAGTAAGAAGCTAGAAAGTATAGATGTATACATTCCACCTATCACAAAAGGTGATAATCAAATGCCTATCCCACTACATAGTGCCTAAGTCACACACCTGACCCAGCCCTACCCTATCCATCATAGCCCTCTCATTAGCTGACAAAGGCAACAATCTTAGAGTCTCCATCACCTAGCCTCTACGAAACTCCCTCATATATACCTTTCCCTAAAAAAGACCCAAAAATAGCATATATATCAGTCAACCATGCTAAACTAGTAACTAAGTAAAATGATAACAACTAAACTAAACATCAACCCAAAAAATGCTAGCCTCTAGGAAAACTACACTGAGTACAAGATAGTAGTACTAGGCAGGAATGTTTTAACCTAGATAGTAGTATTAGAGCCTAGATATTATCATTGGAAGAAGGATAGGAGCATTGAACCTATTAAAAAATTTGTAAAAAAATTCAAAATAGCTCAAAATCATCAAAAATAGGCTTCTAAACAAGCCTAAATCACATGTTTTAGCTACTTACCAGGGTAACCTCCCTACCAACATAAATTTGGGCTACCAATTGCTAAAACTAGGTCATAATAGGTGCTCATCTCCTTGGAATATCTCCTACTCTAGATCTTCAAATCTAAAACTAGTCAATGCAAAAAAGAATCAAGAATCAGTCCAAATTTTCCTATATTAAATGACTTTTCATTCAAAGCAAAATACCATTTTGCCCATAACTTGAACCCCATAGCTCTATTTTACAAACAATTTTATTCCACAAAACCATCATGATAATACCTTGATATATAGCAAATCTTGATCAATTATTACATCATTTGCCTAGTATGGAGCACATGCATCTCTATACCTATTTTGTACCTAGATACATATAACTTAGTCCTCACCAATAATAAACTTTCAAAATTTTATACAACTTGGTCATCACTAATAAAAGCTCATTCAACTTTTAAATAACTTAGTCTAAATAATCAATCAACCTCTCAAATCAATCCAAACTATACCAACCTTGTTCCTAGCATTACGCCACTAGTCATCACTTTTGGCTCAACCTCCTATATTACAAATTTTGTCCCTCTCCCCAAAAGGTGGGCATCATTCTTACTATTATTATTTCTACACTTACCTAGCACACCTATCCACTCTCATAATTAGATACACCATGGTTCTTATACCTCCAATAGTCATAATTATTAGATTTAGCTCAAATTAGTCAAGATATATAGTGATTTAGATTACATGGATCATTAAACATTACTCAAGACATACCTTCAGTTTATAGTTACATAGATTACTCAAATATACATTGGTTCAGATCATATGGATTCATAGTGACTTTGATATAGATTCAAACTAGATATCATATTTGGACGTATGTACATCACTACATGTCTCACACATATAGCTTCATACAACATGACATAGTATAGACCAAATAATAGATTATAAGCATGATGCAAAGTACATTGTTTTGATCTCTAGTTTTTCACATGAGACATGACATGATAGCTCATTTTACATGTGGTTATACAGACTATTAGACCATATAAATGCATCACTCACATATTAGATTTGGGGGCATGGTAAAGATGTTCATGTTCTTCATCATCTAAGATTATATAGATTAGAATGGCAAGACATACCATTTTATTCTTAAAAATTTACCAGAGTTTTTAGATTACACCTAGGAATACCTAGGTTATCACCAAGTTGGACTGTATGATCATCTATAGTGGTTGGTCCATAGCATCACCTAGACCTAGTAGTTTGTGTAAGACAGAGGGAAGACATTAGTTTTAGACCTTTGAGCACTTCTCAGTTCTATTTTAGATTATTTAGAGTGGGGTAATGATATATATTTCTCTTCATAACATATAGTTTCTATACACACATTTTAGATTACATGATTTCATGTGGGATAGTGGACAGACATTGGTTTTGGGCCTCTAAGCATTTCTCATTTCTAGTTAGATTTAGTATAAGGGGAATCCATTTTAGGGATTATTTATTTCTCTAGGTACTATTTAGATTCAATATAAGGGACATTTATTTCAAGGACTCCTTATTTCTCCAAGAACTATTCAATTCTCCATCTAAGTCCTTGGCTAGGAAGTTGGACCCTTTTTTAGCACACTTATCTTCATGTAGGTAAGTTTGGGTACGCACCTTATTTTCTTTCTTTTACTCTAATACTTCATTTCATTTCATCACTATATTAAAAGGGGGAAAAATGTATACACCCTAAATTGGTCAATAAACCACACATATCATGTCTTTTCACAATCCTTTCATATGAGACTGACTAGAGAATATGAGTTTTGTTCGCATTTTACCATGTCTTTTGTTTTATCCATTTGGGTCTTGTTTTAAGCTTGAGTAATTTTTGTACCCATTCCAAGTCACCCTGAGCCTTTAAAATGGCCAATCCACCTCAACTAGGTTTGGTTTCCCATGTTCATTCCATCCCCCTTAGTCCCTAACCTATAGGATAGGAGCACTAAAATTGGACTACAGTGCTAAAACCCAAGGTGTCTAGTTTTCAGTGCTCCTATCTAAAGTCAAATTGAGCTCTAATGGTCAATTTCTTCCACAAAATGAGTCTTACCCTCTTTCTTTACTTCATTCATAATTTTTCCATTTTTTTCCAAATTCAAATAAAGCTCCAAAATTTAAAATAATGAGTCTCCTATATAGAGGACTACACAAGGCATTTTATATCTAGCACTTACTACTTTGGCACATTAGACATAATAAAAATCAGTCAATAGTATAGCTCAATTTTTCAGCATCACACATAGACTTGCATGCTTAATCAAATAAAGGCCTAAGTGAAAGTCATTTTGCATCTATCATGTGTGTTGATTATGCACATTCCCTAAGGGAGAAATACATTTGATCTGAGACCCTAGGTTGAGGGTTAATGTAGGTAATAATCAAAATAGTAGGCATGTGATCATTCTTCCCCTAACCTAGTTTTTCCCCCTTTTGCTTTTGATGTATTTATTTTTTGCATGTGTGTAGATGGATATAGGTATTGAATACTAAAATGAAGCTACGGTGAGTTATGTTAACTTCTAACCCCTAAAATTTTGTACATAGGCTCACACTGACCTGGTGAACAACACCTAGAAAGCTTAGATCTTGAGAACAATATCACTAGGGAGGGACTATATCATTGGACACTAGGGTGTCCTATTTCATCACTCCTATCCAATTAAAAAACAAAATCTAGGTTTATATTCTTGATAGTGTCTCAGTGCTAATTTTCAATTACTAGCTCTGGAATCATTCATTTTAGCCCAATTTAAGATAAATTTATTATTCTTCCTCTTGTTAAATTACTTATTTAAAATCTATATTTTTCCCCATCAAACTAGATTTTTCCTATTATTCTAGACCCTTATTATTTAGTATCTAAACACTAGATTCCCAAAAATAATAAAACGCCTTTTTTCACTATATCTCTTTCCTCTATCTTACATGCTAAATATATGGATTCATATACTTAATTTGGATTAAACATGAAAACATAAATTTAGAAGTTATCCTTGAGCCCACCCAAGAGTAGGTCACTCATGTTATCCTAATTTATGTCATCCATGCATAAAGATATATTCTATAATTCTTGAATATAATCTTTGGCATGCATTATTTTCTACAACTTTTTTAATCAATTAAAGTAGTTTTTTGAGGTGTTTTTACTATGCCTCATATGAAACTCATCATTAAATACCAACTTGATAATAAGAAGGCCCTTATTTTTATTTTGAGCATATAACAATTTATACCAAGTGAATTACTCAGGTTCTAGATAAAGAGATTCCATGACCACATTTTTTATACATGGGGAATGATGTAGATCAAATAAATTCTTTATGTTATTGATCTAAGTGAGTGGATCCTTTATATCTAATTTATGCACTTTCACTTTTGGCATCATGTTCTTCAAATTGGTATTGGATTTTTTTAGTTTATAGAACCTGAATGGAAATATGGAGGATTATTTGGTTGATAAATGAACCTCAATAGTTGTTGATTTCCACTGATAAATGATAATTAAGAATTCACATCATCAATGTCTCATTTTTCTACATTGAGATCATATTTATTTAACATCTTTTACATATCTAATTGAAGTTTGTGGACTATCCCAAAAATTAGAGGATCTGATGTTTTGGATTCCTTGTCATCCTTGTAAGTAATTTTTGTATTTTATTTCTCTTTCTTGTGGTTATATGTGTTTGAAATATCCATGCTCAAACCCTAGGGTTAATGGTTTTGGGCTAAAATGAATTTCCAAGGGATTATATTGTTATGATCATCTCACTGAGATGAGTCTTATTTAACCCTAAAAATATAGATTGGGGTTATTTAAGGTTAAAGGGGATAGAGATAGCCTAAGTTAAAAGAGTGATAAACTATCTCTATAGTATTCCAATTAATGTTAAATTGAGATATAACATATGTTAAATTCATCAAACTAAGATATGATAAAATTAGTAAGTAAAACTATGCTATATATGGAAATAAAAAATAAATAAAGTACTTAGTTGGTTTTGATGCTAACATAATTTTATATCTAAAACAAGAAGGAATTATACTAGAAGATGATTCTATAATAGTCACCAAATTTTGGATTGAGTGTTTCTAGAGCCTCAGACACTAGCGTCAGCCTAGGATGGTTATATCGATGCTACTATTTAAACCTAACATAGGTGTCTTATATAAAATACTTTATATAAAAGGATGTGAGCACCTAGATGCTTTTGGGTTTGTTTTTTCCTTCACTCTAGTGTATTCAGATCTAGGTCATGGATTTTCATTCCTTTTGAAATTGTAAAACCTTAGTTCTTCATCTTTATAGTGACTTGGGGAAAATTGGATTAATGGGAAAAATATGTCAATTTGAACCCAAAAACCCCTCTATCAATGAGTGTTGCCTACATAGCCAATAGCCAATACTCCAAAGAGATATTTATACTAATGTAGTTATCCCTTATGTGTTGGATTATATGTAAATCATGCAATATGTGGAAGGCAAGTACAATAGTGACTTAGCTTATAACTTGTAAAATATATTTGTTGGGTTGATCCTTAAATAATTTAGACCTATGTATGTGTTATCCCTATGATTGATATAGAAATAGGAAAAAAGAGGGAATATTTTCTCACTTCAGTGCTTGATTGAATGCCTTTTTGAATTTGCCTAGTGAGTAGGTAAGAAGTTTCTAGGTGAGGAATGAATGAGGGTTGATATTATATTTATATCAATCCATTTATATAAATAAATTACATTAAATCAATTAGGTTTACCATTATAATACATTTCATTTGAAAATTAGATAACTTTAGGCACTGGACACTTGCATGAGAGCAAGACACCTACATTGATATAGGTGTCTATCTGATATGCTAGTGTCTAGGGAATAAGAAAGTAGGTACATAATCAAAACTTGTAGAGGTGGAAGATAAGAAGGTTTGAATCATTATAAGTAATATATAAGGTATGGGTCATTAACATAAGATTGGTCAAACCAAGAGACAGGGCAAGGGGCATAAGATAGAGCAGATGTGAGACTTTTAAAAGAGGGAAAGGTCTAGAACTAAGAGGAATAACTAAGGTTTGATTTTTCTAAGTGTACAATACTAAGGTTTTATATAATACATAAATATCATCTATGTTCCTCACCCATTTAATAAAGTAATGAAAGTTTTAGTTTAAAGGAGAATAAATACATACATGGGTGTGTATAACACACCTTGCCTTTGCTTGAGTCCAACTTAAGTGCTTTGTTGGTGAGTGACCTGAAGCCAATAGCATATTATAGTACATAATCAGTGCATATGATCTAAAATTGAAAGTATTTAAAATTATTTAAATTTAAAGAGCAAGGTTTAGGAGTAAATCTATGTATCGATGTAATTGCCTTACCTATTAGAAAGTTGATTTGAAATATGTATCAATTTAAGGAGATAAAATGAGATTAAGACAAATATATATAAATCTATAAATCACATATATCTAAGGAGATGGATAGAAAGAGATATTAGAAGGCACATTCCCCCAACCTTGGATGAAAGGTGAGTTGCAACTTGATAATTGAGACTAGCTCAACCATACAACCCAATTCATACATATAACCTAGTGAGCATGAGTGACCAAATTCAACTCATACTATTAAATCAATAAGGTTGGATGATAAAATCAATTCCAACCTAAAAACTTGGAAATATTGAGTGATTTAATCACCTCAATCATACCAAAAGTGAACCAACTATATTCCATAAAAGCCCATTTTGATGGGTGATAATAGTCCTTGAGAGTGTTTTTAAATTTAAAAATAATTTGGATTTTACAATATTAGTTTCACATTTCATATAATATGAACCTTAGATATGTCTCATGTTGAAACTATGGGTAACTATGATACTAATGTATAGAGTTCTACCACAACTATGAATCTAAATTATATAACTATGTGCTTTGGCCAATTCTAAAACTATGAAAATGTGGACAACATGCTTCCAAATCATGTTCCCACTATAAATCAAGAATTGAAATTGAAATAAGTGCCAATGTGGAGGACAGATTTATAAAACATGCCCCCACTAAATCTAGGTGTGCTAAATACTAAATAAGAGTGGAAAACATGCTTCCAAAGCATACCCCCACTAAATTTGAAAATTGTGCCAAGTGTGGAAGCCATGCCTATATGACATTCCCCCACTGAATTTGAAAATTTGAATGTGTGAAATCCATGCCTATATGACATGACCCTACTAAATCAAAAACATGTGCCAAATGTGGAGAATGTGTCTCTATTTCATTCCCCTACTGATATTCCCCCCCTTTGAGGTGAGGTAAGAATAGAAATCGGTAGTTAACTCACCTCAAAATATAAGACAATTATATAATGTTTGAATGGAACCATGTATAATATAGAATAACATGTCTAGGTAATTGTAGCATTGAGGTGCATTGAACAATGTGATCACATGAAGGCTTAAGATGCATGATAAAGATCATGGCAACATCTAGATAGTAGTACAATCTCAACAATCAAATAAAGCACACACACACACATAAGATCACTCAAAATTAATTCAAAATGTAATGGTCTAAGGAGACTGTAAACAAGGGGCATGTTTAAATGCCACATAATTCAAGGGACATGACTTAGTCAAATGTCCAAAAAATCAAGGATGACATATTTAAATGTCTATACAATAATTAATGGCATATTCAAATTTCAAATAAAGCACACATAATCATGGGGGATATAAATAAAATAGCATATTCAAATGTTTGAACAAGTTATATGTGCCTAAAATTTCTCACTTCATTATAGTCGACTAATATTCCTATTAGTCAACACTAATTCCACTTAACCTATTTTATCCCACTAATTTCTATACTCCCTAGCTAAAATAACTGATTTCCCAATAATCCCCATTCCATTCCTATATCCCACATACCTTTAACCCATCCTAAAACTAATTAATTTCCCTATTAAGCCCTTAATAGATCTTATTACCTACTAACTTACCCTCTAAACCAACTTAACAATTTAAAATTCATATTTATTCACCTACCACCCTAGCTACCCTACCACCCTAGCCATTCCTACATCCCTAGTCATCTAATCCTTATCTAATCCCCATCTAACCTTCCTCTAATCATCATTAACTCCTAGAGAGAGTTTTAGAACTCTCCAAATATAGAATTCTCTCTAACCTAGCCCCCCTCACTAGAAACCTCAACTCTAGAGGTTTCCAAAGAAATTAATATTCCTTGGATAATCTCTATCCATTGGATCTCCTCATCCAAGTTTTAATCTTAACCCTTGATCTTCCCTCCCTTACTATATTTAAGCAACCCTTCTCCTCCATGGAAGGAAATCTACCAAGATCATATCAAATCCACCCCAGAACAAATCATTGCATCTTCATCAACAATCCAACATCAAGCAACATCACTTTGTCAATCTGAGCCTAAAGTATCTATTTCAATCCTCTTGTTTTTTCTCTATTTTTTATTCATGATGTGAAGCACTTAGGATTTAGAGTTTAAATGTAGGATTAAATTTTTAATTCATCTAAATGCATTTAGATTCTAATGGATTTATCATCTTACTTAGTAATTGGTATTTGAGTTTAGAATTTACATTGCTAAATCCATAGTGAGCTCAAAATTAACCTACATTTTGGTGATCATAGTTGGAGACTCCTACTCCCATTTAATCAATTTTACTTGTTAGTGTGTGTTTTACTACCTTGAAAGGTCATATGGATCAAGAAAATATTGAAAGTTTGAAATTTTACATGTATAGGTAGCAGTCACAATATTGTTTTGATAGTCACGAGATTGTCTAAGGTAGTCATGGTATTGCCCATGTGATTCATGGTTTTATTTTAACCACCTACTTAACTACTAACCATTTGCCTCATTGTACAAGTTTTTGGCCTTTGACAATACTATGAATTCAATATTCATGAGTTTGTCTTGATAGTCATGATATTGTCAATCCTAGTTAGCAATATTATAAATTGCTAATGGTTTTGTGTTGTAGGTCCTATCATTTGTCAAAACCATGACTTACCAAATAATTGTATTGTCTTTATAGTCATGTGATTGTTAATCCTAGTCATAATTTTTCAAACCACTAATGGTTTGTGTTGTAGGTCTCATCATTTGATAAAATTGTGATTGATCCAGTCATGACTTTGTCCTGCTAGTCTCATGATTATGACTAAGAGTCACAGTATTATCAATCTACACAAAAATACTAATGGTTGATATCTATCCTCTAATTTTTATGTTTAATTCTAATATTATATGTCTTTTTATACACTTTTTGTCAATAATATAGTATTTTATTTGATATATTTGTGGTTTTCACTTTAAATGCATACCTATTAAACTAACCCTAATTTTTATATCAAGATTTTATCTTTGTGTGGTTATTGTTTAGATTGTATGCTTCTATAGGAATAACAAGGAAGGATTCCAAGACAAGAGGAATTAACTAAAATAGGCTCTACCCCTTTTTGATTTTTGACGAACCCATGAGTCTCAATATTTTTGAAATGGTGATATTGTTCTAGTGAATAATGGTATTATAGTCTTAGTAGCAGTTTTGAAAATTTTACCATTTTAATCCTATTCTATCTTTTGATCTTATAAGGCAAATTTAGTATAAATTGTCTAATTAAAACATCTTCTATTCTTCTAGTCAACTAAATATTTTGAGGATCATATTGATAAAAATCTAGCTATCCATCTTAAAATCTTGATATCCCATTAAATAGTTTTAATCTATTTTAGTCACCTATAAATAAACATTCTTGGGCCTTTTAATAATAATTTTTTAAAACCTTATATGTTTTATCTACATCTAATATTTAAAATCTAGAAATTTTTTCATTTCTATCAATATCGCTATTATCAATCTTTTGATAGTCATAACTTTGTAGTTCTCAGTCATGGTCTTGTGATTTACGATAAAACCATGATTATCAATCTAGAGGTTGATATTGGTATTGTCATTCTTAGTCATGAGTTTTTCTAAATAGTCATGGTTTTATAGTTAACCATCATAGTTAAGCTAACTGCAATAATATTGTAACTTGTGAATCATAGTTCTATCCAATAAGTCATAGTTTTACACTATGCAGTTGTGATTTTGTATCCATTTTTGCCTTCAAAATTGTCCTAAGTCAATTTTTGTGAGTTTTGAGTCACTTCAAGCCTCCTAAAAATCCCAATTTTCCTTTAGCGATGAGGGGCTCTACCCCTCGACCCCACCCTATACCATGATAGGGAGTGCACCAAGGGCACTATCCCCAAAACCCATAAGGGCTCTACCGTTTAACCCCACAAGGGGTGTTGTTCCTTGACCCTGCTGGGGATTGCCACCCCCAAACCCCCATATTGTGTCCTGCTCACCCTAAAGACGTTATACAGACAAACTATGATTTTTTAGGGTGTTTTATTAAATCATATTTGACCAACATCTTATTTATTGCAAGGATTATTGTGCTAACATCATATTTTGGGTTTAATGTTTGGTTTTATAGGACCCTACTATTAAGTGCCATATCAAACTACTAATTTGTGTGCTTTTAAGATGCTAGTTAAAGACCCATTTTGGCACTTTTGCACATCATTTTTTTGTTATATATATATCATTTTTTATTATCTTGTGTGTATATCTTTCTTATGAAAAATAATTCCTGATATATAATTATGTGTACATTGATCTATATATAATTTGTCATATCTTTCTCATCACACAGGCAATTAAATTAGTTAATTAATTGTATAATGTGTTTTACATGTTTTTTAACCCCTCCCCTCTAAGATAACACATGATGTGGATTTACTCACCATGCACATGGATTAGTAAATAGGGTTTAGTGTTGTGGATTTCACCACTATTCTCTAACCAAACTCTATGTTCCAATGGAGTATAATAATCAAGGATAGCTATCATTAGGTTAAGTGGTTAACCCAATATAGGTCATCTATGAAGGGTATGAGTAAACTCTCTGAACTAGGCATTAGATAACACCCTATATAGACTTGGGCCCCAATATACCTTCATGTAAATTGGGGATTCACTTAGAGATCCCATTCAACTTATTATAAGACCATTTAGTTGTAATAGGTGTTTCACTATAAGAGTTAGTCACAGCTTTGAAGTAGACATAATGTGTGAGAAGGGTTGAGAGGGTTTAGTTAATACCATAATGGGTCACTAGCATACAACCTCACCTATAAATTTGTTGGATGGTGTAGACATCAGGTTACACACCCTTGAGTTTATTAATCATAGGTTATGGATTGCTTGATTGGGTGTGTGTTGTGTTATACTCATACTATTTGTGAGCTAAGTTAGCCTTTTACACATTCATATCTTATCTAGGTCCTCTTGTATATTCTATCCTCATCATTTTATCACTTTTTACACATCCCTATCCCATCATCCTTTTTTATATATCCTAGTCATCATACTTATCATCATATCATTGTACATATTATCTTTATCCCATCTTATCTTGTTTAATCATACCTACTTATCATAAGTCATACCCCATCTTACCTTATACACATCATCTTGTACACCCCATCACATATTTAAATCATATCTTGCATATCCTTGTCTCACCTTCTTATACATAATTGTATTCCCTTGTACATCCTTTTAGTCACATTCTATCCTACTCACTTACATTTTTATCTTACATTCCCCATCTTGTCTTCATCCCATCCTAGCCTAGACATTTCCGCTTCTAATTTATCATACCCCCTATCACTTCCATATTTTTTTGACCATCTTTGATTTCATTCTTAGTCATAGGTACCCAATCCTAGTTGCATCTTATGTATCTTATCCTCATCCTCTTTTACATAATTTATTCTCTTGTACATTCTACTAGACTCCCATATTAGTCACATCTACTCATCATCCTAGTCACACCTTGTCATAAAACCTCCTCACCCATAATCAATCACACCTCACTTTGACCTTGCCTTATCCATCAATCACACCATATTCTTGATCATTCCCATATCATTTTATTGATATCACCCCCTTACATATTTGATCATAACCCATCACCTATCTTAATCCCATATTGTTTCACCATCCACATTATATCCTACGTCTACCTCATTCATAGTCCTAATCATCCCCATACCATCTTATCTCATTATCCCATCACCTTGTATATCATTATTTTACCTTCTTGTACATAATTCACCCTCTTGTGCATCATTTTAATAACTTCTTATCACTAGACCCATACCTCATTAGTCATCCCCTAATCACATCGTAATCATACCTCATCATTCACATCTTATCTTAAATCCATACCCAATCACTTGTTTTGACCTTGCCTTTATCACCCATCTAGTCATCACTTCATCTTATCCTAGTTGCCTTCTAAGTCACAAATGGGTCTAAAACCATCCACATTTCATTACTCCTTTATCATTTTATCATCACACTTATCCTTATTCCATTATCCTAATCATCTTCATTTCTTAATCTTACTCCATCCCATCTTGAGTAAATTGGTCTAAGGTTTTGAACTAATCCTATCATCCTAATCCTACCATCCTAATCTACTTAGTTAAATCTCATATCATAACCAATAGATTATTATCAACTTTTCACCTTGTCAGTCTCAATCTAGAAAACCCACCAATCCAATCTAGTCTAATTATCTTACTTTATTCATTATTAGTACCCATCATATCATCCTCTTGATATTTTTGAATATTAGGCACCCATCACATTCCCAATCCTTTTTCTAGCTCGACAACTAGGCATCATTGATAAATTTTTAATAGCTATTGCACTATCATTCTAATATTTTATCATAGTACTTAATCCATTAGTCCTTCTCATCTCCATCATACTATCCTGGTCCTTTCGATCTATTTTGTTCAAGAACCTTATCCAATCCTTAACCTACCTAACCATCACCATGGAACTAGACCCTACGTTCATTTACCAATACATACATGCCAATAAGGATGAGATCCTTTTGTGACTCATTATGATGGGTGTACTACTTCCAAAAGGTGTTGATTCCCTTCAACTCATTGCACCTCCCATCCAAGCCCTATCTTGTGAATCCTATACCAATCCTCCATCTACTAGCCATGAACCACCATCTACCCATTTCCATACTAGCAAAGGGAATCAATTCTTGGCCACTTTAAATCCACCCACCTATTCATATCCACAATCATCTAATCATAAGTCCAATGCTTCCATGTCTAAGTCACAACATAAAGTAGGTCTTTATACTTCCCTTCCCATATCATAAGATTCCCTTTTCAAACAACTTGTCAACACTAACATGATGATCTATCCATATATCTAACATCTTGATCCCACTAAGCCAAATCCCTCTTGGTATAAAGATAACCAATATTATGCATATCACCAAACTTAGGGGCATACCATTAATCAATGTCAACCTTTCCAAGATTTTGTCCAAGACCTCATTGACCATAGTTATATAGTAATTGATGATGAACCAGATATATCCACATCCCTGGGTGAAAAAAAAGAGGGATGCCAAGATGCCCTTCCTAATCATGATCAAGATCTTCTCTTTCCAAGCTAAGGTCAAGATACCACACCCATCTTACATGATCCCCCCATCCTTGAAAAATCCTTCATCATAATTGAGTCTATTCCCTATGAGCCTAGTCCCCCCATCTCTCATAATTCCCTCCATGAGCCTATCATTACTGAACCTATCATTCATCCATCATCTCTCTCTCTCACCCATAAACTCAAATACCCCTTATCGAGCGGTTAATAGTAGAAAATGCATCTAAAAATAGTATTATTATATCTTATGCATTGGATTTAGCTTCAAAATAAGCAATTGAGGTATTATCTTCCATAGGATCATGTTTAACACCCATACCCAAATCATATTTCTCATAAAAAATGTCATCCCTCATTGATGTTGATAATGCCTATCTTTTAGAGGATACCTATAACATAGATACCTATGATTCATTACTAGGTATATATTTTGAATCCATTTCAGATGATGAAATCATAAATGAGTTATTTCAAGATTTATCTATCAAAGATTGTTAGAGTGAGTCTAATCTTCCTTTAGATGTGTCTACTATAGCTAGTCCTAGTGATCCTTTTGTTGATCTTGAGGAGATTTTCTTTGATGTCAAAACCAAATCTCCTAAGAAACCCTATTAATACTATGTTTTCCCATCACCATTCATTAACCTCTTCATGCTCTCACCACCATCTTCATCCATCATGGACCCTTTTCTCCCCATCGATGATAATTTAATCACTTCCCTCCATAAAGATGAACAAGATCATGTATCATTGGAACCTTCCTTGATCAATATAATATGTTTCACAAAACTAAAGGTTCAAGACAATATTCTAAAATTCATAAATCATAATCAATTAATCTTTGATCCTATCATTCAAAATCAACAATACTCAAATCATCAGCCTTATCCAAAAATGTCTTCTCTTAGTGAAGCCTGATATCTGGCACTAGGAGATTATCAAAGTCAAAATCATCATAATATCTCAATTCAGAATAATCAATCAATCTTCCTTTATGAAGCCAAAAATTAAGCACTAGGAAGAAATCAAAGTCAAATCCAATCAAAAAATCTGAATAATGTCAAAAGCATTGCTAATAATCCCTCAAATAATTAGATTAAAGATGAACCAAATTATCAAAATTTCTTGGATCTCTTATAGTATTTTATCTCATGGCACCAATCAAATGAATCATGTCCCACATCTCTAATGATATACATGATTGCTAGTCCTAATCCTCCATCACCCATCAACCCATCCCACCATGATCCCATCATTAATTTTGGTCCTAATTCTCAATCACCCATCACACCATCATATATCAATCCTATCATCCATTCAAGTACCATACATCAAAATCAAGCTCTAATCAAATACAGACCCCACATCACTGACCTAGGTAGCATTATCTCTCCAAGGGGTAATGATGATACCTAGTCTAGATAAATGAAGGGGTGACCATCAAGAATCACTAAAGGCCACTAGGACATCTAAACATCTAGAATCCATTACAAAATAGGTTTGGGATAAATAATCCATCAAATTTATATACCTTTGATCTCACCCATCATCTAATAAATCGATATGCCATCATAGAAAAAACATCATTCATCTAATGGTGAGAACCAATCATCTAGTATCTTTGGCAAGTACAATGATGAAAATTGATTTCTAGCATCATGGTAGAATAATCTATTATCTATATTATTCCTCAACACTTGGGGGCAAAATTAATCTATCCTCATCAATCTATCCCTTATCCACCCCCTCAATCTATTCTTCCTACCCATCATCTACCATCATGTCATCCATCCTATCTACCATTATTTCTTATTTTGACCTTTGTAAATAAGTAGAAGGTGTTTTGAGAATTTTCCCAAAACCATCTTGGCATATCCTCCAATGGGCACTCAAGCAAATAACAATCTGGTTCCTTCATGATGTGGGCATTGTATATCCCTAATCCCATCTTCTTTGGTCCTAATTGCCTTTTTTGCATCACCCTCATCCTCTTGTAATCCCATACATCATTCCATCCATCCTCATCCTCCTTGATATGCTTGGTATTCCCTTTTATTTTAACCCTTTTGTATAGTGTGTGTGTTTATATATATATATATATATATATATATATATATATATATATATATATATATATATATATATATGTATATATATATATATATGTATATATATATATATGTATATATATATATGTATATATATATATATGTATATATATGTATATATATGTATATATATATATATGTATATATATATACATATATATATATATACATATATATATACATATATATATACATATATATATATACATATATATATACATATATATATATACATATATATATACATATATATATACATATATATATATATGTATATATATATATGTATATATATATATATGTATATATATATATATCCCAAAAATCCTTAAACATTAAAATATGTCAAAAATCCTAAAAATCATAAAACTTGAAAAAGCCAAAAATAGTCCATTATGTCTTATCTTATGTCTAATACCCTATTCACATCCATATCCATGTCATGTGTCTTTTATTATCCCCCATATTTGGATACAATGTCTAGTCTTGGCACCAAATTAGAGTGGTCACCCATCTCTTCATATCTTCCATCTCATCTTATTAGTCAAGTCTTATCAACATGTATCACTCATCAAAAGATTTAATCTATCACCCATCACTTCTATATCAATTCCTTTTCATACCTATCACCCATCAATCATCACTTTGATAGTGTAAAATATACTTAATCCCATCATAATCCTTATCACTGCCTCTTCATATCTAGCACCCATCTAATCACTCTTTGCTAGTATGAAAGGTCTTTTATCCCATCATTATCTCCTCTTATTACTAGATTGAACTCTTGAAAATCATTTTCTATTGGTAATACTTGTCCATCACTTGTTTAATCACCTTCATTGACCAATTTTTGATCCAATTTCAAGACCAAATCAATATTTAAAGACCTCATCCATCATCTATCCTTTCATCCTAAACTAGGGGCAACAACTTAGCCTAAACCTAACCATGATCACCATATCCAAATCCAAGTTAATCCTAAGTCCAAAATGACATCATGATCATCAAACTCATCACCCAATCACTCATCCCATCATTAGACAATACATTATGACACTACATGTAGATACTTGTTTACTATTTATTTGTTGTTTGTCTACTATTTGAATTATTTGCATCATGTATATATCTTGTTTATATTTTTTTTATGTGCATCATGTCTCTTTTTATCTATTGAGAAATTAATTAGGATGCTATGAGGACACAAAAAGTTCCCTTAAAGATGTAGAGTTTGCTATTTGCCCATGCACTTTGGCACAATGTCCTATTGGTCATGCTTCTATCATGGGGCATCTTATCAAGTTCTATATTTTTGGATAACTTATACAATGATGATAATTATTACATTTGTTATGGATTGATCATATCATCATCCTTCTTCCCATCACTAATCCACTCCTCTCAATGCATCCCACTAACATCTTAAATTTTATCCTTATCATCTTCTTCTCATCATCTAGATCATATCTTTCATATCACTAATAATCCTAATCATCCTTATCATCATCACTTTAAAATAAATAATCATCATCATATCTTAGTCATAACTACATTATCCTGAGGTCTTTTTAGACTATGTAGGTAGCACTTGGTCACTTTTTAGTGGCCAAGGATAGCTCAACCACTATCTCCTCTTTTGTTCCCTTGCATGTGTCTTTACTAGGGCATCATCCTAATCCTTTTGGTCACTTGATCATATCATTTATTCTTTATCATCACCTACATAATGTTAATTGATTTATATTTTGGCTACACCCATCATAAATCTTATCAAATTAGTCTTATCTTGGCCTATAGCTCTCCCTTACATGCATCCTTGCTTGGGACATGTCCAAAGCTTTCCACATTTAATCCTATAATCATTATGTTATTGTTTATTCCCCTTTTTTATGTGTCTACAACCATGACACTCATCATCTCTATTCCCTATGCATGTGTCTTTGCCAAGGTCATCATTGTTAATTTGTATCTCATTACTCAATATCGACCTCATCTCCTTCATCTTCTATCCCACATCTAACATTTTATCCTCTATCTCACATTTTTCATCACATCCCCTCATCTATCTATCTATCACATCTTACCCCTCATTCTTTTTTCAAGTTTCCATCCATCTCATTCTTCCCCACATGTCCCCTTGAGGGGAAATCATATCCCTTAACATCATCCTACTAGCGTTCATTCATGACATGGTTTTTATTTGAAATAACATTACTCCTACTTCACTTCACTCGCAATACCCTTTAAAATAGGGTAAAAATATATGCACCTAAAATTACTCTCTTTATTATAATTTACTAATATTCCTATTACTTGACACCAATTCCTCTTAACCTATTTTATTTTACTAATTTATATACTCCCTAGCTAAAATAACTAATAGCTAAATAATTCCCATTCTATTATTATATCCCACATCATTTTACCACATCCTAATACTAATTAATTTTCCTATTAATCCCATAATATATCATATTACCTACTAACCTACCCCTTAAACCAACTTGACAATTTAAAATTCATATTTATTCACCTACCACCCTAGCTACCCTACCACCCTATCCATTCCTACATCCCTAGTCATCTAATCCTTCTCTAATCCTCATCTAACCTTATTCTAATCATAATTAACTCCTAAATAGAGTTATATAACTCTCCAAATATAGAACTCTCTCTAACCTAGCTCCCCTCTCTAGAAACCTCTAACTCTAGAGGTTTGCAAAGAAATTAATATTCCTTGGATAATATCTATCCATTGGATCTCCTCATCCAAGTTTTAATCTTAACCCTTGATCTTCTCTCCCTTCCTATATATAAGTAACCCTTATCCTCAATTGAAGTAAATCTACTAATCTCATATCAAATCCATGCCAAAATCAATCATTTACATCTTCATCAACAATCCAACATCAAGCAACATCACTTTGTCAATCTGAGTCTAAGGTATCTATTTCAATCCTCTTATCTTTTCTATTTTATTTAATCATGATGTGAATCACTTAAGATTTAGAGTTTAAATGTAGGATTTAATGTTTCATTCATCTAAATACATTTATATTCTAATGGCTGTATCATCTTACTTAGTAGTTGATATTTGAGTTTGGAATTTGCATTGCTAAATCCATAGTGAGATCAAATTTTACCTACATAAGTAATATAATAGCTAGTAAAGACACTTAAATAAGTGCATAAATTAAATCATAAGCAACCAACATAAACATATAATAGTAGCACATGGATAAAATGTGTTAGCAAAAATGTCAAATGTAGCATATCAAGTACCCTATGAAAGATATAAGCATGGATAAAGGCATGTGTAATTACATAAGAGCTCAAAACATGATAATGTAAAGTGGACATAGAATGATATAACCTATAAGTATTGTGATAATATAGGTGAATGCCCCCAATGTCCATATGACATGATTAAAAGGAAGTCCCAACATCTAAAATAGGAATAAATCATGTATTTGTGTATTCTTGTATCACACTCAAGTAGAACCATGACACACATGTGTATGTAATATTAACTAATATGCCATCCATGAACATATAACTAACACATATATGACAAGGAGCCAATATAACATGTTTTATGCTAAAAATGTTTTTGGTTTTTTGGATTTTTATTTATTTTTTGGTATTTTAGAATATATGAAGATACTACCCTATGATCCCATCCAAATAATGGTAATATGTATCACCCCACTCAAAATCTGGTGTAAGGAGTTTGTGGTAATACCAAGGAGTATGTGTAGGTGAAATATATATCATGTAGTTTTTTTAATGATTTATTTATGTATAATAGGACTATATGGTTGTGAAGTGACAATAGGAGTAGTAGGGGTTTATGGGACCCATCTCTATGTGTTAGTGGTTTATTTAGAATAATAATAGTATAAACATGTTTAGGTGTTCTTGATTTATGAATATGGTGTGTAATATAATATGGGGATTCCATGGAATAGATTATGTGTCTTTAATGTAATGGTATCTCAAGTACTAGCCACCTAGTAAAGGGAATTACTTGTTTCTTACCATTTTGTGGTGGATTAACCTTAGTAGGTCTGATAGCTAGTTTTTTTAGTATAATTTTTTCTTGTTCAAAAAGATACTCATATGGGATTCCATAAACTATAATTACCCAATTATAATCATTGTATTTAACACACTCATGTACTATATAAGTTATTTCTCAAAGTCTATGGATTCAAGGTCTTTCAAATAACATATCAAAGATTCTCATGGAAGGTATAACTAAAAATATAGTAACCACATGTGTGGGACCAATCGATAAAGGTAAGTTAATCTTACCAAGGACATTTTGTAAGGTTCCATCAAATGCTATAATTTATCTATCAAATCATGATGAGTATAACCCAAATGTGTAATTACTATCTTGATGCAAACATTTTCACTTGAACCATTACCAATCATAAATCTATGTAAAGGCTAGTGTTCAAGGAATGCTTGAAAAAATTAAGAATGAAAACTAGAGTCATAAACCTTGATCTTAGTATCATTGAAATTAATAAAATATCTTTGAACCAATTAGGTATATGTTATGTATAAGTATCAATAATCCCATATAATGGGTGCCCATAATGTGATGGAGGAGTATGTGTATTATATTCCATGTGCACTTCTGGTTCCTTCTTAGAATGGTCTTGTAAAGGATTGTTAAATATTTATTGTTTCTAGTGATCACCAAGATGTGAACCTAATTCCTTGGGAGGATCATCAAATGTCATATTTTGATCATCAGTGAGGTTTTGGATCTTATACTTAAAGGTAAAACATAAATTCATAGAATGTCTTGGTCCCTAGTGATAATCACAATAAGCATTTTCATCACATCATTTGGGTATAGGTCTATTCATATCAACCTTTATATGATGAGGGAGAGACATAATATATATTCTACTAGATGTGGTAGTAATGAAAGAGGATACTCAAGTAAATCTGAATATTGTTTCATTGGTGCATTAGATACGACAAGTTCATTAGGTTGATGTGAAACTATATTAACCATGGTGGTTGTGTCCTTTTTAGGCTTAGGAGGCTTTACCTTATAACTTGGTTTTATTGTAAATTTGGCATTAGATGTAGATGCAACTAGTGTATTTGTTACATACTTGATCTTATTCAGTGAAATCAACTTCATTTCATGGTCTTGTATAACATGGCATAACTCATTAAAATATTTGAACTTCTTGAAAACAATGGATTTGTGTAAAGGATCAAGTAAATTTTACTTTAATATGTCTTGTAACTCCTTATTTTCTATAGGATTAGTCATTATAGCCAACATTGTCTTGTACCTCAAGACATATTCATTGATAGGTTTAATTGTTCCTTTTTTTATTTTGGTAACTTGAGCATAGGAAAACTTTTTAGAAATATTAATGGAAAAGTGTGTTAAAAATCGAATTGTAATAACTTTTAATGCTTTCATGGATTAGAAAGGTAAATAATATAACCACCTCAAAGCATGGTCCTTGAGGCTTCTTGGGAATAATTTGGTCAAAATTTTATCATTGGATGAATAATCAAGGCATGCCACATAAAAAGATCAAACATGTTTTTTACTATCACCCTTTCCATCATAAAATGTGAACTTAGGTGAAACAAAACCATATGGTAAATTACGCAAGTATATCTTCAATGTAAGAGGGTTATGTACCACATCTTGGGAATTAATAACATGAGGATAATTTAAAGCAATTTGTTCAATTTTTTGAACCTTTTCCTTTAAAGTATTTATAAATTAAAGGAGTGTTTGAAATGTTAACCCATTGGGGTTTAGATTAGAAAGCTAAGTAGTCACCAAAAGGGATGTAATCATGGTTTAAATAGGAATAAAAACTAGTATTTGAGTTGAAATTTTTGTTAGCCCCGAAGTAGATGTAGCAATAGTAGTTTTAGGAAATAAAGTTTGGAAGACATAATCTATGACTCCACTAGATGTATCTAGATTGATAGGTGTGGAATTAGTTGTAGTACCTTCTAAGGATTCACCATCACTAGGTGATAAAGCTTTAGTTTTATCATGTTTACTTATTTCATCTCTTGTAACATATAAAAATACATCCATTAAGTTCTTGTTATTATTGAGATGAGTAATCAATGTTTTTTATCTTCCATTTGAAAATGAGTTTTCACTTCAACATTTTCCATTACTTCACACATGAAAAATTTAGAATTTACAACAAAGTATAATAATCAAAAAAATAGGATGTCAAAGTATTGAATGCACTTACCTAGGGTCTCTCCAAGAGCACATTACCATAGACAAAAACATAAATGCGTTGCTCACACAAACATTAAAGTATCTATAACATAAATGATAGTATTACATAATTCCTCACTTCCTTACCATGTGAATGCACTCCAAGAGTGTCAATAAATAGGAGTAAAAGTTGAGTGGAGGAAAAGTAGGTGGCCTTCCCACTAGGTGAGTGGTGAGACCATTTTATCCCACTAAGGACTAAGTAGTGAGGCCACTATCCCCCACTAAGGAGATAGTGTGGAAAACTAAGAACTTAGGTGTGTGCAAAACCTAAGAAATCTTAACTAAGTAATTAAATTATATTAATTACTCTAACATCCTCCCTTAAACAAATATTAGGGAGTGAATAGAAAATATAAATGGGTCCCAGCTACTAGGCCTAATAAGGTAACCATGTACAAAATAGGATGCAGTATGAAGTCAAATATTTCTATATATGCCAAACCATCTTACCAGATTACATGGATGTTGAGTCACTGTAACCACCAAGTCAAAGTAAGAATGGTGTTGAATACGAGGATCACTGAAAACAAATACTATGTTCTAAAATACTAGGTAGAATGATGAACCCAAGGAAGCATTGCCTAAAATTCCCTTCATCAATGTTGAATTAGGAGAATATGGTAATAAAAGTCTCAAAATAAGTGGAATCAAAATGATGAAAAGTATGTAAAATACTTGCAGCAATGCCACACTAATATCACTATAAAAGTCACCAAGAATGCCACTGGTAGATAACAATCCTCATATTGGTTATGGAAAATAAATTGTCTAAATAAGATACCCATGTACAGGGAAGAATCTAGAAAACACTCAAAAAAGGTGCTAAGTGCATAAAAACACGCAACTGTTAAATAAGAATCTCAAAACAACAAAGGGGCATAAAAATAAGTAGGGAAAGGCAATGAAGTTGAAGAATGGAGGAATTATATATGTATAATACTCATCAAGAGTTCTTATAATGCTACTAAAAATGATCAAAGATCCACTTTGAATGAATAGAAATGGTAGATGAAGATGCCTACATAGGAGTGGAGACAAAGTCCACAATAGTAAAATGCAAGGTAACATCTATAAATGTGCCAAGTTGATAAGTGATGATAACTGTAAGCTTGAGTATCTCAAGCCTGAGTGAAGGTACAAGTCTATCCATAAAAGAAGGAAAGGCACTAATAAAGGGGCATTCAAGGAGACAATCTGTAAGACATTAGAATTTGCCAAAAATACATCCATTGAAAATAATGGAGCAAATTGGAAAAAAAATGAGATACACTATAAGGGTCTCTAAAAAAAATAGTAACAATAACTAAAGTTGAGAAAGTAAAAAATAGATACTTCAAGGCATCCCAAAAAAGTAAATGACTCAATACTTGAACATAATGTTGAATAAGGTGCACTTGATGGAACAAGGTCCATCAAACACAAATACACATTGTGGACTTAAAAAGTCATAATGGAATTCAAATTTACATGAGTGGTCTAGATCTACCATTTGAATACAAAGAAACAACTGACACCATACTCACCAGAATAGTTTTTATGAAAATAGACTATCAAAGGTGTCAAAAGTACACAAGGTTCAAGAAAATAAATTTGAATCTACTACTAAAAGATGTGGTGTTCCAAGGGTTAGCAAGGAACATGACAACTAAAGAAGTAGGATTTGCACCATACCCATACATATTGATGATAGGTGGAGTGATGCAAAAAGGTATATAAGAGTGGGTATAATCCATTACTCAAACACTAATAATCTAACACTAGATGCACTAGAACAGCTTTGCATCAAGTTGAAGAAGACTATCAAACTATCAAAGAAAGAGTGTCAAAGATACAAATAAAAAATCTTAAGAACATGACCCTGGTGGTGATGAAAAAGTCAAGAAATTGAAGGAGTGAAAAGCTATTTAGGATAGAGCACACATACATATGAAGGTAGACATCATCAAACCCCCCATAGAAATTTATAATTCAATGCGTGTAAAAAATATCCCATACACAAAAAACACCAGATGATGTAAGAAACACTAGAATTTTTTCAATCTAAAGAAGATGCCATCAAGAGTCATGAGAGTTGTTCCAAAAAATAAGGGAGTTGTGTGAAGATTAAGAAGCAATACAGTGGAGGAACCACACTAGTAAAATCCTTACAAATAATGCTAACACTTCCACCACAATAAATCCATCCTAGAAAAACATGGATGATGGATTAATATGCTAGCATGAGTGGGCATAAAGTCCATAATAGAAGAATGTGAGGTAACGTCAAAAAGTATGTTAGGTGATCAGTCTTGACACATCCTCAAGACTCTCATGATTGAGTGAAGGTGGAACTCAACTCTATTCCTCTCAAAAACCTCATGAAGGGTGGAGAAAATAAAAAAGATGAGTCATATCATTAAAATGTCCTAGTCAAGATGAACACCTACTGATTATCCAATGTCAAGCTAAGAAATCCACATAATAATCTAAATAAGGGTAACTAGTCCCTATAAATGCTTTGCAAAACCCATAATTCAAAGCATGTGAGATCCAAAAGTAGTATGCATCTCAAAAATAATCAAGCATATATGTAGGTGTAATTAGATTAGGATGCATAGAGTGTGCAATAACAATAGGCACAAAACAATCAACTATAATAATGTGAGCAATAAGAGCAATGTGTTGCTCAGGATCTGGTAGGAAATAATCTCTAATAGTGCTAGAATAAGTGGGAAGCTCAAAATAGAGAATGCCATTAGCTGGCTAAAGAGTGTGCAAAATGGTGATAAAAACCATTATGTACACAAAAAAAACCTAAAATAATCAATAGCCTAAACATAACATGCTACAAAATGTTAGACTCTAATGAAAATGTGTCTACAATAATAATGTGGGTGCATCCTACTACACATAAATGTTGACACTAGGCTATACCAGACTAGCTACTCTTCAGAAGGAGAACAAGCTCCACTAAAATCTGAAGGAGACTATCAACAAATAGATATATAATCTATCAAGAGGATGTGCATGATCAAAAATACTCTACCAAATAAGGAGCTCAAATAATAAGGAGCATTAAAAGGTAGGAGGAGAAATATGTTGCCAAAAATACAAGAGGCAAAGCACATGTAGTTGGACTCAATTAAAAATACATTCAAGAGAATACAAAGTGTAAAAGTGGCATAGACAACCCCCCTAAATATGACACTTTATAACTTGAGTGTATTTATAGTGAAAATAGGACCAACAGAATGGGAATGAAAAATAAAGCACTTTTGTAAAAAGTAGCACTCAAATTTGAGTTACTAAGCAAAAGTTATGGCATAATCAATTTCCCATCATTAATGGCCTATTTAATAAAATTGCACTTAAATTTTTTTTTAAAGTGTGGCCAAACAAGGGGAGGGTATCCTTCTACCCACTTTTTTTAATCGACATGAAGTGTATAGTTGAGTTTATGAGGGGGAATTGGCCTCTTTCCAACCCAGGACTCACCTTTTATCTTTGACAAGCGAGATAGAAGTCAAATGCAAAAACCAATACTTTTACCCTTGACAATAATGCTCATCCCTTTTACAATTTTCACTCACTTACAATTTTGTCTATCTATAAATGAATTACCCCACTTTTAAAAAATACCCTCACTAAGTGATGTCTTCCACTTTAAATAAATAAAGTCCCCTTAATAATAATGTCACCCACTTTAAAAATCTCCCCACCAAAATTGAAAGCCTGCCATTCAAATAAATGCCTCCTCACTTTAAAAAATAATGTTCCTCCTCAAAAAAAATCCCACTAAATCCACCTTAACATTGTCTCATAAAAGGAATATGCCCATCTATTTTAATAAAGTTGAACATTCCATGCCAAAAAAATGGGTGGCAGTGGTCAAAAAAAAAACACCATTCAAAATGTGGGAGTTGAACCATCGATGAAGCAGGTTTGGTAGTTAGAGGTGACATCCATTGAAGGAGCTTGGGTAGATGATGTGTCTTATGGAAATAATTGAATGAAGTTCAAATTCCAAAACAAACTATACATTGATCATGATAAAATCAAAACAATGTAAAAAAAACACAATCAAACCATAATACATCATTAACAAGCTCAACATAAACTCCACCGTCACTATGCCTTTGCATGAGTAAATTTTACCAATCAAATCCATCACTACAAAATAGAGAAGCTTCTCATCATTACTAATGGCATTATTTCTCAGTCTCACTACTCCTTATGCAACATGTCTTTAGATACTTCTCTACATGGAAGAAAAAAATCCTTTGTACATAATTCCAAAGGGTAAAAGTTTAATTAAAAATACCATGTGGAATATTAGACTTTGAGCTTTCCTTTTTTTCATACTAATTTCAGATGTGAGTGAGAACTGGCAAGGAAAAATGTTATATATAATCTCTATAAATAGTCAACTTGCCATTGAGATGATACCAAATATGTCTGGTAGAGTGGTCTACTATAAGGTCACCATGTGGAGAGAGAAACTCAGGCTTAGGAGCTTTGAGCTATGCAAATAAAATGAGCTAGAGAGAGCTTAGGCTTGAACTTAATATAGGATCCACCTAGATTATGGATGGCATAATGTAACAATAGAAAGAAGGCATGGTAGTTGGTTGTGAATAGTGGCTTAACCAAAACATTTGGTGTCA
The DNA here is from genome assembly GCA_037957365.1 of Torreya grandis. Classification (NCBI taxonomy): domain Eukaryota; kingdom Viridiplantae; phylum Streptophyta; class Pinopsida; order Cupressales; family Taxaceae; genus Torreya; species Torreya grandis. Next base: position 1,937,444 of record JARHVA010002776.1, on the reverse strand, counting down.
CCATATAGTAGTCAAAAGTCTATTACCTTCATCGATAAAAACATCTATAGTTAGTTCTTTATCCTCAACTTGCACTATAATTGTATTGGAGAAAGAGTCATGAGATGGAGAAAGTGGTTAGTGTAGGAGGTGCTCATCATGGATGATGAAGACTTTAGGGAAATAAATATATAACTTCAATCCCAACCAGCAATGTGAATCCTTGCTTCAATGATAATCAACCAGATATTAATATAATAAGACCATGCCCAATCCAAATAATTTTTCTAATGTAATACAAATCAATGCAAAATGAAATTCTTAAAGTTGGGTGACGTACTATTTGGGAAGAGGGATCTAGCATGATGTGGGTGTAAAGAGTCTATATGGTAGTTTGAAATAGGAATAAATATGTCCTAGGCCACATATAGAGGAAGAATAATAACTACAAAACCTCAAAAAAACTATTTGAATAGTATGGCCTAGCCTAACAACAAAAGCAATTGAGCTACAAATCCAAAATTGATCCTAGAGAGTTATGTTACCGACACTAAGAGATAAGGAGAATACCTTTACTAAAAAATAGGATTCACAATCTTGAAGGATACCTATAAACTCAAAACTTAGACCACACTAATAAAAAATCCATATAACTATATTTGGCCAATGTTAAATATAGGTTGAGCCAAAAAACATCTCAACGAGGCTTTAACAAATTAAAAAACCTAGGAGGAATACAATTCCTGCATAGAGGAGTCCAGCCAAATTTTTAGCTAAGGATATGAGTAATGTTTGCTTGTAGGAGCTCTGATACCATTTCAAAATGATGAATACACTTACTCAAGGTCTCTCCAATAATGCATTACCATAGATGAAAACATAAATACATTACTCACATAAAGAATAAACTGTCTATAATAGAAGTGATAGTATTACATAGTTCATCACTTCCTTACCATGTAAATGCACTCCAAGAGTTTCAATAAATAGGATTAAAAGGTGAGTGGAGGACAAGCAAATGGCCCTCCCACTAGGTGAGTGTTGATACTATTGTCTCCTACTAAGGACTAAGTGGTGAGGCCACTATTCCCCACTAAAGAGCTAGTGTGTCCCTCTAAGCACTTAGGCATGTGCATACCCTAAGTAATCTTAACTAAGTAATTATATTAAATTAATTATTATAACATACAAAATAAAAAAAACCTAAACCACCTATGTTTTGGTACTCAAATATCAGGTTCACAAAATGTTTAACCCTAAAATCCTAGATTGGGTTTATCTAGGGTTAAAGGGGATAGAGATAGCCTTAAAATAAAAGGTGATAAACTATCTCTATAGTAGACAAATTAGATGATAATCTTAGTGTATTAAGTAAATTTAGATGTGTAAATAAAGTAAAATAATTCTAATCTAATCTAAATTCAAACTATGGTAGAGCAACAAATAAAGAAAATAATAATCACAAACTGTATGCTTTGAATACACAAGCTTTCTCCATTGCAATATACATTCAGTTTACTCTTTAAAATATTTGGTTCTCACTCTTCCAATGTAAAAGATAATGAGAATCATTGTGGTTCAAAATGAAGTCTTTTATTTGCTTTGATTCACTTGTGTGTAGAGCTCTGTTAGCATAAGTCTGGATTCTTCAATATTTGATTTTAGGACTCAATTTTAGAAATCTTGAAAATGATGGTTTGTAGGTCTATTTATAGATTTTTTAGAAGGATCCATTGGTGGAGGATCATTTGGACCTTTTTAGTTATCCAAATGATCAATGGTGGTTAATGAGTCCTCACCCATGAGGATGAAGACCATTTTAAAATGGTTGAGAGAAGCATGGGGTTGGTTAGTTGAGTTAGCAAGACTAAGTAAATTTACCTGACAACTCAGGGGATGATTCATAAGAGGTTGAGAATTTTTCGTATTTGGTTGGGATGAGGGAGAAAAAGGTGGGATAAGTTTTGATGAGGTGTTAAATATGAATTTTATTATTTAAAATAAGGATTTAAGTGTGTATAATTACTTTTTTCAATATTTTAGATTATTCAATTAATTGAATTTGGGAGGAAATGTGATTTATTAATTTAAGAATAATTATTAAATATATTTAGGTTCATTTTGACACTAAATGAAATTTAAACATCTACATTTCCCCCCCTTTGAAATAGTGTTTTGAAGCAATGTTATTTTGAAGAATAGTATACGAAGTAGAGTGTTGATGATAGAAAAGGAAAAATTTACCCCAAATGAATGAAAATGAGTGTGATGATGCCCCCTTGAGGGTTTATGTGAGAAAATAGACAAACTCTCAAAATTGATAAAAATAAGAAGTGAATGAATAAATGTGGAGAAACGATAAATCAATTTATGTTAGAATTGATGTCAAATTTTCAAGATGTGGGTTGTGTAAGAAGGTTAACCCTAGTTAGCAAAAACTAGAGTATGAATTTGAAAAACAATAGTTTAACCACTTAGAGATTGCACGCTTATTTTTGATGCTAATGATTCAGGGGTCAATTGAGTGGTTGTGGAAATGATATATCCTAGCAAGAATAAATTGTGGATCTATAAATAGGAAAAAGATATTGATTTTGCAAATGATTTTACTGATTTTATGCTAAGAGATTATTGCAATATTTTGAATATAAATTTGGAAATAATTGATTTAATATTTCTTGAATTTTCTAAATGAATGAATAATGAGGTGGATGAGAGGATGGGGGGAAGTGAGGTGGTTAATACTTGGTAGTATATAAAAATATAAGTAGAAGGAATTATGATTAGAATAATCATTTATGTAAATTTATTTCCAAGGTTAGAAGTTAAGAATTTCCATTTGAGATATTTTATCTAAACTTTTCAAGAAAATATGGTCTATACTCCACACCACAAGCACCAAGTAGAGTGATTGAGATGATTCTAGAGACTTGAGAGGAGCGGGCCTTCAGTAAGTTATTTTATTTTTGAAATTTTTGGTATTTTTTGGCATTTATTAGTGATTTAAGTATTTGGTGTTTGGAAATATGACTAAGTTTGCATCAACCTATTTTTTAAATAATACATCATAAGGTTCCCCTAAAGGAGTGATTTTTTCTTAATAGGCATGATAATGTTTTTGATAGGTTGGGAGTTTTGAAGTTGTTGTAACTTTGAGGGTGGAGGGATATTAGATAGTAGGGGTGCTATAATTGGATTCCTTTTTTTAGTGTGATATGGGATTCTAGAATTAAGGCTATAACTATTAGAGGAGAGACTTGGTTGAATTTATTAAATATATTTACTAGTGGTAAGCTGATGTTGATTTGGAATGTTTTGGGATTCCCTAGTAATGAAGTGGGCTATAGAGGTAGATTTATCTTGGAAATATGAATTTATTGGATATATGTTGAAGGTAAAATTATTCAAATTTGGTGGATTTTTTAAGGTTGATGGACTTGAATTTATTGGGTTTGTGAAGAAATGTGAATTTGATGTAGTTCGGTTCAAGTTTGGGAATGGGTTGGATGTAGAACCAAATGGTTGATTTTCATGAATTTGGACAGGTTAGTTTTGATGGGTATAGGAGTTGAAATATTGATTTAGATGGAAGATATTTATATTTAAGTAAATTTGGGTTTGATTTGTGAATGTGTTTTGGTTCAAAAATAGATATGAAAGTGGTGGTGAAGGTGAATCAAAAGTTTGATTTAGATTGATGCTAAGGTTAGAACTATATAGATTGGTGAATACATTTTGATCTATGATTGTTGACTTTTGATTTATGGATGAGTAGGAAATTGTAAAAGAATTTAAATAATTTTGACCACCAAATCCTAAAAATTGATTTGATGTTGTCCCTAAAGTAAAATTTAGATGTTGATCTATGGGTAAACACGAATAAGTATTCAATTTTGAAATGGATTGGTTTTGTTTTGGATTGAATTGGTTAGTTAGGAAACTTGAATGACTATTCAAGTTTGGATTTTATTGATTGATGGATGAGTATGAATACATATTCCAACTTGGGTTTGGATTTGTTGGACGATTGATTGGTGAGTTTGCAATGACATTGAAACTTTGATTTAGATTTGTTGGATGATTGATTTGATATTGATTCAAATGTGAATTTAAATTAAAATTAGCTGGATTAAACCCCAAATTATAATATGAATTATTTGAAGTGTGATTTAGGATGGATTGGTTGTGTTGTGGTTCCAATATGCCATACTTCTTACAGTAGATGACACTATTGATAAAAAATTAGAAATGACTGAAAGTTTGATTAAATGAATTTACAAACAAGATACATGTCAAACATAATAAAAATAATAAACAAAATTTATATTCTAAATAAACAATAATTTTGCACATAAAGGGTGAAAACTAGGATGAAGGGTCATGATCAACTATTGAGCCTTCCACTATCACTGACACATCCTTACTCTCAATTGTGACCTAATATTTCAAGGCACTAATCATGAAGGATCCTGATGTTCCCATGGCCCAATGAGTCTAATTTTGAGGGTGTGTGAAAATTTGCTTCTTGATGCTAACTACTAATCAATGCACCAAAGTCAAATGGCAAAAGAGGTTATCCTAGACTTAAGGTTTAAACAAGCTTATGTAGGGGGTGAAAACATAGAAGAAATTAATTAAGTAGATGCACACTATTAGGTCTTGTCCCAAAGTTCCCAACATAGCCATAGGGGTCTTAGTGTGTTCACAATTAGCGATATCATATTTTAAGTTAGTTGTTGAAAGTTTGGGTATTGGAGCACGAAATCCCCTCACATTATGGTGTACTTAAAACACACAACCGCTTAAGAAATTGAAATATATAGAGATAAATTTATATACCCCACCATTAAATGGGGTTTAGCCTATTTCATGGTGGTGAAATCCATGGTCAATAGAGCCCATATATATATATATATATATATATATATATATATATATATATATATATATATATATCCATTTTTATTTTTTGAGTATCATGACCAATGTAACACCAAGGAAAGAGCATAAATGATTACTACTTGGGTAACATAGATAATTATGAAAACATTTATGATTTTGAAGTCTCATCACCAATGTGATACCAATGAAAGAGCATATGTAATTTCCATAATCACAAATAAAAATACTAAAATAAGAAGTGATGTAATTACTACGTTTTGAAAACAAAAATCAAAAGTGTTGGCAAAAAAAATTAACTTTTTATTTATTCTTTTTGTTGATTCTCTTTGGCAAGAATTCTACAAATAAATTGTTAGAATGTTTTCTTTGGCTAGAAATGAGATAACATGCAACAAAAAAAGTGAAAAACCATGAAAAATAAGTGAAAAACACCTCTCTATTACAAAACTATTGTTACATAAATAGATTAGAAAAATAAAATTTAAATAAAATCAATGCAAGAAAAAGATAGAAAGCATAAAAATAGAAAATAAAAATACCCGTGCTTACAAGACAATTTTGCTATCGAGAGCAATGATTTTGCTCCCAATAGTGACAAATTCACTGTAGATAATGATGATTTCATTGTAGAAAAATGCAATTTCATTACTGATTTTAATGAAATCACTTTATACAATGATGAAATAATTATTTTTTAAAAAAAAATCTATTAACCTTATAGACATAATAAAAAACACAAAAAAAGGCAAAAAGCTAGATAATTTTGTTGTTATGGTCTACAATTTTGTTGTTTTTGCTTCTTAATTCACTATTACGTAGAAGATCCCACACAACTGAATAGAAAACAATTGATATCAACCTATATATTGTATCATCACTCAAAAAAGGCAAGATTAAATGCAAAATGCAAACATAAACAACAAAAATCAAAAGAGAAATGTTATCTAATTTTGAAAATGTTGATTAAAAGATTTTAAAAACAAAAGATGTGGGAAAGGTCCCACTAGGCATGGCATAAATGTATGAACTAAATTTAGATGTGAAAATAAAATAAACTAATTCTAAGCTAAGCTAATTCAAACTATGGTAGAGCAACAAATAAAGAAAACAACAATCACAAATTTTACGCTTTGAATGCACAAGATTTTTTCATTGTGATATACATTCAATTTTCTCTTTAAAATATGTAGTGCTCACTCCTCTAATGCAAAATAGAATGGGCAGTGTTGTGGTGAAAAGGGAATTATTTGATTCACTCATGTGTGTGTGTGTGTGTGTGTGTGTGTGTGTGTGTGTGTGTGTGTGTGTGTGTGTGTGTGTGTGTGTGTGTGTGTGTGTGTGTGTGTGTGTGTGTGTGTGTGTGTTTGTGTGTGTGTGTGTTAGCATAAGTCTGGATTCTCTAAGATTTGATTTCAGGACTCAATTTTAGGACTTTGAAAATAATGGTTTGCAAGTTTATTTATAGATTTTTAGAGAAGGATCCAATGGTGGAGGATCATTTGGACTCTTTCAATGATCCAAATTATCAATAGTGGATAATGATTCCATACCCATGAGGATGAAGACCATTTCAAAATGGTTGAGAGACGCATGGGGTTGGTTAGCTGAGTCAGCAAGACTAAGTTAATTTGATTCACAATTCAAGGGATGAGTCATAAGATGTTGAGAATTTTTTGGATTTGGTTGAGATGAGGGATAAAAAGGTGTGATATGTTTTTATGAGGTGGAAAATCTAGATTTTATTATTTAAAATAAGGATTTAAGTGTGCATAATTATCTTTTTCAATATTTTGGATTATTAAATTATTTTAATTTGGAAGGAAATATGATTTATTAATTTAAGAATAATTATTAAATAAATTTAGGTGTATTTCAACACTAAATGAAATATAGGTTTATACACTTAGATATAACATATGTTGATTTCATTAAACTAAGATAGGCTAAAAATAGTAAGTAAAACTATGCTAGATATGGAAATAATAAAGAAACAAAGTACTTATCTAGTTCTAATGTTGACATAGTTTTGGACCTAGAATAGATAGGAAAAAGACTAGAAGATCATTATAGAATAGTCACCAAATTTTATATTTAGTGTTTATAGATCCTTAGACACTAGTATTAGCATGGGATAGCTACATCGACACTAGTATCTAAACCTAATGTAAGTGTATTATATAAAATACATACTAGAAAAGGATATGACCACCTGGGTGCTTTTAGGTGTGTATTCACCTTTGCTCTAATGCATTCATATTTGGATCATGGACTATTGTTCCTTGTGAAATTATAAAACCCTAGTTCTTCATCTTTATAGTGACCTTGGGGGAAAATGGGTTAGTGGGAAAATAGTGTCAAATTTACCTCAAATACCCCTCTATTAATGAGCATTATTTACATATCCAATACTCCAAAGAGGGCCTCATACCAATGTAATTATCCCCTACATGTTGGCTTGTGTGAATCATGAAATATATGGAAAGTAAGTACAATAGTGACCTAGCTTTTAACTTATAAAATATAGCTCTTGGTATGATTTTTAAGTGCTTAAAACATGTGTATGTATTGTCCCTATGACTAATATAGAAATAGAATAAAATAAGAAAGTTTTGCTCACTTGAGTGCTTGATTGAATGCCTTTTGTAAGTTACTTGGTGATTAGGTAAGAAGTTTCTAGGTGAGGAATGAATGAAGTTTTATTTTGTATTTATATCAATCCCTTTAGATAAATAACTCACATTAAATCACTTAGGTTGACCATTAGGATACATTTCATTTACAAATTAGATGACTTTAGGGCACTGATAACTTACATCGATGTAGGACACCTGCATTGGCATAGGTGTTTGTCTAGGATGCTTGTGTCCAAAGAATAGGAAAGTGGGTATAGACTCATAACTTGTAGAGGTGTAGAATAAACATGTTTTAAGAATTTTGGGTAAGATAGAAAGTCTAGGTCATCAACATAAGACTGGTCAAACCAAGAGATAGGCCAAGGGGAGAAAGATAGAGTAGATGTGAGACTTCTAAAAGAGAGAAAGGTCCATAACTGAGAGTAACAACCAAGGTCTAAGTTTTCCAAGTGTAAAATATTGAGGTGCTATATAATCCATAAATATCATATACAAATTCAATCACTACTAATTTTCATAAGGGTTCAAAAAAATCTAGATTTGTTTTTTGAAAAATACTTTGAACAATACTATAAAGACAAAGAAAATCTCATATATCAAGTCATGCTTTTTTAGTCCTTTAGATCTTAGGGTGATAGCTACACCAGTTATAAAAAAACTAAATTTTTGAAACTTATCCAAATTGATTCTCTAATACCACTTATAATTAAATTACTTAGATATGTTGGAAACAATATGATTGAGAGGGGGTGAATCAATCTTCAAAACTTTTCATTCAATTCTACTTATGTATGAACCATCTTAACATGTATGTACATCTTAGAAATTATAAGAAGATAATGAAAATATCATGAAATATATGAATAGATTATATATGTGGGAAACCGTTTAGGGGCAAAAATCCCAATGATGAAACAAATGGACTATGGTCCTATAAGATAAACATCAATATTTAGTTGAGCATCCACTCAACTTAGATCACCAAACCCATGATATCAAGCACCAACTTGATAGATTCTTTATCTAAACACCAACTTAACAAGGATTACCAACCCCTAATTTACCAAGCACCCACTTGGATTTAGCAAGAACCAACTTGTAAGGAGGCACCAACCCCCTAGATGACTCAACACCAACTCAACCACCTGATTGTTTGATCACCTTCATAAAAACTTATTACTAATATAATATATGATGATTTTATCTTTCATATCTTCACTCACTTTTTTCCCTTTCAAACTATCCTTTAGCCTTCTTTGCTCAACTTGCCCTTGTCATCGATTGATTAGGTCTTATTACCTTGATCCTCAAATGTAGAAACTCTATTAGATATTCATGACATCTTTGTTGTTATGCATGACCTCCTTATTCTCACTAATTATTTATTTCATTCACTTATTCTTTTCTACTCTCCCTCTCTAAGCATACCCCTTAGACATTCTCTCTAAGTGCACCCAAAATAGTCCTAACTTCCTTGCTTTTATATAAGTCACTTGATCATATCATTTTAGGTTGGATACATATTCAAATCACTTACTTAAAACATTAATAGGTTAAATAATATTAAAATAAAGTCTTATTCATGAATCAATCACTATAATAGGTTGGTCATACATCAATTAACCCTTCTCTTTTAGGTTTATGGAGAACTAATAGGCCTTCTTAACAACATGTTACCCTTTGATCTCTTTGAATCATATCCAAACACCTCACATGGTAGGAAAAAGTCATACACCACTCTAACAGACCTTATCCAACTTTAATTTGGGTACACAATACATTTTAGGTCCAATCATCACTTGAACCCTTATTTAAATCATTACATAGGCCTGTGCATATATAGAAACTCTATCTTGAAAAAATGAGTCATACATGTAATTTTTCCTTAAAAATATGGAAAAAAATTATATATTATAAGCCTCATGACCTCAAGGTCATCACCAACTTCATTTGATGTTTCAACTCAGGGTAAATAGGCTCAAATACTTCTCTGCAAGATATTCACTCAAAGCTACCAATTAAATCTAAAACATAGTCAAAGAAACATGAACATATGACACATGATTGAATATATCCAAGAGATTTCAATGCATGAATAGGATATTATAACATATTTATAGAAACTTCAACCAATCAGATCATGATCTCTAATGAAAATTGTTGGTCTCATAGACCAATTTGATGACCTTCTTTCTCATAGACTTTACTTAGCTAGATCAGTCATTTTGGATTTGATGTTTCAACCTCTTACACTAACATCAAAGATTATAAAATTCATGTATAGGTAATTCTAAACCCAAAAAACAACATCATCTATTCTAATGCATCACTCTCACATGTAAACACATAAGGAAACATATTTTTACATCTATATAATTTTCTTATTGTCTGCACTACTAAGTTTGTTAGCAATTGGCCAAATTTGATCACCAACTTTGCACACCTAAGATCTGGAACCTGTATTTAAATCTTCATGAAAATCAACTACAAGTCTCACACTTTTATCACCATCCACTTATCAACTTTGACTCAGTCAAATCTATCTTCTACAACAATTTATAAAAGATAAGCACTTTTTTGTAGGGTTTGCTTACTCACCAAAGAAAATAATCATGCCTAAATATGCTTGGGAGAGTTTAATTAAACCTTTAATCACTTTTATAATCATATCAAACCATTATGAGCTATTTATAATAATATATTCAATATCAAGTCACTATTAGGGTTTTATGAGGGTTTAGACCATCTTATAGTCTTAATGATCATTCATAAAACTTAGCTCCTATTTCTAGAAACAAATTATTATAAATTTGATATATAATCCTTTATCATCTACCATAAATATCTTAGGATCTCATGTAGATTCTACATGTGCCAATGAACACTGAGAATGCCTTCTCAGTAGACAACTCTTCATTCTATGCACTCGAGAAACCTTGAAATACTTTTCAAGCCTTTTTCTTGCAAACCTTGATCTAAAACTTCATGCACATACTTAAAAAAACTTTACTCACCTCTATCAATGTTCACTTGTTCACTCATGTCATGGAAACTGATCATGTTAACTCATCTGGCCACTATCTCTCTTCTTGATTTCTATGTCTTGACCTACAAGACTTATTAGGCCTAAATTTTGACCTTTTATCCACTCTATATACTCCATCTTGAAATTTTCCATTACTTAAATGTCTCTTGTGTATGCTCAAGTAACCTCATACACTCACTCTTTTTTATAGCTTTAATAGAACTTCTTCATAGCTACTTATAGATCTTTAGAGCACAACTAGGGTATCTTTCCAACAAATTTAGAAGTTGCATATTTAAATATTTAGAGTTGATCTTATAATCAATTGTGAGGCTCTCAAAATCTCACGTACAAACTCAAAAAACCTCTCTCATGCTCAAACACTATCAAGTGTTCTTTGGAGAATTCTCTTCGGATCATTCTCATCTTTGTAGTTAATTTGGAGCATCTTCAAAATTATTTACACAAAACTTTGGAGTACATAGCTTATTCTTTAGAGCTCACTCATTTCATCTTTCCACCTAAAAATACCATATCACAAGGTTTATATAAAATATTACAATATGTTTTACATTTGACAAATTGACCTATACTCATTCATGTTACTTCTCAAAGATATCACTCAATTGATATTCGAACATTATTCAAACAACATTCTCTCATCATTACTCTTATACAGCAACAACACTCACTATGTTGGCAATCATAACTCATCATTCACATACCTTAAGGCATACTAGACCAAGCATTATCACAAAAACCTTTGACATCAAATTTCATTAGATTTACATCAATTAAAGAACCATGCATATTCATAAGAACTTTTTACATCAATGTCAGCATTAAATATGAAAGCTCAACACTCAATGAATATGATCAACAATCTCCTCCTTAATTAATGACAATGTTCAATAATCTCCCCCTTTGTCATTGATGGAAAGCATACTCAGAAAACTATATCAACCACTCTTGATAGAAATCATCTCTTAGACTTGGTTCTTGTCTTTTCTTGTTCCCTTTTTTTTATCTTTCTCCTTTTCTTTGCTTTTTTAAACTTTCTCTCATTTCTTAGCTTTTTTGATCTTTCTCCCCCTTTGAGATTAATTAAAAAGGTCTTTCAAAACTATTATCTCTTTTATAATGAACTTAGATTACAAGACCAATTTAAAATAGATCAAGCTCAATTAACTTACTTGAATAGCTCCCCCTCAAACCAAGCTTCTGCCATGCTTCTATTAGTAGTATACATTAAAGTTCATCTACATCTACTAAAATCATACTCTTCTCCCTGTGAGCTAATATTATCTCTCAAAGATACTAAATGACACATAATCTTCAAAAAATTCTCAATCAAGTCATTCTCCCAACTGACTCATCAAAAGCTCAAAAAATAGAGTTTATGAAGCATATCAAACACAATATCTCCTTATCTCCATGCACATCAATAGCAATCACATTATTGACAAAGAACATAGATCTACCAAGCTCCCCATTAAACCAAGCATATCTTCTTTCAAGGAACTAGAAACTCAAGATCACATACCTTTCTTGTCATGGCTGAAGAAGATACCAAACTCTTGACCATACACATGGCTATCCCATTCTTGATATCAAATGTAAAAAATGGAACTCCCCCTTTGTTTTCAAATATCAAGATCAATTACTCATAAAAAATAGTTCTCATAAGCTTACCTTTTGTATATCAATTATCTATACTTTGATTTCAGAGCTATCAACATAGGAATGGATAATATTCATCATCATCTCCTTGCTTGCAACATAGAAAACCTAGAATATTTTCAAAAATAAACCTTCTTTAAATATAACCACATAATTTGGTGATATAATAGTTTATCCATGAAGCTTAATAAAGCCACCCTTTTTTCATATGGCACTTTAAATAATATGAACTCATGAGATTCCTAGATCTCCATATCTTTACAAGATTGAATCTTCTTCAACATTATTTTGGGCTTGTCTATCAACTTAGGCTCATATCTACTAAATTAGACAAATTTTCAATTTATAAATCTCCCCTTAAGATCAAGCTCTCCTTTCAATATTTCCCAAACAATCATAGGCCTTCATAAACTTAGATGCATCTTCATGTATTGTAAACACTGAAATGAACAATGTGAATCATACAGCAGGCTCCCCTTTTACTCTTATACTTGGAACCTATTGTCACCAAATATTTCACCCTAGAGGAGGGTGTCCAAGCCTCCTCTATATTTGGGAAACATGGGAATACTTCTAGATATGTGGGTTTACGTATAGTATAAATAGACCTATATGTTTAAGGGTTAGCTCCCTGAATTTGCCTTGAAGTGTTTATCACCTAATTATCTATTTTCTTATGGGAAAACAGATATAAGTTTTCTTGAAATGAATCTAATATAAGGGGGTGATACACCATAAGCATTTCCATAAGACCATCATACTTGTTTCACTAATAAATAATACTTATAAACCAACTTCAAAGTCCTAAGAGGTTCTAACATAAGTGTTTCAATATAGACGTGATATGTATGAGGCAACACAAGGTAAGTGAACTAGAGGGTAGATTTCACACTCTAAGCACAAGTATACACTTTAAAGGAGCATAAAATAATAGCTACACTATATATGACCTGTTAGAATAGGAACTATTGCATAAACATGAGAGGATAAGGAAAATCAAAGATAGAAGATTATCACTTAACATTACCATACATCACTTTACACACTTAGACAAAGGTTCATGGAATCAAAAAAAGACTTAAATTTATTTTTCAAAGGTAAAATACAATTTCAAACCAATAGGGATTCACCATACATGGAGTGGAATTAGCTTACAAGATCTAAAATGGCTACTACTTATAGAAGCTAAGAGAGGATAGAAGAGAATGAAGTCTAAGAGTCACTAAAACATTTGTCAAGTTGAGATTATGAGTTAAACATGAAAGAGAGAGTAATATGCAATATAAAATTCAAGGTCTCATAGTAAAAATTTCCCTAAAAGTCATAAGACTCCTAAAAAGTGATGTAGGACTCTTCATTTACATGTCTAAAAACTGCCTTCATGATTTGGCCTCCTTGGAATGATCCAAAATAGATTAGGGATAGGTGAGATTATTTCACTAAGAGGTAGGGGTTACAAACATGATCTAAAATTAATTACAGGTGTCCCTAATCATCAGGATTCTTTTGGACATGAGTTATCATTATTTAAAATCTTAATCATTCTTTTTTCACTTAATCTTCACTCTTGCAACTATGATGGTCTTCAGTTTCCAATCTAATCCATATAAATTATGACACCTATCAGGATCTCTCATGCCCTTAGATTCATTAGGTAGACCTTAAAAAGCCTCCTACTTGGAGTTTTCACCTTCTCACTTGCTTGTTCACTATGCCAATTTTGACTGGCTAAGATAAAGGTACTCATTGAGGCACTTGTGAGATTTTTTTATACATTAAATGGACATTAGGGGTTATTTAATGTCTAAACCTATCTCCCAAAGTGACTTACATCCTTTAAATCTCCCTTGAACCTAAAAAACACCAAAAACTATCAAAATAAAAGTTTTGTGCCATGTCTATATAAGTAGGGTACCAATAAATATTATTGCAAGTATCCTTGCTAATCCCTCTAAAACTTCCAATTATCTTCCAAGTCAATCTATCCCATTTGAATGTATATCCCTCAACTTCTTCTCCATCGGGTCAAGAACAAGGGTTTTGGAGGGTTTGGAGATGTTTTGGCTCTTAAGTATTGTTCATATAATCCTGACATTAAATATTCCAAAAAATACCTCTACAACCTTGTTTGGGAGCCTCTTCAATTTTTCCCAACTCCTCAATTACCCATGTTTTATGACCATATAGTTTCAAGTATTCAAAGTTGCCTTCTCGAGTCTTTTCATGCATTCTACTCAGGCCTAAGTTAATTTTGTTCAAAATATGGTTTATGTATGACATACCCCACACACCAAATGTTATATCACACCTTACATCTTCCTTTTAATGTGTCCCAACTCATTTTAATGTTCCCCTATCTCTAAAAATGGTATTGATCCCCTTTTGGGCCTTAGACCTAGACTAAGCCTAATAGTCTCAATATGTGTTTTGATCTTCAACACTAATTTTAAATGGTTGATCATGATTATGGGGTTTTTTTTTATTTTTTTCCATATCTAATTCCATTTTTTAAATGATCATTTATCACACTTAAAACCCTTAATGCATCCTTTCATCATATATTCCCCAAGCCTACAAATTTTCCTATTTCTTGTAGTACCCTATATCTGAGACAAAACATAGGGTATCCCCCATATATTTTAATGTTAATTTAAGGTATGGGTGTTTTAATCAAATCATTAGGATACTCTGTACCAATTTTTAGAGTTTTTTCATTCTTATAAACCTTCTAACTCTTTCAAAACCCTCAAACAAGCTCTTAAATTGGTTGACTATGCAATCTTGGAAAATATGAACTGTATGTGTACTTTAGAAACCTCCATGATTTATTTAATTGGTATGAGGATACCATGAAGTAGGCATAATAGTAGTTTTATTTTCATAATCATTATATCACTTCCACCCTCTTCTAACTCTTCACATCTCTCCAAACTTTACTCACCTCAACATGATTGAAGGGTTTACAATTATAAACTGTAGTGTTTTTAAAATCATCTTTATGCTCTATGTCTTGTCATCACATGAGGATGTCATAATCATACTAAATTATTATTTATTTTTTTTAAATACCCCATTATACATGGTATTTTCTTCAAACCATGTCTTTTCCCAACTAGATCTAACTATTAGACTGTATGTTTACTCATGAAAAGGTAAGCATATAGGTGGGTATTTGTGTGTTCAGGCCTTGTTCATTGCCCTTAAGACCTTATTGAAAATATTCAAGTAATTAAGGTAAATTCATGTTTATAATTTTATAAATTATTCCTTGAGGTTATACTTTCATCAAAACTAGTCATGTTACATATCATTGTCATGCTACAGTCAACTATAGCTAGCCTTTTTGGGAAACAACGTGCACCTGTAGGTGAATAGTACAGATAAATACCATGTATTTTCACCCTCATTTATATTATTTGATTTTATATAATTAATTTATAATTTTAATATGACCACTTACCATATATATTGGTTATTTATACTCGAATGAGGGTTAGAAAGTCATTTTAAGTCTCAGCACTATAGAAAATACTGAAAGTTTGTAGTGTGTGAATGCATGACTTTGAAACTTTATAACATCATACTTATTTATCAAAAATCCAAATTAGTTTTAAAATTATCTATAATATATTAGTGATACATTATGGTTTTATTCAAACTCAAACATATTCTAAGTTTCTTCATCTTATGGTAGCATCAAGTGTGGCTTAGGCTCTATTTTGGAGCTTTTAGGGAACCTATCCCTAAACTCAATTTTCTACATATGCATATAACCTTTCAAATTTGGTTTACATTATATGGATAAAAAAAAATTTATATGGTGTCCTTAAACTCCATAATACCTTGAGGGATGTCTTTTCATGTTCAAACTATTCGAGGTAAATGTTCAGACCTTATGTAGGAACCTGTAGGTGTATATATAGTCATAGGCAAGATAGTGAAGATGAAACATGGGTAATATGAATGTTATATGAAATTTTTATAATTATTATATCTATTACAAGTTTTAAAATGGATCCTTATACCTTGAAATACTCCAAACAAGTCAAATACCTCATATTGACATGTTTAACCTTCTGTAGGTATGTATGTATGGGTCTATATGAGATTACAAGGCTATGTATATGGCATGGATTAGTTATAAAAGTATATATTTATTAAATTTTTATAGTTTTACTTTATTAATCATTTTAAATAATATTTTTAACCTCGTTCTATTCCTCCTTTGTTCTTTATGGATATTCTTCAAGCATTCACATACCTGACTATATGTGATGATCATGAAAAGAATGATTGTGTTAGCATGTTCTTTGATTTATAATTCATGTGAGACTATTTGGAGATGATATTTAAAATAAGGAGGTGAATAAAATCATATGAAAAATTAGATAGCATATCACCATCCTCTAGAGCTACCAGAAGGACATGAAAACTATGTAAATGGTGAAGACTTATCTACAACACAACAAGATGCATTTATCTATATCTTGGGATGTTTGACTTGTAAACTCAAATAAAAACATGAATACAAACATGGAAACCATAACGTAAATATTTCCACATATTTTTGAAACAATTTAAGTAATTATATGGTACAAACATTCTCATAAAAGAAGAAAACTTGTAGGGTATTGGGTTTAGCATGCAGAATGAGATAGTTAACTTATAAAGGATGGTTCATAAAGAAGAAGTGACCAATCCTTGAAATCCTACTATTAAAATTAATTTAACTAAGTTTAATATCTCCCCATAGAGTCATTTAACCTAAAACCTCTCTTAGTAGCCATTCCAAGAAGAAACCTATTGACCAGTTTTACATGTCTAAAAGGGTGATGAAGGAGCAGAATAGTTTTTGACCATTTTCAAGACTTAAAAGGAAAATAAAAAATCAAGATTAGTCTATGGAAGTTGAATAACCATTATATAATCTTTCCACATGTCCCACCTTCCCTTAGAGGTTGTATAACTTCCAAAATTTCCCAAACTACCACCTTTATTCTTGTTTCAATATAGTACCTACAAGTTTCAGCTAGGGACTAAAATTAATGACATGTTTATGAAATGATGGATTTTTGAAGAGATTTTGGAACACTTTTATTACTTTTGGAACCATACAACCTTCATAAATAGTTTTAATATGCACTCTAAGTGACGTAGGATGACTTAGGAAAGAAAATGATTATGACCAAGGTGATGACACATTAAATGACATCAAATAACACCACTACACACCATATAGGACCCTAATAGACCCCTATACATGTTTTAGATTATAGGGGGTTGACCTATTTTGATTTATGGTCAAAATAGCCAACATTATTGGTAATTTTTAGGGGTGGTATGCTTGTTATGCCTAGGACCAATAGCATTTTCCTATCCATTGGGCTATGGAGTCACTTATGTACAGGTATGGCACTAAAGATACCTTTGAAATAGACAAAAAATAAGAAAACCAACAATAAACAACACAAAATAATAAGAAACCACACTCTTGTGTTTCATTAACATTTATGGAACACACACACAAACCAAATAAACTAACTCAAACACAAACTAACCTAAAAGAAACACTTATTCTAGGATAAAAGGGGAAGCTTAAAACCTCTCTTGATCCATGAAATAAATTATTTAATGAGGCATGTAAACTTTTAACCTTGGTATTGATGCCTCCATATTCTTCATGGTGTTTGCCAACTTCATTGGCTTAATGTTTAGTGAAAAAAAAGTAGATACAACTAGATCATCTATGGAAATGATCTCTTGCATCCAAATAGCCTTAACTTTCTCATAGGACTCCTCAACTATAACCTCTAATGCTAGTTCAACAAGGCATACCTTCTTAATTTCCATGGTGATCTTAATAAGGTTGAGTTTCTTTTTAGTTGCAAGTTATTCAAGCTCATCAAGGAGCTTTGCATAGTCCATCCAATCTTGGTCATTGTCCTCCATGGGAAACTCTTTCTCCACCTTCTCATGTATTAGGCCCTTAACTTGGAAAATATCTTCAATTTATTGAAAGATTTCCATTTTCTACTGCCAATCATCCATACTCTCCTTGTCATCTAAAACCACCACCTCTTCAACTTTATCTTCTTACTGTATGAGGTCATCAATCTAATATTATTTATGCTCCAATGCATGTGAAGGTGATTCAAATTTCGGCTTAAAAATGGAGTAATCTTATAGGACTACAACTTATTGAGGAATGACTTGAAGTTCACCTTCATTCTTGATATTACACTCAACTTCATGATTGTTCTTATAATCAACAACATCATGATTAGGTGTATACTTATTAGGAGAAGAATTTGAATCACTTAGCTTCTCAAACTCTTGGATTATGGCATGAAAATTATACCATAGGTCTTATCCTTCATGGATATCATGTTTAAGAGCTTATTCATCATGAAAAATAGGTATGGGATCCTTATCAAGAACCTATTTCTTCATATTTTCATAAAATTCCATATGGATAGCTAAAATAGGATCTTCAAGATTTTTCTCCTCATTCAAGAAGGTAGAGTTACATTTGTGCTCACCAATGGGAATCCCTATGGTGATCTCTTCTTCATAGTTACTCATGACATATTCTTGGTTAGCTATGACTTGAGCTCTTTCCTCTTCATTTGTTGCTCTCAAAATTGGATCCTTTTTAATAAGGGGTGAGGTGAAAGGTTTATAGATAGGTTCATGAGATTGAGATAAATAATTAGGTTTGATAGAGGGGTTATGAATTAGAAATGGAGTGTTAGTTATAGTAGAGGGTCTATAAATGGATTTAGGAAAGATAAATTCAATAGCAATCTCATGGGGAAGTGATAATTTTGGTTGGTTAAAAGGAAGAACACCTACTTAAATATAATTTCACATTATCAATAGCCTCTTTGAGGATCTTCAATAGAAACATATTCTTTCTCCTCACATATTTAGCCTATCTATTAAGCATTGTGAACACTTATTTTCCATGTGCATCTACTTTTTTATTTCCCATTGAGTTACTTATAACTCCTCAACCATATCCAACACCTACATACAACCTTGGGTAATGCCTTTTAACATTTCCATTAGATGGTTGGGGAGAACATCAAATTCATCATCCCATGTTCTCATATTATCTTCATTAACTAGCAACTTTGGTATGAATGACAACAAATATTTGATATAATATGGGATTAATGGAAGAGGAGGAGGAGGGTAATGATGGGACTGAGGTCAACTCTATGTTGTTGGATTTGAGTTTTTAATAATTCATAACTTGTCTTGTAGTATCTTTATGTACAATTAATGGAATTATTTTATTCCTCGTGACAAGACTCATAGGAATCCTCTTGAGGTCGATAGGCATCATGCTATAGTTGGTAAGGGACACATTAGGATTGATAAGATGTCACTTCTTGATAGGTTTATTGATAGCCTTCCTTTTAGGGTTATCAAACAACATGATTTCTATATGGAGAGGGAAATGGAGGACTATAGGGCTGCCATGGCTCATAGGATTGGTAGCTATTGTGATAGGACTATTGAGGAATTAATATGTTCATATCAAGGCTAATAAGGAGGTTCATTTCAAGGATATTCACCATAGTTATTCATATCAACCTCATAAGTCAAAGGAAACATAATAATTGATCAAAATCTATAATAAGAGATACATGGGCTGCTTACAACCATAATATTTTATTTGGAGTTTCCATTGGTGAATCTTACTTACTTCCAAAAGATGATTAGAGGAAAGACACACAAACTATCTTTTCACTCTCTTGGACACTTTCCCATCGGGCATGCTGTAACTATTGTCACCAAATCTTACAACCTATAGGAGTGTGTTCAATCCTCCTCTATATTTTGGCAACATGGTAATACTTCTAGGTTTGTGGGTTTACCTATAGTAGAAGTAGACCTCTAGGTTTAAGGGTTAGCTCCTTGAATTTTCCTTAAAATGCTTATCACCTAATTAAATTTTTGCCTATAGGAAAAGGGATAGAATTTTTCTTGAAATTAAACTAGTATAATGGGGTGATACACCATAAGGATTTCCACAAGACTATCATACTTCTTTCACTGAGAAACAAGACCTACAAACTAGCTTTAAATTCCTAAGAGGTTTTAATATAAGTGTTTCAATATAGAGGTGATATGCATGAGGTAACACAAGATAAGTGACCCAAAGGTTATATTACACACTATAAGGATAATTTTATTCTTTAAATGATCCTAACACAATAGTTACACTCTATATGACCTATTATAATAAGAACTCTTACATAAACATGAGAGGAAAAGGAAAATCAAGGATATAATATTATCACTTAACATCACCATACATCACTTTGCACACTTATAAAAATGTTCATGAACTCAAAAAATGAATTTAATTTATTTTTCAAAGGTAAAATACAATGTCAATACAATAGGGATTCACCATACATGGAGTGGAATTAGCCTACAAGATCCAAAATGGCTACAAATAGAATCTAAGAGAGGAAAAAAGAGAATAAAGTCCAAGAGTAACTAAAACATGTGTCAATCTAAGAGGAGTTAAAATTTAGGAGAGAGGAATATATAATAAACCATGCAAGGTATCATAGGACACATATCCCTTAAAGGCATAAAAATCTTGAAATGTGGTGTAGGACTCTTCATTTCCATGCCTAGAAACTGCCTTCATCATTTGGCCTCCTTGGAATGCTCCATGATAGAATAGGGATATGTCATATTATTAAAATAAGATGGATGGGTTAAAAACATGCTCTAACATGAATTATATGTGTCCCTAATCATCAAGATTCTTTTGGACATGAGTTATCAATACCTATAATCTTAATCACTCTTCTTGCACCTATCTTCACACTTGGCACCAAGATGGTATTAAATTTTCCAATATAATCTATACATATGAATGTATGACACCTATAAATACCTCTCATAACCTTATATTTGTTATGTATACCTTAAAAGGCCTCCTGCCTTGAGTTTTCACCTTCTCACTTGTTCACTATGCTAATTTTGACTAGTTAAGATGAAGGTACTCACAGAGGCACTTTTGAGATTTTTTGATGCATTAAATGTATATGAGGGGTTATTTCAGGTCTAAACCTATCTTCCAAAGTTAATTACATCTTTTACTCTCCCTTGAACTTGAAAAACACTAAAAACTATCAAAGAAAGTAGTTTTATACCATGTTCATACAAGTAGGGTACCAGTCAGTATGATGGGAAGTAGACTTGGTGAGTATTTTGCTACTTCAAATCATCTCCCAATCCATTATATCCCATATACATTCATTTCCCTCAAATTCTTTTCTATTGGGTCAAGAATAAGGATTTTAGAGGGTTTGGAGATGTTTTGGTTCTTAAAGATTGTTCATACAATCCTAACATTCAATCCTCCAATAAATGAAACTAAAACCTTATTTGGGACCCTCATAAATTTTTCCCAACTCCTTAGGCCCCCATGATATGTCCATACAATTACAAGAAATCAAAGTTACCTTCTCAAGTCTTTTCATGCATTCTACATGGGCTTGAGTTAGTTTGGGTCAAAATATGGTTTCTCTATGGCTTCCCCTACACACCAAAGGTTTTATCCCACATTATATCTCCCTATGAATGTTTCCCAACTCATTTTAATGTTACCATATATCTATAAATGGTATTGACCCCCTTTTGGGGCCTTAGACCTAGACTAAGCCTAATAGGATTAGTTTGTGTTTTGATCTTCAACACCACCTTTAAGTTATTGATCATGATAGTGGGGTTTTTTTTAGGTTTTTACATGTCTAGTTCCACTATGTAAACCATAATTAATCAAAATTAAGACCCCTAGTGTATCCTTTCATCATATACTCCCCAAGCCTTCACATTTTCCTTTTTCCATGAGTACCCTATGTCTAAGATAGAATAGAGGGTATTTCCCCTATATTTACATGATAAATAAAGGTATGGGTGTATTAATCAAGTCATGAGGATAATTTTTAGCAATTTTTATATTTGGATCATGTTTATAAGCCTTTTGACTCTTTCAAAATCCTCAAATAAGATCTTAAATATGCTGACTTTGAAATCTTGGAAAACATGGACTGTATGTGTACTTTGGAAACCTCCATTATTATTTTTACATGGTCTAAATATACCATGAAGTAGGAATAATCATATTTATATCATCCTAATCAGTATATCACTCCCACCCTCTACTAACTCTTCACATCTCTCCAAACTATACGCACCTCAACATGACTATAGGGTTTGCAATTATAGACTGTAGTGTGTTTGAAATCCCACTTTATGATCTATGGCCTATCATCACATGATGATGTTATAATCATACTAAATGTCTTTAAAATGTTTTAAAATACCCTATTATCCATTTTATTTCTTAAAACCATGTCTTTTCTCAATTAGATCTAACTGTGAGATTGTATGCTTACTCAGGAAATGGTAAGCCTATAGGTGGGTATTTGTGTGTTCCTAGCCTTTTTCATTTACATTAAGACATTATTTAAACTCTTAAAGTCCTTAAATTAACTTCATGGGTGTATTTTTAAACACTATTCCTTGATGTTAGATCATCATCAAGATTGGTCATGCTACATATCGCTGTCATGCCACAATCAACTGTAGTTGGCCTTTTTGGGAAGCAAGGTGAACCTATAGGTGAATATTATAGATAAATACCATGTATTTTCACCTTCATTGATATTATTTGAGTTAATACCATTAATTTATCATTCTAATATGACCACTTACCATATATATGTGTTCTTTCTTCTTGAATGAGGTTTAGAAAGTCATTTGGAATCTCAGCACTGTAGAGAACACTGAAAGTTTATAGTGTGTGAATGCATGACTTTAAAACTTTAGAACATCATCCTTATTTATAAAACATGAAAATTATTTTTAAAATTATCTATCCTATATGAGGGATACATTATGTTTTTATTCAAACTCAAACATATTCCAAGTTACCTCATCTTATGGTAGCATCAAATGTGGCTCAAGATCTGTTTTGGAGCTTTTAGGGAACCTATCCCTAAACTCAATTTTATACATATGCATATAAAATTTCAAGTTTTATTTCCATTATAAGGCTCCAACATTGTTTATATGGTATCCTTCATCTCCATAATACCTTGAAAAAGTTCTTCTCATGTTTAAATTATCTGAGGCAAATGTCCAGACCTCCTATAGGAGCCTGTAGGTGTACATATAATCATATGCAAGATAGTGAAGATGAAACATGGGTAATATTCATGTTATATGACCTTTTTATTAGTATTATATCTCTACCAGAGTTTAAAATTGATCATTTAACCTTTAAATACTCCAAAATTTCAAATACCTCATATTGACGTGTTTAACCTCTTTTAGGTATGTATGTAGGGGTCTATATGAGACTGTAGGGATATGTATATGGCATGGATTAGTTATCACAGTCTATATTTATGACATTTTGAGAGTTTTTCTTGATTAATCATGTTTAATAATATTTTATACCTCTTTATATTCTTCCTTTATGCTCGATGGAAGTTCTTCAAGCATTCACACCCCTGATTGTATGTGACAATCATGAAAAGACTGACTATGTTGGCATGTTATTTGATTTTTAATCCATATGAGAATATTTTTAACTGATATTTTAAAAAAATTGGTGAATAAACTCATGAAAAACATGAGATACAACATATCACCATCCTCTAGAGCTACCACAAGGACATGAAAACTCTGCAAGTGGTGAAGACTTGTCTATAACATAGCAAGATATTTTATCTACAACTTGGGATGTTTGACTTGTAAACTCAAATAAAAAAATTAATACAAATATATAAAATAAAATTTTAATATTTCCACATCCTCTAGATTTAATTTGAATAATTAGATTATACAGACCTGCTCATTTTAGAAGAAAACCTACAGGGTATGAGGTTTGGCATGAAGAATGAGATAGTTAAATTCTAAAGGATAGTTCATAAATAAAAATTGAAAAATCCTTGAACTCATGATATTAAAATTAAGTGGACTAATTTTAATATCTCCCCCTAGAGGTGTTTGACCTGAAACCTCTCCTACTGGTTGTACCAAGAAGAAACTTGTTGACCAATTTTACATGTCTAAAAGGGTGATGGAGTATAATGGTTTTTGACCATTTTCAAGACTTAAAAAGTAGATAAAAAATTATTATTATTCCATTTAAGTTAAAGATCCACTGAATAATCTTTCTAAATGTGTCACCTTTCCTTAGAGGTTGTGCAACTTCCAAAATTACCCAAATTACCACCTTTCTTCTTGTTTCAATAGATTACCTACAAGTTTTAGTCAGGGACTAAAATTCCTAAAAAAATTTTAACATTATGGAAATTTTAAGAGAGTTTGGAACAATAATATTACTTGGGGAAATTTACATCCTTCACAAATAGCTCTAATATGCACCCTAAGTGACATAAAATGACTTTGAAAAGAAAATGACTATGACCAAGGTGATGACACACTAAATTACATAAAATAACACAATGAAACACAATATAATACCCTAATAGACCCATATACAAGTTTTAGATAATAGGGTGTTGACTTATTTTGACTTGTGATCAAAATAGTCAATAGTACCATCATAAGAACACATAAAATTTTCAACCCAATCTCACTATGCATATAAGAAACTCAAATTATTTCATAGTCAACCACTTTCAGCAATATCTTGAACTTGAATATATACTTATCTCAATCTGATCATTCTTCCTCATTTTGATATTAGTGGAAATTACTTAGTCTGGACTAACATCCCACACATGATCTCATCATGAGCCCTCCATTTGACTCAACAAGACATCCTCAACTTCCTTCAAGACTCTTGAAACTAATTTCAAAACTCAACATGTCTTTATTAACACATTTTTCTTGTAGACCAATCCATAACTAAAATATCTTTATGACTACTACATATATTCTTGGCATACATACCTACCTTTGGAGCTTATGAACAATCTAAAAAGCTCACCCTTAGACCAATCGACTACCACACTTCCACTAGATGATGAGTGTCTCCATGAAGCTTAATGGAGTCACCCTCTTCCATGGGGTATTATAACAACATAAATTTAGGAGATTCCTAGATATCCAATCCATTATTTTTAGCTACCTTTTAATCATGAGACTGATAGTCTCTTTTCAAGATCCATTTGGGCTTGACTAGAATATTTGATTTATCTTCCTTGTCATCTTTCTTCTCTTTGACTATTTGGTCAACATATGTAGATAACACATGTTCTTGATACTACTTCACTTTTGATCCTTGTTCTACCATAGCAAAGAGTCTATCTTGACTCTTAGGCTCAATATGATGAACCTTGACTATCTTTGGTTTCCACATAAATGTTTGAACTTTATTATGGACTTTATAATCTTCATTTCCCTTGACATATCTGTAGGACCTAATTACTCTAATTGGATAGAACCTAGTAATATGACCAAACTTATGATAATATTAACAAACAACATCAATCAAACCTCTTTCTTAATGATAACTGTAATATCCCTTTGACCAATTTCTTCTCCTTCTATAGTTCTATGTGTGTTCATCCCTTGAGACCTTTCTACAATCCTTTGCTCCATAACCAAACTATTTATATGAATAAAAGTAACCATTGAAAGAATTAGTATACCTTATGGCATTAGGTTACCTGATTGGTATTTTCATATTGCTCTTTATAATTACACATTCATTGACTTGTTATGAATTTTATTTCTCTTTCTCAAAATTACATGTCTTTACTTCAAGATTATCATGCTCAACCTTAAAGGAACCTAGCTCAGTCTTCAACTGATCACACTCAACCGCCTTTGATCTAAAACTTGTATCTAACTTATTCTTGAAAACCTTGATGATTTTCTCATGATCTTTTTCAAAATTTCTCACCTTGACTATGAGCTATTCCACATCTATCTTGATCTACTTTTACTCTTCCTCTTTTGATGTTAAACTTGCATAAGTAACCCCTAATTGATCCTTAAGATCCTAAATAGTCATTTCATCTTCTTTTGCTTCATTATCCATCTTAGTCTTCAAGGTACCTAATCCTCAATAACCTTGACCGTAGATCTCAACTCATGTTCCTCTTTCCTTATTTAATTAGTCATCTTGTGCTTCTAGGATCACCTTCAAGCTATCAAGATTATTCAAATAACCTTGCTTCTTAGGATCTCCTTTAAGCTATAAAGCCTTCTCCAAAGGACCTACTCTAATAACAATTATTGGAAACAAGATGACTAAAAAGTGGGGTGAATCAATCTTCAAAAAAAATCATTCAATTCCACTTAACTATGAATGAACCATATTAACATTTATGTACATCTTAGCAATTATAAGTAGTAAATCAAAAGATCATGAAACATATGAACACAACATATTAATGGGAAACCCTCTCAAGGTAAAAAACCCATTGATGAAACAAATGGACTATGGTCCTATAAGACAAACATCAATTTTTCAATTGAGAACCCACTCAACTTGGAACACCAACCCCAATCTATCAATCACCAACTTGATAATATCTTTATATAAGCACCAACTTAATAAGGAGCACCAACCCCTAATTTACCAAGTACCCACTTGGCTTTAGTAAACACCAACTTGTAAGGAGGTACCAACCCCCTAAATGACTTACTACCAACTTAACCACCTAATTATTTGATCACCTTCAAAAACCATTATTTATAATACAATATATGATTGTCTTCTCTTTCATCTCTTTTCTCACTTTTGTCCCTCTCAAACTATCCTTCAGCCTTCTTCTCTCAACTAGCCTCTTTATGGCTTGATTAGGTCTTCTGACCTTGATCCTCAAATATAGAAATTCTATTAGATATTCATGACATCTATACAGGTCTACATGACCTCATTCTTCTCATACCCCTTTTTAATCATTCCCCTTAGACATTATCTCTAAGTGCACCCAAAACAGGCCTAATTACCTTATTTTTATACAAGTCACTTGATCATATCCTTATAGGGTGGATAAATATTTAAATAATTTAGGTCAGACATTAATAAGTTAAATAATATTAAAATATCATGCTTTAGTTATGAATCAATCACTACAATAGATCGACCATACATCAATTATCCCTTACTTCCTTTTTAGGTTAATGGAGACCTAATAGGCCTTTTTAACAAGTTACCCTTTGATCTCTTTGAATCATATATAAACAACTCAAATTAAAGTTAAAATTCATAAACCACTCTAATAAACCTTATAAAATTTACTTTAGGTCCACAATACCTTTTATTTCCAATCATCACTTGAACCCTTACTCAAATCACTACCTATAAAAGGCCTACACATATACAAAACCTCTATCTTGAACAACTGAGGCATATAATTAATTTTTTCAAAAAAATATGTAAAAAATAATATATTTAGAAACCTCATGAGCTTATTTTCATCAACAACTTCATTTTATGCTTAAACTTAGGGTAAATAGGCTTAGATACTTCTTTTCAATATGCTTAATCAAAACTGCCAACTAGATCCAAAACACAGTCAACGAAACATGAAAATTTAACACATGATTGAATATCTTCAAGGGATTTAAATTAATTAAAATTATCATATAACATCCTATAATAAACTTCAACTAATCATATCATGATCTCTAATTAAAACTATTGGTCTCACAAACTAATCTGTTGACCTTTCTGATAGACTCTATCCATCCAGGTAAGCCATTTTGGCTTCAATGTTTCAACCTATTACACTAACTTTCAAGATTTTTAAAATAATATATACTTCATTAAAGACCCAAAAAACATCATCATGAATTCTAATGCATCACTCTCACATGTAAACACATCAGAAAACATATTCTCACATCTGTCTACTTTCCTTATTCTCTACACAACTAGGTATGTTAGCAACTAGACAACTTTGATCACCAAACTTGCACACCTAAGATATATAACCTATCCATAAATATTAATTAACATCAAATACAAGTCTCAAACTTTGATATGTATCCACTTATCAACTTTGATTTGATCAACTCTATCTTCTATAGTAAATTTTTGAAAGATAGGCACTTTTCTATAGGGTCTGCTTACTAACTAGAGAAACCAATCACACCTGGAGATACTTGGGAGAGTTTAATTCAACCTATAATCATATAAAATCATTATAATCTCTTTATAAAAATATATTCAATATCAGGTCACTGTTAAGGTTTTATGAGGGTTTAGACCATCTTCCAACCTTAACGATCATTCATAAAACTTAGCTCCTCTTTCCAAAAATAAATGCTTGTAACTTTGAGATAGAATCCTTCCTCATATACCATGAATAGTTTAGGATCTTATGAATACATTTCATATTCTTAAAATAATTTATAAAACCTTCTTGGGTAGATAACTTTTCATTATGTGCACTCAAGAAACCTTGAAATAGTTTTCAAGTTTTTTTATTGCAAACCTTGATCTAAAAAATTATGCACATACTTAAAATAACTTGACTCACCTTTTTAAATGTTCACCTACTTACTCATGTCATGGAAACTAATCCTATTAACTCATCTGGCCACCATCTCTCTTTTTTATTTTTATGTCTTGAGTTACAAGACTTATTAGGCCTAGAATATGACCTTATATCCACTCTATAGAGTCCATCTTGAAAATTTCTAGTGTTTCAATGTCTCCTGTGTATGATAAAGCAACCTCATACACTCATTATTATTTAGATCTTCAACATAACTTCTTTGAATCTACTTATAGATATTTAGATCTTGACTAGGGTATCTTCACATCAACTTCAAAGATGCATATTTAGATATTTAAATATGACCTTATAATCAATTACGAGGACCTCAACATCTCATGTACAAACTCAAACAACCTATTTCATGCTCAACATTTTCAAGTGTTCTTTGGATCATTCTCATCTTTATATCTCATTCAAATCATATTTGAAACTATTTACATAAAACTTTAAATCATACAGTTTCTTCTTCGGAGCTCACTCATTTCATCTTACTACCTATAAATACCATCTCACAAAGTTTAGACAAAGAATTAAAAGATGATTTACATTTGACAAATTGGACTATACTCATTCATGTTACTTCTCAAATATATCACTCAAATTGATATTAGAACATTCTTCAAATAGCATTTTGTCATCACTATTTTCATACAACAATAACACTCATTATGTTGGCAATCAGAACTCATCATACACATACCTTAAGGCATACTCGACCAAGCATTTACACAAAAATATTTGACATTAGATTGACATCAATGAAAGAACCATGCATCTTCATAATAACTTTTGACATCAATGACAACATTAAATATCAAATCTCAACACTCAATGATAATTCTCAATAATATCCTCCTTAGTCAATGATAATGTTCAATAAGATAATTCAAACCAATGGATTAATATATCACATGAATATGAATATAATAATTAGATCCACAATAATAATTGATGAAATAGTAGAATACTTGATAAATATGACTAAGCCACTTTAAGGGGGAAACTTCCACAATAATGTAATAAAAATAAAATTCACAATATATTACTCAAAGAGTAACCACTACCTCATATATATACTCTACTTAGGCCATGGTAATTCTATAGGCCAACCCTACTAATAACATAAGAGTCATATATAAATGTGACAAGATAATATGAAAGGTTATTTAAGCCACAATTCAGCCACACATATCCTTAGACACATTATAGGCTAAGGATGTAGAATCTACCTTTGTTGATAGTGTCCTAGGATCCTTAATGGATAACTTAGATAGACCTTAAGCATGTTTCTTATGTCAGTGATGGGCTATAAATATAAATCTATCCTAAGGATAGAGTCACTTTTAAATTACAATGAGAACAACTTACACATTGAGAAATCTATTTAAATATCTTTGAGACATTATCCAAAGAGTATACATATCTAAAAACCACTCAAAATAGATACCCTAAATCCAAGTCTAAGTATAATCACAAGGTCAAAATTTCATGCTTTCAAGTGTTGAAAACCAAATCATTGTATTATAATATAGTGGATCATGATTGAGTACACATACACATAGATAATATAATTATGTGTTATTTGAGCACCATTTGGAGTATTAGAATGTATGCAATGCTTAATCACTTAGTAAGAAGTTATTGAGGTTGTCCAACACATATTTCTAACCCCTTTTTCCAAGTTAAGTTAATTTAGAAAGTTAATATAGGGTTTTGAGACAAGGTGAGACAAAATCAAGATCTATGCATAGGAAAAAGGTCAAGAAAGCATTAAAAAATCATATAGATAGGTAGGTATAATTATTTATGTTAGAATAAACTAGAATAGTAAACCTAAATAGTGTATAAAAATAATTATTGTATCAATTTCTATAGGCTTCTAGGATTCTCTGAAAGTGTCTATGCAAGTTTCAACAACATGTTTATTGAACCAAAAAATCACATATCTATTACAAAATATTTCAAGGGACAATAAATAGCGAGTGAATAGTATAAAATAAAATATCAGATAAGTGCCTTCACTCCCCTCTTTTATTGTTCATTTCTATATGTAATAAGTGTAATCAATGTCTCTTTATTTATATTTGTATGGTAAATGGTATATCTTGCATAATATGTATTTCAATAGTTTTATGTTTTTTAAATCACCTAAATCTTAAAATAGTAAAAAAAATAGAGAGATGGATGCAATAAAAATAATATCCAAACTTATTTTATTCACTTTAATGTATACACACACACATTAAATTTGGGCATTATGTAGACACATAATGTTGGTATATGTCTTACAACTATAATTTTATTATTATGTTTTCATATGTATGGATCATTGGATTGAATTGGATTGTTATTGACACATTTTTATTTATGTCATACTGCACATAACTTTTACTTATCATCATTAAATCATTAACATATTCATACCTATCATTTATTTACCTCAGGATACTAAAAATACTCATGCAAACCCATTACCCTCCATTTCCATAGGTTTGATTTCTTTGATTATTATCAAGATAGTCTAATAGTGTTCTGACCATTATCATACCATGATTATACTAGTCATGTTGGTTATGGGTTTTTTTTCCATTTCATCATGTTTTAGTGTGCCATGATTTTTCAATGTTCATGCTTTCACAATGTTAGTTTGCACATGAATAAGGTCATAATTTGAATTCAAGAAGTCTATATATACACAAACACCCTATTAACTTTTTTAAGTTACATCAACCAACTGATCATTGAAAAATACACCACCATCACAATGAATACATCTATATATTGCATCTATAGATTTATTTTTTCTCTATTGAAGAGTTATTAGTACATACTTATACCCAAAAAAAGACTAGTGAAAGAGCATATAAAATTGTCCTAGTTGCATTGTATCTCATATCATAGTGATAAGGGATGGGACTATCATATATATGAAATTTATTACTGACATGCATGAGTATTGATTAAAAAATTATAAAAAAGTGTGGGATTGATTGAGGTATGCCCTTAGAGAAAATGAATTTTTCATATCTTATCAAGATCTCTTTGTGAGGATTCAGGGCTAGATTAAAGGAGAAGACATTTTGGTAATTTTATGCACCAATTTGCTGATATATGAGAGTTTTATATCAATTATAGGTATACAAATGGATTCATGGGGTTTTAGACTAATCATACCTAAACAATCATTATCAAAACTAAGCTTCCATTTTTTAAGATAGATTGTCACTATCAAAATAATTTGATACTAGTCGACCTCTCTCAGGGAGTATGATTTTGGTCAATTCATCAGATCATATTCAGCTTTATGGATTCTATTCTATAATTCTTTTGAACCTTCCTCTCTAAATTTTCATTCTCTATCATAACTTAGGTGAGTTATAAATCACATACACATCTCAAAACCCTCTTTGTCAATTATCAGTCATTTAATGTGCATTCATTTATTCCCCCTTTCAATATAAATTATAATTATATATATATATATATATATATATAATAAATAAATAATTTTATATATATATAAAAATAAATATATATATGCATATTTAAGTAAATAATATTATATTAATCATAAAAATAAATATATAAATCATATATGATTTAAATATAGTGAATATATATATATATATATATATATATATATATATATATATATATATATCATATTCACTATATTTAAATCATATATGATTTATATATTTA